>JAWNPB010000148.1:1430000-1487500 GCA_035045355.1 Drosophila lacicola | reverse complement strand
CACAAAGCACTGTCGAACACTGTTCAACTTTTCAATCCTTTATTAATAACCGTCACTTGCACTGATTTGCCCTGGGGTAAGCCGATACCTTTCTTTTACTACTATTGGGTTTTTTTTTTGTTGGTTTTGGCAAATCCCATTGCGAAATGAAAATTTAATTTATGGTCAAGGGCCGCGTCATATGTCAAGCCCAATGGCCGGTCAGAGAGCCCAACGGGCCCCTGTCACAGTTCGAGTTAAATATTTAGACGCGCCCGTTTGCTGGCCGTGTTCATCGTTGATGTTGATGCTGATGTTGATGTGACACAAAATATTACAAAAACCATACATCATGGCTGTCAACCTGCGCGACCAACCCCCCCCCCCCCCCCCCCTTACGCTTCCCTGCCCTGCCCTGCCCTGCTCCCCCGCCAAATTGCAGCGGCTTAGATGTATGTACATGAGGCTTGTATCTAACAGATACACACAGCTCGCAGTCGCATGTATGCGCTGTCAAAAGGCAAAGCGCCAGGATGATGACATCGAGACAAGCATGTGTCCTGGACATGACCACAGTACAAGCACACACACACACACACACACGCACACACACACAGCTCGAGGGAGGGGCAACGTTCGGGCTGGAGCAGGGACTGCCCAATTGAACAAAATTGCGAAGCATTTCGCACAGATTATGGCCACGATGATAGCAGCGGCAAAAAGCTCAAGAAAAACATGGCAATGTGTAAACATACCGAGCTAGCACGACTGTTAGATACCCCTTAAATTGTCATTAAGTAGCCCAAAGCATGCTGACAACAACGAATCGGAGCTAAAATGAAATATTTACATTTTGGTACTGCAAAAAAGCGTACTTTATTTCATTTTGATATTTTGTTTATTTTGCTCCCGAGAAATTACAGGGCATATAACTGCGATAAATATATTTTATATGCCCCAATATTAGCACATCCCAAAGTTTCCAGCGGTAGCTCTGATAGATCCTGAGATCAATGAGTTAGGCGGATTATTCAAAAATTGTTAAAACTCATTTAGTTTCTTTCCGCACAACTCCATAATATTCCCGTTCAGTTGTTTTTATGGCTTACGGGGTATACGACGACAGGCAACAGTCGAAAAATGAAATTCTTGAGGCTGGACGACTATGAATGAAGCATATTGTTTCTGTGAACGCAGTGCGACATGTGTGACTAACAGCTCAACTGTAAATGTATCTGTTTGTTGTCTGGGCAAAGCAATTCAACATATGAGTACTTGTGCGAGTTGCCTCCGCTCGTTGCCCCTACTCGTTGCCCCTACTCGTTGCCCCTACTCGTTATTATACGCATCTTTGGGCAAAGTTTTGTTGTGCTTGTGTGCTGGCTGGCAGTGACAAAATCTCCTTTTGACTGACCATAAACAAGCAAATGCAAAATGTTATGGAAAAAAATTCATCTCCAAGCAGATACAAGAGCTCGTATCTCTCGGATACACGCATGGATACACGTCGGTGTCCGTCTGAGTCTCAGTGTCGGTCTGCCTGACAGCATAAATTCCACTTTTGTTTATATTTTTCTTCCTTTTTTTTTCTATTGCCTAACTGCAGGAAAAGAGACAGAAAGAGAGATAGAGCGGTAGAGTCCTCAATTGTTGTTGTGTGCGATTCTGTTTTTCCATCAGCAAATTTGTTGCATATTTTATGGATAAGTTTGCGTTTGCGTTTTGCCATCGACAGCGGCACATGGCACATTAAAAATGCACAAAGCATAAAAATAACCTAACAAAAATCTTTGAGTAGTTTACGATTATGATACGGCTTCCATAACCAAAATACGAGCGTAAGCTGTAAACACCATAAACTGCAAGGAAACTAATCCAAAGTATTCGAATTAGAACTGGAAATCGTTGAGCGGAAAGCACATTGTAAAAGTAACGTGTGTATCTTTGAGTGCAAGCTTAACCAGTGACAAGTGTGACGCGTGCTGACTCAGGCTAAAGAAAACCAGCGGCTTAGTGAGTAGAAAAGGTGTGTGTGCTGCGAGTAGAATTGAAAGACGGACGAGTAACGAGTAACGAGTAGCAGCGAGAGCTAGCTAATGCGATTGTATTGGCAGTCCAAATGCAACAACTGTGCTCAAATAATCATAAAAAATCGAATATCAAACAGAAAAATAACGAATTAGATCTTAACGAGTGAGTGTGACTCCAGTGAGCTACCTAACGAGTAACAATTAACTAACGAGTGAGAATTAGAGAACGAATTAAAAGTAATAACTAACTATTCGATACATGCGATTTACATGCACTTAACGAGTGAGGATGAGCAAGCAAAATACTAACGAGTAGGCACTAGCCAACGAGTAGCAACAATTTTAAAAAAGCCAGCTACACAGCGAGTCGGTTCAATAGAGACGAGTAACAAATGATTGACGATAATCAGTAAAAAAGAGTGGCGACTAACGAGTAACGAGTTGGAATTAGCGAGTAAGAAGTAGCATGCAACGAGTAACAAGAAGCGAGTATTGCTAAATCCCTGCTAATAGTATATACTCTATTATAGTATAGTCTCTCAGCGAATAGAAAAAGTAACGAATAGCCCGACAACCTTTAAATTGTGACGCCATACTACATTGTTTAGTTTTTGGGTAAATGAGAACGGAGAGCCTTGTCAAAGGCAACGTTGTTTTGCCTGGCTTAAAGCACGCATTAGACGTTTGCCAGCTTAAAGCCACACATAAAATGAAAACGAAATGAAACTAAGCGACTGCCGTTTGCTCGGACAAACATTCAACGAGAGCCGCGCAAAGAGGCAAACCGGGGGAGATGAAGAAAAGAACGTAAAAACTAAATACAATTTCAAGGCTCTTTGCATTAGCCAAATGCAGGAGCGCGGGCCAGAACTGTGCTCAAGTATTTTGCCCGTGATGCGAGTCTACAAAACGCAGCTGGTGGCTTAAATGAACGAGAGAGAGACACGCTGGCCAAGTGGCCCTCTCGCCCTCTCGCTCACTCGCTGAAGTCGCCTCTCGCTGCTTTCATATTATACATTATTATGATATCTGTGTGCGCGACGGATTTGCTGGCTTGTTTTCATTTTCGTTTTCTTATCTTTACATTTCTTTTAACATTTTCCTTTTTTATTCGAGTGTGTGTGTGTGTGTGTGTGTGTGGATTTGGGCATTTGCCCCCTGCCGCCTGGCACTCGTTACTCGTTGAAACATTTTTCATATTTTATATTGTTTAAACTTTTGATTAAGGGTTTTCGACAGAGGCTTCCCCAGTTTTTTGGCTGCCGCTGCTGCTGCTTTTTGCCTCTGCATTTATTATTTATGCAAATTTCACTGTGCTCATTCTGCTGCTGTTTCTTCTACTTGGCTCCCTTTGAATGCGTTGAGCTGCACAAACCGCAACACAAAAAAAGAACTAAAAACAAACGATGAACACGAACAGATAGAGAGTGAGATAGACTGAGATAGAGAGAGAGAGAGCGAGGTAGGGGCGGCAAACAAACAAATAAATGACAAACATGGCATAAAAGGACTTTCTACGCATGGCCATGAGATGGCGAGCATAAGGATGCGGGGCACTGTTACGAGGCCATGTTGATTTTGAGGTTATTATCATTTTAATAATAACCGAAAACAAAAACCCACCGCACACACACACAGCCCCCGCCCCCACCCCCGCCCCCAATCCTAACCCAAAGGCATTTTTTTTTTGTTTTGTTTTTTTAATTAGAAACTTTTACGAATTGAAATGAAATATGTAGTTGGGCATGTCGGTCGTTAGCTCTGTGCTTTGGCTTTAGCTCTTAAATTGGTAAATATTTTCAAATTGGAAAATGCTTAGACACTGGACTATCTATGCAATTTTATGCAACGTAATTGTTATTTTATTTGACACAGCAAACAAAGCGGGCAATCAAAAAGAGAATAGTAGTGTGGCAAAGTCTAGTTGCAAATCTGTTGCTTAGTCACGTTCTCATCTCCAACTCGTTGCTTTTGTTGTGGCTTATGAATTGGGTCAGTTTTAGATATGAAAATAAATGCGGCACTCCAAAAAGGTGGGCTGGAGGGTCTTTCATTTATTTGCCCAACGCATAAAGCTGAACGAAGAATGCTTTTTTGCATTTTGCATAAGCGAATTTGAGACGCGTTGGCGAGTCGATTGTGGCACAAAGGTTTCCATGCAACGCTGGCTGATTGTCAGTTGCATCGTTAGCTAATCAAAGTTAAGTGAAGTAAAGCAACGAGTGCCTGGCATTTACTCGTTATTTCTTTATGTCGGTGTTAGCTTTAAATATTTCAATTCCATTTAATTTCTCAGCGAAAGCAGAGTGCGGAATCTGTTACTTTAGTGACCAAGCAACGAGTAAAAAGTAGCGTGTAAAATGCAGCGAGTAAAGAGTAAAGTGTAATTGAATGCCATCCAACGGCTTGTCAGTTGCATTTTTTTTATTATAATCGAACGATTACATAAAGCAACGAGTGCCTGGCGCTAACTCGCCAATTTTTTAAACTAGCGAATGAGCTTAATATAATTCGATTGCTTATGACTGATTTGAATGAATTTAACAGAACGGGCAGTTTGCTTTATAAGTGCCCAACCAACGAGTCGAATGGAGCGAGTAAAAGGCAGCGAGTAAAGATCAGCGAGTAACGAGGTGGCCTGCGAAAGCTGGTCACACTACTCGCTACTAAAGACATCAACTCGTTCGAGTGTATTCAGCAAAACTTAAACTCGTTAAATGCAATTTGATATAACGAACGTGTATGTTAACTAGAGTTCAATTATTTAATTCTTGAGTGCTTAAAGCTTGCTTAAGAAGTCCTTCAGCTCGTTACGCATGCAAAGTAACGAGTAGGCGCCCATGTTGACGGCTTGTTAACACATCTACCGCTACTTTCTTGAACTTTGCCGTTAGGGTTAGGCAAGGGCTAATAAACTATTCATAGATATTGATAATTGGTCCCCTTGCATGGTAAGCAACGATCAGAGGCGTAATGTCTCGCCCTCCGCCTGGCCTCCGCCTGGCCTCCGCCTGAGCTCTTCAACTCAATTTCCACAAAGCGAAGCCAGAGCGGGCTCCATAAAACCCTATAGAATATGGCCACGTGAATGGTAATTACACCATTATTATCATTACTGGCGACCATATGCCCCTCATAACACACACACACACACACACACACACTCGTACCTCGGGCGAGGCAGTCTTATAAATGCTTGGATATCTAGAGTCCCCATTGAATTGTGCACGTGTGGAGCTCAGCAATCGCATAAGGAGAGAGGGAGAGGGAGAGAGAGTTTATAATTGCATTTGATTGATGGCATTATGCATGTGTTCAACTAGCCCACACAGCTGTGGGAGGCGGGAAGCAGGGGGGCGGGGGGGTGGTCTGCCGGATAGGGGGTGTAATGGCAGACAGATATCCATCTGATAAACTTGGCCGGGCCGGGCAGTTATTGGGCCAATGAGCTGGCCAATCAATCGAGCCAGTCAATGCCATTAAGCAGATTAATTAATTGTGATAAATATAAATGTTTATAAAAAATAAGTTAGCTTCAGTTGCCGTTGCTTAAATACCCTTTCAAATAGATAGACTATAGTTCCAAGCCTTTCTTAGCACTCCATGAAGAACTTTTTCTATGCGAGCTATATGATGTGACAGTCTTTTATGAATTGTATCTGGAGTAGGATTCGATACGAACCAAAGTCTCTTCTCAGTTCGGTTCGATTCAAAGCCCATTTGCCGCCTTGGTAAGGAGCATAGATAGTTTATTAAAGAACTTCGCATTCCTTCGATTTGTCCT
This sequence comes from Drosophila lacicola, assembly GCA_035045355.1. Taxonomy (NCBI): domain Eukaryota; kingdom Metazoa; phylum Arthropoda; class Insecta; order Diptera; family Drosophilidae; genus Drosophila; species Drosophila lacicola. Next base: position 1,481,707 of record JAWNPB010000148.1, on the reverse strand, counting down.
ATGTGATATGATGATGATATAAGTCGCATAAAGAAGTTCATAATTGAAGAGAATACTTGAAATATGCTTGGACAAATATAAGACACATATAAATGCGGATCAACTTCGGCTCTTGGAGTCCGATCGTCCGATATAAAATTTACAGGGCATACATATATACATATGCAAGCCGCAGAGCTCGTCGAGTTGTGTTATAAAATCATATCCCAAAATCAAAATCTAACGCTATTATGAAAATATGGTAACAACGTTTAATATATAAGAATATATATTTCAAATTTTAAGTCAACAGCTTTTGTAGCTTCCAACATCGAAGCTAAATCGGAACAGCTTTCGGTTCTGATCAAGGATATCTATATAATTTATATGGACATATCGAAATCTACAGCTTTTGTAGTTTTCAAGTTGATGTTGAAATTCCGTTCAAGCTGTTATATATACATAAATATATATAATTGATTGCGCCGCAAATGTCTTCTTCTGGCTTGTTACATACACTCGCACGAAGCCAATGTGCTCGGCTTGCAGCGTATCAACAGAGCAACAAAGTGTAGCAAGTGATGTGCCCCGTTTTGGACTCCTAATGGAAATGGATGAGCTGGGCTTGGGAGGGGGTAAATCGAAGCTTGCACCAAAGGCCGATACAATTAGCAGCTCGTTTTAGATGAGATAAACGAAGCGTCTCCCATACAGAAAACTAAATACGCAGACGGACGGACGGACGGACGGACGGACGGAGGAACTCTGTGGGAATTGTCATGTTTTTCTTTTTTTTCGCTTATTTTATTTGTAGCTTGCTAAAAGCTTTTTCTAATTTCCAACTGCGGCTCTAGCTAAACGGGATATATATATATATTTATATATGGGTTGGATGTCGGTTTTAATTATGACAATTGACATTTAACACGCAACTAATAATCCGAAGCCGAGTCTGTCTGGCCTTGCACATTTGTGATGTGTGCCCATTTGCGATACAATGGCAGCATTTCCGGTTGGCTCTGACAACTTGAAATGCCACACCGACACATACACACTTTTCTAATATTTACTTCCGCTCTCTTTGACGATGTCGTTTCCTTCCAGTCGATGTTGCGATGAGCCGCAAGCATGTTGCCCAAATGGTTGCGCTTCTCGCCGGGCCTCATTAGCTGCTGCCGCTGTCTATAAATAGTGCACGAGCGGCGGGGACGAGGAACGAGGAATGAGGAACGAGAATTGAGTATCGGGAAGCGTGTAACAGCTTAGCTAGTCTCTTGTCTCTATTCTCTAGTGTGGGCCCTCTCACTTAAACGGAATTCGCAATGTTGAGCCAAGCATGCAAAGTAAATATTACAAAGTGCTGCGAAAGTTCAGCTGAATACTTCCAGGCATATATAAATATGCGACGAGTATAAGAAAGCAAACTCATTCAGGCTAAATATAAACGGCTTGTGCAAATATAGCCAGCGAGTGGGTTGTTAAGCCTGTGGAATGTCTGTGTCCATGTGTGTGTGTGTGTGTGTGTGTGCATATCTGTGTGTTATTAAAGCGCAACTAGTAGCAAAATTTAAGTGAGCTGCATAGCAACTGCTCGTGAGTTGACAAAACTGAAAAAAACATGACTCGACCATAAAAAGCTATGAATAAAGTAGCGAGTAACGATAACGAATTAGATTTGCAAACACACAAAGTTCGCTTGGGCAAAACTTAATTAATAGAAAGCTTATGAAATATGTAACTAAAAATATTCAAAAGGAGCTCATATTATGATCCCTTTGCTAAGTGTCCCAAAAACGTAGCGAGTGCAAAGTAGCGAGAAAGAAACAAAAAGTTTAATTACTTAGCTAATATGCAACTGGTTTGATGAGCTCAATGCGGATCTCACAAAGTAACGTGTGTTAAATAAAAATAACGAGTAAAAATTAGCGAGTATAAAACTAAAAAGTTTAATAAGTTGGCTATTATTCAAAAGAAACTAGTGTAATTAGATCGTTACTGTTTCAAAAATAACGAGATTTACGTAAAAGTAGCGAGTTAAACGTAGTGCCAGTATTGCGGGTCTCTAAAGACGAAGACCAGAAAGTAACGAGTGCTTTTTTATTAGTAACGAGCAGAGTTCCTTGTTGATCAAAAACCAACGAATAATGGGGAAAGTAACGAGTAAGTCATCAGATTGAATTCGTTTACGTTTAAAAGAGAAGACTTCAATTTAGAAAAAAAAGTAAAGAAATAATCTGCATAAATGATTAACTGACGAGTAAACTTGACAGACTTGACTCCGTAATAAGTAATAGTCGACTAATAAGTTGACTGGTAGGGAAAGATAATAAACAATTGCGAGATAATTAAGACAGCGAATAGCTCTTTCAGAGCTATTCAAAGTAACGAGTGATCTGTAAATGCGAAAGAGAAATGAAGTGTTCATAAGTAGTAGGAAAGAAAAAGCAATGATTAACTAATTAGTTGAAAGACAGTTTCTGATACGAAAACCAGTAGCGAAATAATGTAGAACCGCACGATTAGCTGAATAACAACGAGTAAACTTGACAGACTGTATTCATTAGCAATTTACAGAGCTATTAATAGTAACGAGTAAACTTTAAACCAATTCGTATAAGCTGCCTAATGACGGCGTGGGTGTGCCCGCCCATCTAGGCGGCAAAGCTGTGACCTTTCGCTGACACCAACGGTCACACACAGAGCAAAGCTCTCGCCCGGCCGTACGGCCACACACTGGGCACGGCCTATGACACTCGTAATCCCGTACGATAGTGTGAAACAACAAGGGACTCTGACCCGTGACCCGTGACCCCTGCAGCCATGCTTAACCCAACTTAGACGCTGTAATCGCTACAACAGCTTGTGACGAGTATGAGAAAAAAAAAATAAAATAAAATAAAATGAAATAAAATCAAATAAATGGAATGGGACGAAGGACAACGCAGTCAATCTGCAAAGCTTGAAAATTAATTGCCTAAACAACCCGAGAGAGATAGAGAGACGGTGAGAGAGAGGGGGGAAGAGAGAGGGGGACGCAAACAACACAAAGCCACATAAGTAGTTGGCATATAAATAGATTTGCATACTCATTCGCTGCTTGATATATGTGTGTGCGAGTATAAGCTGATGTCGGCCGATTTACGCGCAAATATAGGCACTGAGGGGGATGGATAATGGTAGAGAGAGGGAGTGAGAGGGGGGGGGGGGGTGCGGTAATCGGGGACAGGCAGACTGGCAGTCGGCAGACGAGGAGCTGTTGTTGGAGGCCAATGACTTTTAAGGATAATGACATCAAAATGCGCATAACAAATTCGTTTGAAATCCTTTTTGAAGTCACTTTGCATAAACACACACACACACACACACTCTCTCACACACACACACAGAGACACAGAGACACCCCAAGCACAAAACTTGAAAACTCAAGACAAAACGTGAAAAGCACACCTCCCCGCTGCGCCCGGGCTGTCCGCCTCGCTGTCCCAGCCTTTAGCTCAGACAAACAGCTTCCCCCCCTTTTTTTTTTCTTATATGCCCTCTACACATTAGGAAAAGATACCAAACGGGGCATAATAGTTCAGTGGGAATGTATGAAACAGGCAACATTAGCTGCGACGCAGCTTGAAATTTGAACTGTGTCTTTTTCGATTACTTAAATATCGATAACAATCGATCTGGTGATAACTCGAGAAGTATCAAAGCTAGATAAGCCAATATAGCTACTCGCATTGCATATACAGATTAGAAATATTTCACTTTTTGATTATCTGCGTTAAAGCTTCTTATAAAATGCTCGACGCTGAGTACAGGGCATCTTCTAGTCGGACACTGTAACTTGCTTTAATCTATCGTGCTGCCTTAACAGCGAGGCAGCGGCATTTGTGGCATGCGACAGCGCGGCAGCATTCTAAAATATTGGCACAGAATGCGATACAACATGTGACGGCCTCCAAAGTAATGCCCTTTGCGTGTCCGCACAGAATGCACTTTCTGTCGTTTTACCCTTTTTGACACTTATCAACACTGCATTTGACATAAAGTGCTGCCAAACACTTGCTTCGGTTTTCGATATCTTGTATTTGCTATGCTGTGAGCCTTTTGTGGATCTTGGGTAAAGCGCTGTTGTGCAACACTGGAGCATAGCTGCACTTTTTCTTTAATAGCTGCTTAATTTTGTGTTAACCAACACTAGTCAGGCTTAAAAAGTAAATGCCCTCTGGATCTTATTATACCTAGCTTTTTCGCTCTTTACGCTCTAAGCTCTTTAATGAACAACAAAAGTCAACCCCATTTTAACATTTATCTACACTGATTTTGATATTAAGTGCTGCAAAACTCTTGCTTGTGTTTCAAAATCTGGCATTTGCTTTATTGCGAACCCTTAGTAAGTCTTATGTAAAGCGAACTTATGTAACATTGTGCGATAAATCTGCTCTTTTTTGTATTAACCAGCACTGGTAAGATTTAAAAATAATATTTTTGTACACTTAATTTACCTAGATAGTTAGGCAATGTCTTTCGACAAATAAGCTCTTTTAGGAAGTACTCAGAACAATACTCTCTTGAAACTGAGCGATATTTGTGTGTGCATTTTTTTTAAATGGCAATTGAATAGCTTCCCAACACTGTCGTGAACGGACGTCTTAGAAGCAGTTTTCGCTTATTTTAAACAGCATTACGCTAAGCTTTGAGCTTGTGCTTTTTCTGAATCTTATCTCTCTCTCTCTCTCTCTCTCACTCTCTCTTTCTTGCATTCTTCCAACAGTTTCCAATTTATACGTTTATCAACACTGAAAAGTTTAGCGCTGACTCTTGAGCTGTCGCTGCTCAGCTCTCTCTCTAGCTCTCTCACTTTCTCTCTATTTCGCTTTCGAGAGCAAGTCTCGATCTTATGAGCTTTTGCTCTTAATCAAGCTGAGCGCTTTAATCTCTCTGCCCCACCTTTTAGGTGAGGTCTCTTTACTCTCCCCTAGTTTCATAGGTTTCCACCGGTTGCTGTTGCCGCCGCACATTTTGCGCCCCAATCTGTGGCAGCATTTCGAGTGGCCTATTGTGCGTTGCGTTGACTGCCTTTTTTTCCGGGCCGGGCACACAAAAGAAATATTTGCGGCAAAGCTTGTAAGTCGCAAGCCGGAAATGCCACAGCCGCAGCGACAGTGACAGCCTCAGCCTCAGCCGCTGCGACTGACAGCCCAAAAAATACAGAAAAAAAGCAAAGAATATTTACGAGAAGGCCGAACTATCTAAAGCCGAAGCATAAATACCCTGACAGGCATTTTACGTTAGCTTGACTCTCGGTCGAGAAATTGTTCCGATAGCAGACATATTATTTGGATAATATTAATTATTAATACTAATTTATATTAATAATTGATAAATTTACAAAAAATATTCTCGAACTTTGCTTTTCATAGAGCTATGCGATATAGCGATCCGATCTGTCCGATTCCAACATATATACAGCATATACGCGAGAAAAAAGAATCTAGGATATCTCAAGAACTGAGACAGATAGAAGACTATATCGAGTCGGCTTTTGACTATGATCGAGTGTATATATATATATATATATACTCTAGGTCGGAGTTGCCTTCTTCCTGACTAGTTAGTAATACCCTCTCGCAAAGCAAAGCAAATCCAAAGCCAGCTGAACAAAAATGCAAAGGAACTTCTGCAATGCATGTGGTTCGCTTCGGTTCGGTTCGGTTTGGTTCAGTGTAGTGCGATGTGGTTCAGTTCAGTGCGGTTTGGTTTGTTTGTTTTGGTTTCAGTTTCTTGACGGCAGTTCTATTTTGCCATGTGTGTGCGTGTGTGTGCGAGTGTGAGTGTGGTTGTGCGACCCAAACGTGTGGCTGGGCATTTTCTTTTGTTGCCGAGTTTCGACTTCTGTTTCTTCAGTGTCTGCGCCTGTGGCTGCTCGTTCAATTTCTGGCTCTTCAGCTGGCTTCAGCTGGCTTCTGACGTTGCATATTGCATAGGCAAAACGCAAACTTTGGTTTAATCAACAACTTTTGCGCCCTTCGAACTTTTTACGCACTGGCCCGTAGGCCGTTCAAATTTAGCCAACAGCCGCCAGCCCGAGCTGATATGACCTACACTGCGAACTGCGCATTCAGCTATGCAAAATATTGACCCAGCTTGGTACAGTCGCTGCCTTTTTTTTTGTTTTGCAGCATATATCGAGGCCAGTCGGATCCGGGCATATGTCGGCTACATAGCTGACATGGGCAACCGTCGGTCGAACAACTCTTAAAGTCATACTTGGGCGGCGAATAAATCCATATAAAATAAAGTAAAGTAAAGCTTCTATTGAAAGAAGCTGCTTTGGAGCTTAAAATAATATTTCGATTGTGAAAAAATATCGGTTTTATTAAAACTATCGTTGGTATTATCGATTAATCGGTAGACTTAACATACGAATTTTTTTTTCGTTTATTTTAGCTTTTGTGTAAATTATTACTTTTTTTTTAATATTTTCCATTAGCTTTTGTGCATATAAAATATATAAATATATTTAAGCTCTGCTTAATGTTTAAAGTATATATCAAATATTTTTTTTTTACATTAATTTTTTTTTTTCAAATAGCTTTTAGTTCCATAATATATCAAATATTTCTTTATGTTAAAAATATATCAATTATTTTTAGGCAACTTTTCCTGATATTCTAAAGTTGAACTCCATCAAAATTGAAGTGTAAACCGTTTGTAGAGGATAATTAACTAGCTAGTTATACGATAAATGTAAATTAACTGCTGCATTTGAACCAGCGTCTTCTCGCTTCCGAGTTCAACTCTCAGCTCTATACAACTGCGTTGTTGTGTCTGTCTTTTTAAACCGACTTCAAGCATAGCTTTGACTCATTTGTTAGCTATAACTTTTGCTTTTGATTCTAAAGAAAGCCGCTGCTAACTGCAGCTACTTAGCCTGATCAATCAGTCAGTCAGTCGAAACAAACTTGATCTATATATATATATTTATATGTACATATTAGGGTGATTTTTTATATATATATAAGCCTTATGTTTATTAGGGCATGCCCGCTGCGTCTAGACGCAGATAGTTTCTCTTGCTGCCACAGTTTTAGCTGGCTGCCTATTAATTTGTATGCGAGTGTATATATGAGTGTGCGATATGTCAGTTGTGTGTGTGTGTGTGTGTGTGTGTCAGTTGCATGCTTCTATAGGTCGGTCTGTCGGTTTGTCGGTTTATTGGCAGCATTGTTGATTGGCAGTCCAAGTCGAGGACCAGGCCAAGGGGCATACTAATCATTGATTAGGCTCTGCGAGGCGAAGGCGTTGCTGTTGTTGTTGTTGCTGTTGTTGTTGTTGTTGTTGTTGTTGCTGCTGCCACAACAGCAACAATGAGCCAAGCTGTAACTGGGGCATGTGTGTGTGCGCGCTTGTGTGTGGCAACTTTTTCCCATTGTTGCCACATCAAGTTCCACTATTATTTCTAGCATGTTATAAATTTTGTTTGCCAGCTTCGACCCTCGGCTGACCCCCCTCCCCCCCCCTCCACCCCCTTCTCGGCAGCTTGTAGCTTTTGTATACACATGCTAAATATTTATTTACCAGTCAAGCAAAGTGTTAATTATGTGGGCGTGTGTGTGTGTGTGTGTATATTTAATCTGCTGAGCTCATCAATTTCTCAAGGGACTCGCAGCAACAGCTGCGCTTTTTTTTTCTGCTTTTTGTGCTGAGTAGGGGTATTCGCGCTCCCTTTTTTAAATTCGCTCTTGTGTTAGATATAAAGCAATTTTGCGACTTGTTGCGATTTCTGGCTCAGTGGGGAATAGCACAAGAGATGATGATGATGATGATGAGCGATGGGGGCGTGGCTCTCTAATGCATTATTCAAAGCGCCAACTCGACAGATTTCCACCACCGCCCCCGCCGCCCCGCTGCCCCCGCCGCTCAGCTATTTCGCTGAGTGTACTCAATACGCAATTAATGCGTAATAAATACGATATGGAATTAATATGAGCATTAATCAAATCACATACGGGGTATGTGAGAAATGCTTGAAATGTTCCTGCCATCAATTCCATTTCGATTAATTCCTTTCGCACAGCTCGAACTTGGATATTTGGCTGCTCGCACCACTCGACTTGATGTGACATTTGACTATTCAATCAATTATAGCTATCAATCACTTAATCGCTTGACTGTGCAATATAATTACACTGCGGCACCACTTCACTCGAGAGCCTAGGACTCGAGTGCTTTCATGTGATTCACTGATCCAGTCAAACATATTTTGAGGACACATTCATGTCAACAGTTTTGTCAAAATATGAAAATGTTCTGCTTAGCGAATTAAAACAAATTTTTGCTATTACAAAGTCACAAATTCACAAAACAATTATGATAAATCAATCACGACTGATTGATTGAACTCTACAAATGAGCATCATAATGGACTTTCGGATAATTTGTAGAAAACATCTAAAAACAATGCAAACGTGATGTCATAGGCCTGGCGAGGCTTAGTTGTTCTTGCGTCGAACCAACGAACGAGAGGTCGCCGGTTCAACGCCCTTTTTTGTTATTCGTTGCCTAATTTGTTATTATTCGCGACGTGAGCAACAACAAAGCAATAAATCTCTCTGCTCTTTAGATTTGGCAACGTTTTTGAGCTGCTTCAAATTGCATTTTCAATATTACTCACTCGAACTGCGCAACGCCGGGCAATTTCAGCTAGTCACATATACAAAAAACGATGTATGCACTGATTAACTGATTGCTTGAACATCTTCTAACATGAACTCTATCTCTAAATTTATCTGCCATAAATTTGGATGATGACTCTATGATTGGTTTATTCCATTTGAGTCTCCGGCTCGTAAAGCGAATCATGCCATCATTATCTACTCGATGTTGAGTGTGTAATTTACTGAAGTTGGCCATCAGCAATCGTTATATTTAGTTTTATTGCTCTATTATTTTAGTGCAATTTGATAGTTGATTATTTGGCGCTGTGGCAATATCTCACTTTAGTTTATGACAAGGTCGTGCATTCGTTCATAAATGTACCTATATACCGCGAGTGCCAACTGATACACTCACTCGCTCGCTTATTTATCTAATGGCCATTGCAAAGTGGCCAACTGTGCGGTGGCAGGGGCAATGGGGCAAGGGGGAAGGGGGATGAAGGTGGGCAGGGGGGGGGCGTGGAGGATTGGCCGTTTACACGACACTACACGAAAATGTTTTATGTTTCCTGACCGTCGCGACGCGGCCGGGCAATATGTAATTTATAGCCGGCAATTTTCACAGAAAATTAAAATTTTCCCTTTTTATACCCAGCGGCCAAAAGGCAGCCGTTAAACCGGGTATGCTCGGCTGCGTGCTTGTGTATTAGAATCTATATTGCAATTAAAATTCTTAAAACCTATTCGCTACGAACTCGGCGTCAAAATTGTTATCCGGCTACAGTGAGGCCTAAAAAGCACTCTCCGCACAAATTTAATTATTATTACTTTTGTTACTGGCAAAGAGTTGAAGAAAGTAGCCAAAGATTTTGACTAGTCAGCAGCTAGTCACATCTGGCACAGGGTATCAGCTAGTCGTGCGCATGCTGTTAACTGTTGCTGCTGCTGTTTTTTTTTTTTTTGTATTTTTTGTTTGAAGCACGTTTTGAATTCGGCCGAACGTAAATAACGTGTTTCTCCACTTTTTAATAGTTACTTTTTGTGTTTTTTTTTTGTTGTTGTTGTTGTTCGTTCTTTCTTTGTTACATTTTGTTGTTCCTTTTTTGGCTTTTATTAATTTAGCATTTTTTTTATTGCATAATTGGCAGTTGCTGGTCGCTGGTCGCGTCGTGTCAAAGGTCAGAACAGGCAGCGCACTTGACTGCACCGGCTGTAACACGGTTCGACACAGTTACAGATACAAATACACACACAGAGCCATATAGCCTTAGCTGCAGATACATAGATACAAATTTGTATGTAGTCGAGTGGGTAGAGGGGGGGGAGTGTCATATAGGGCAGCTAACATAGAACGTGCGACATGAAGCAACATGAAAAGCAATCAAAGTATGAGCTAAAAGGAAAAACAGAATGAAAAGTGTGATGAAAAAAAAAGAAGCGCACAAGAAGCACATCATAATTTAAGCTTTGAGAAGCAACGAACTGGAAATGCTCTTCAGGATAATTAGAGAGAACTTATATCATGTAGTATATATAAAGAGGTATATATGCCTGTAGTCAAAGATTGAAATAGGGCAACTATAGATGAAGATAAAAAAATATATATAGATACAGATAGCTATGGGAATATAGAATATAGATGGATACGTATGTATATGAAGATATGGCTAAATATGCAGATGCGACTTATCGATCCGTTGGTAAAATAATTTATATATTTTGCAATTACTGCGGGAATAATTGAATAAGTATATAGCACATAATTTAATTGCTATAAATATGCCTTGGTACAGCCAAATACCAATTTTAAGAGCTCTAGCTCTTACAGATCCCGAGTTCAGCGAGGTAGACGGACCAGTTCGAATTTTGTTTTTAATTAGAGGAATAGTCTTATAGTTATTTTTCAAAATTTTGATACGATATCTGAGCGTATAATTTTCACATGAATTTTGATCAAGAATTATGTTGCCAGATTTAGATTGATGTAGAGGCAAAACTTCGTGAAAATCGGATGAGATTTGACCGAGTTAGGGGAGTGGGAAATTTAGAACTGGGTCTATATAGGACATAGAATATATATATATATAGGAAAAGGAAGCACTTTTCCGTAATAATTTGTAGAATACTTAAATGAGTTGAAGTTTTCTTGGAATCTTTTACAATTTCTAATGGAATACTACAGAAATATTATGTTAATCAATGTGTTATGCCAGGAAATAACAGCTCATGCATTCGGACTTCTTATAAGTAAGCCCTGGCAAAGTAGATAATGAAAATGATTTGATATTCGCATAAACTGCAATAAGAAATACACAGAATTGGCGGCTTATTCAGTTCGAGTGACAAATTAAATGAATGCAAAATGTGATAAACATATATAATTATGGGCGGACATGTCCATTGTCAAACGACCTAGGCGAGGGTATTACTTTAAGGCTAGTTCTGGGAGGTGCTCTTGTTCCAGGGCTCGGCTAAATTGTGGGCGTGTGTGTGTGTGTGTGTGTGTGTGTGTGTGTGTGTGTGTGTGCGAGTATTTGGACATGGCGTGACGATGCCGCGTGAACCTTTTGAACCCTGCGATATGGATTACGGCTACGGTTACGATACGTCCGTCATAGATGACCTACATACACACAAGCACAGACTGTGTGTGTGTGTGTGTGTAAATAAGTGTGTACTGGCGTTCGGCCGTTTGTCTTTCGATTAAAAAGCCAATAAAAATGAAAAGCACAGGAAAAAAAAAACGGCACAGCATAAAAAACGAGTAGCTATGAAAATATATGCTAGTCCATGGCATACGCTTGTCAGTTCGTAGATTAAATTATTTTCCAATTTCGAATTTCGATAGCTGTATACCCTGTAAACATGAAAGTGGCCCAAGCGGGCAGTCTACCTCATTGAACTTTTCAGGATCTATAAAACGTGGAGCCAGAAAAGTCGATTGTCTTTTATTGCTCTGCAGCTTTTTAAGACACACACAAATTGTATTATATTATTTAATATTTGTTTGACATTGATTACAGGGTATGTTTTGATTCGACTTGAACGGGGTTTTCCTTGTGCTCCTATTTTGAACAATTACCGAATCAAATGTTTCAAGTGTTAGCTGCCTTTTTTTAATATTTAACAATCAATTTTATTCATTCTATTTTGTTGTTCATCTCCTATTTCTCTTCTTCTCTATTTCAGGTACGTTTTTTTGAGTCTTTATTGACATGTGTCTACACAAGCCAACGCCTCCATCCCCGCCACGCCCCGCCGCGCCCCGCCCCGCCATGGCATGGGTAATAATCATAGACAGAGACTCGGGCAAAACCACTTCTAATCATAGATGGGCTTGTCAATGCATTTCATTTGATTATTAGCGGCTGTCAATGCGAGTTTTTTTTGTCTGTCTGTCTGTGTCTGACCTTCAGTTCGACTCGAATCGACGGCTATCTGATATGAAAATTGTCGAGATGTCGATGTGGCCATAAGGAAAATCTAGTTTGGGGTTGACGAACATTGAATACACTTGCAGACAGAACAGCTAAGAGCCTGGTTGAGACAGCGACACGATATACTGAGGGGCAGGGAGAGAGAGAGAGAGAGAGGTAGAGAGGTAGAGAGAGAGGTAGAGAAAGTGTAGAAGAGAGAGAAGGGCGAGCTATGGGTGAGAAAGAAATGACAGAGAGAGAGAGACAGGAGAGAGAGGACGAGAGAGAGATAGAGAAATAAAGCGGAAGAGATAGAGAGCAAAAGGGAGAGAGAGAGAGAGAGCTACACAGAGAGAAGCCAAAAGAGGAGAGGAGAGAGAGTGAATGAGGCAGTGAGAGACAAAGCCAGAGAGACAGAGCCAGAGGAGAGAGAGAGCGAAAGAAAGAGGACTAAAGAGAGTCAAAGACAGAGCCAAAGGAGAGAGAGAGAGAGAGAGAAAGAAAGAGGAGTAAAGAGAGTCACAGACAGAGACAGAGGAGAGAGAGAGAGAGAAAGAAAGAGGAGTAAAGAGAGTCGAAGACCTAAAGCAACCCAAGATCTTTCCTAATGTATGAGTATTCGTATTCAAGTAGAAGTGCAAAGTACTTGTAGGTCGTATATTATTATCATAGAAGAGCTTGAACATATTTTCCCTCTGCAACAATAAGGAGAAACATCTGTGCCAGGTAAGCTACAAATATCTTTGCAAAGAGCCTAGCTCCCCATAGGTCAAAAGCTGACTTAACTTAGATGTTCGACGAAAATAGGGTATTAAAAAGCATCTGTACTTGATTTCTTCAGGCTAGCTGCAAAGAGAGCCGAGTTAGAATAGAACCGAAGAACCTTTTCTCAGTCTATATTCCGCTTGAGAGTCTCCGAAGTGTTGACTTTCACACCAAGGACATATTAAGCGACAAAGGTCGATTGCCCATTGTTAGGGTATACGAAAAACCATATTTGAATGGCCGACAAAAAGCTTGCGAGACACAGCTGCATGCACTTGATGCGAGCTTTTGCTTGGATTGGTCGGGGTCGGTCTTAAATGTTATTCCATACGAATCGAATCGAATCGAGGCCAACGGATCTGTCCGAGATAACTGATTTTGTGGGTCGTTGCACTCGCAGCCCATTTATAGAACGGCATTAGAACGAACGAACGATTACCATTAGCATAGCATAGCGATTACGTCCGAGTCGAATCCCCAGACTCAGACCCAGACCCAGACCCATGCGAGCCCATTTAATGACCTGTAAATTATACATAATAGAGCCCAAACTACAAGCCATTACTTGGACTGAAACTGGCAACAGCGAAAGCGAAATTAGTTAGCGACTATCCCAAACAATCGCTCCGGCCACGCATGCGTGGCGCCCCCTACTGAAGGTCTGTGGGTCGCCCCTCAGCTCCGACTCGAGGTCTGTCGAATGTTGATGCGTTCCGTTCGTTGCGCGACACGCATTCCCAATGAGACTGCACTTCCATAAACAGCCCAAAACAATGCCCAACAAAGAGATACCACGTAATCGATAAAGTAATACAATTATTAACATTTATTATGGCAATTTTTACCCGGCTATGTCCGGGCAACGTTCTTTGAAATTTTTGAGAAATCAGAAATAATGTATATATATTTAGCCCAATTAACTCGCGTGAGCTGAACTTAAAGATTCATATTCATTCCACTTATTAAAACTCTCTGTAAAGGAGCTGAATGTGAAATAACACTCGATACCGACTTTCCACCAGTTGAAGTGGATTTTTCGAAAAGCGTGGAAAACGTTTCAAGTGAGTCTGGAGAAGGTTCTGTGAAATTGAGCTTGCAAATAGATTGAAGATTGGTTAGTTAAGATCAAAATGTGAGGCTGAACTATTTTACGCCCATTTTCCACAATTTCGAGTGGAATTCAACACAAAACAAGTTAAGCTTGATTCGTAGCAAGTCAGGCTACCCTGCCAACCCTTTGATGGGTATACAGAACTATATAAAAAAAAAAAGAATACGAAACAAAGAAAAAGAAGAAGCAGAAGCAGAAGCAGAATAATATACAGCGAACATAAACAAACAAATAAAGTCTCGTAATGACATTCATTTGTATTTGAAGTGTGTGGCAAACGAATGTGTGAACGATTTGGTTGGGTTTTTGTCATTAAATATCGTAGCTAACTGTTAATAGTCCCATTGCAAGCAATTAAGTCCATTAGCGCAACGAAACAAACTAATGAATGGTCGAATACACGTACCACATATCTATATAGAGAGATAGAGAGAGAGGGAGAAAAAAAGGACTATATATGTATTCAAGTTAAAGAAACGAAAATGGAACTCGAAATGGAAATACAATATGGATATGCACGAGGGCAGGGCGCAGTTCGATATCAAAGCTGGCCAGCCAGACCCAGCCAGACCCAGCCAGACCCAACCAGGCATTGATCATAATCAACCTCACAACAACAACGACAACAACAACGACAACAATAACGACAACAACAACACACATGAGACAAGCGACTTTCATAACAAATCAATTTTCATTTCGCTGTGTTGCACGTTGCGTGTTTTTCCTGTGTGTTTTCCCAGGCGTTCCCATGCGACAGAGCCATCTAATGTCATTGTTTTTTAGAAGGGTATAGCTGTAGATGGAGGGTATTATGATTTTGTGATGAAATATGTAACGCATAGAAGAAGACATCTCGGCAACCATAAAGTGTATTTACTCTAGATCAACATCGACAGCCGACTTGATATAGCCATGTCTGTCCGTCCGTCTGCTCAGTTCATATATATATATATATATATATATATATATATATATATATATATATATATACATATATATATGTCGGAACTAGCCGGATCGGAGCACTATATGATATAGCTGACATGGGAAAGATCAATCGAAAAGTTGTATGGAAACATTTTTTTAACTTGACCAAACTCTGGATTTATAAGTTCTATTATGAGATTCACATATATGCAAAATATTATCAAAATCAGACATCTATATCATATAGCTGTTATAGGAAAGATCCGTGGAATAGTGTGATCTTTTATGTGAAAATATTTTGTTTTTAAAGATATTTTCAAGAAACTCACATGTCTGCAAATGTCGGAAATGTCTACAAGGGTATTAAATCTTCGGCGTGCCGAATATATCCCCACTTTCTTGTTATACCCTGTTATTAATCAAATAGTGTCAAAAGGGCTAGATAGTGTCTACTTTATAAGGAAACGCAGTCGACCCATCGATCTCTGCTTTTAGCAGAGCTAGAGTTTCGAAATTTGTTGTGTAATTTGATGAATCTGCTTTAAACAGAATCTAATTTGGTTCATTTGAATAGCTTTGCCCTTTGACCAGCTGCTTGCCTTCAAGCTGATCATATAGCACTTTTATAAAAGCCAAATTATAAGAACTGAAGGCGATCCACATTGTATATATAATAATTCTTTATTCATATAATCCATTTACTCCACACATGAACATTATTTTGTTCTTTATCAGCTTTTCTAGTTTGGAATCTTGGGAAGATTTCTTCAGAAAATTTGGTACCTGGGTACATTTATATCCATATATAACATTCAAATAAAGTTCGGCATGATTTTAACTTTTAACTTCTTATGCCGAATTTTTATGTAATATTTTAATATGTGACGCCTGTTTATTTGTATATACTTATTGAGCTCACGATCTATATGTGCTGCAGTCCGAAAATTTGCTGCTTGATTTTATAAAGTTTTTGTTGATTTACCTATATTTAAATGAATTATTCATTTATTTTTTAACTATATAATTCGATTCTTGTTAGTCAATTATTCGGAATACTTTATATCAAATATGCATTGAATTTTTTCTAATTTTTCATTTCTTTATCGAATAATAGTTATAGATATTATAAAAAAAAACTCGGCACAGACATGTTTAAGCACATTTGCTCAGACTCAGAGAAACGAAATTTATTTAAGTATTCAATTTGTTGTCTGCGGCTTACAGGGTATCTGCTGTTAGATCATTTCTGTTTGCTTTTGGCTGTTGTTATTTTGATTTTTTTTTTCGGCTAGCTTTCAATAACTGTCCTTGTTGTTGCAGTTGCGCCCGAATGTGTAATTCAAAGCAAATGCCTTGCAAATGCAGCACGCCACCTCCATGTGGCATGTGGCATGTGGCATGGGGCATGCCCCAACCGCCGGCTTCGGCTTGAAATGGGGTGTTGCATAGACAAAGCTCTTTGTTGTTGGCTTAAATGGCTCTTTTGGCTGAATGGCGCAACATGCGCTACACATGTTTGTTGCCGACCGACTGACTGACTGCCTGACTGCCTGCCCCACATCCGAGTCAAATGTGGCGCAGCATGACGTTTGATATGTGTCATTAACAACAACAACGGCAAGAACAACAGAAACTATAATATATCCACAGCAAGCGATATCTCTGCCATATGTGTGAATCAGACTCCAATCATACATTTCGCCTGGCCAATCCATGACAGCTGGGGCGCAACAGAGAGAGGCATTTGATATGCCTCATGCTGATTTTAATTGAATCAAATCCCTGACTCGTTTCGAAATGTCGACATGGCGCACAGCAAAGCCCAAGTCGGCAGTCGGCAGTCGCAAAGCATTTAAAATTTCACAATTCATATCAGCAGAAACCTAACAGAATGCTTACAGTCGTTCAAGCTCCAATTAACATGGAGTAGCAGCTGTTAAAATGTTAACAGAAAAACACTTTAGTGCAGAATTCAAATTGCTGTGCTGTGTTATGAACAGCCTGGCTAAAGCTGCTGTTAATTGTCATTTAACATAACATAACATAAACCATTGAGAAACAGTTAACAGAGTGCTTACATGTTGCTGTTATGTTAACATAACATCGAGAGACTATGCAGAATAGAAGAAATATCTTCAGTATGAGTGTCTGGATATATAAACAGCATATTAACAGGATGCAAAAACAAATTGCTGTTAAGTAACAGCGTGCGAAAATGTTGCTGTTATGTTATTTTTATACATTCGGGCTGTTAACAGAGATGAATGAGCCTTATGATATCTGATGGGTCATGTGAAATGTTATTAAAAAAAAACAAAGTGATCGATATACGATTGACAATTGTTTGATTGATTGATTGATTGATTGGTGAGCAACGAAAATCAGAGGGATTTTCACAGTATTTGTCTATAATTTGATACATTTTGTAAACGTTCTTGCATTATCAATCCACGCTTCCGCGTGAAAAGATTTCGTGCAAATTTGTATTTGCAAACGTTGAATTTTAAGTAATTTATATATTTGAAGAAGCTCTCAAAGCATTCGCTTTTATATCAATTAAATAGTGTTTGTGGAAAAATACATCTCGCTGTGGAGTTCATTTTTAATTTATTATGAGCGGAAAATGGGCGGAAAAGTGATGAGAAAAATACCTGGTTGGTTGTAGTATAATCTAAATGGCTTGTAATTAAATGAAGCAGCTCGTTAACTGAAAACTAATCGATTGCAGCACTTGGCAGCTTGAAAAGCTTTTCACTCTTCCAGCAGACATTTTTCCCGAATGACGGATGACTTGAAGTCATTTTTCAAGCTCCCAACCCTCTCTCTCTCTCTCTCTCTCTCTCTCGCTCTCTGTCTGTCTCACTCTCGGAATGATAACTTCATCTCATTCAGTTTCATAGACATGCTTGCGTTTTGTGCAAGTCAGTTCCATTTAATCATCATCAGCATTTAACATCAGCATCAACATCATCATTATCATCATCATCAACATTGTCCTGCATGCCTGTTTCTTCCTTTCGTCCAATCATCTTTCAAAATTAGTCTGCTCAGCGAAACTTGGCTTATTGGCAAGGGACACTCACAACAACAACAACCACCAAATTTGTCGTTGTCATCGAGCCAGTTGTTGTTGTTGTTGTTGTTGGCTTAGCTTCAAAGTGTGTCCAAGAAGCTCGTATTCAACCCGCCGCAAAACCCATTTAGAGTCCAGTCCAAGCCGCACATTTAATTCCATTCCATTCCATACCATGCCATTCCATAAGTATTTATCATTTTTTAATGACAACACCTTTTTTGAACGACACCACCTGACTTTGGCAGCACAAAAGGCACGACATTGGAAAAGCTGAAAAGCTGAAAAGTGAAAATGCTGGCAACGTGAAGAGACGAATTGCTCGTAACTCAACTGGGCCGGAAAATACAAGGAGAGCTGCTGCTCGACAGCTATTTAATGTTCAGAGTCCGACCACGTGACAGTTTCCCTTCCCATGCACATTACAAATTCAGTTACTTGCCACATTTTGCTGTCATAACTTATTTATTGGACTTCAAATGTCAAATTTGTTAAAACAGCCAACTTAACAGCAACTGCGCCTAGTTCTATTACACTTGCCAATGCCCCACCCTCCCCCCTCCTCAGCTCCTCTCTCCTCTCTCCTAGCTCCTGGTTACCGCCTGTAAATTGGCTGCCATTTGCTTGGACTTCTTTGCCAGATGCGAGCGACTTTTATTATTTAATGTAATTTCATTTAATGTAATTACATTAAAATGCGTCCAACTCAAGTCAAGAGTGTGTCGCCAAGGCGTGTGGCCAGACAACAAGAAATCTGCTCGAATTCATGTTACCCATTAAGCTAAAACTTACGCATAACTAAACATTCACTAATAGATACACTCACACACTTAAATACGCGGCGAATGCTGCGCTTCTCTGCTTCTTCTTCCGCTTGCCCACATCTAACTTCGGTGCTTGTTGTCCGATCTTTGTGATATTTTCAGTATCTAAATATGGCATACAAATATGAGGTTTCTTCCAATTTCGAGGGGAATGGATACGATACACGATTCTTCCAGCTCTTTGAATCTTCATCGATATTTATTGATATTATGAAAATGGGTAGAGTTATCGTATACGAAATGATAAACTTGTTTTGCTTATGTTATAGAATGTATATATATGTCAAATTTCAAGCCTCCAGCTGTACTCATTTCCTAGATCGACTCATTTTCCATGTGTTTATGGTACAAGATTGTTTTGATTAGGGTTTTATTAGACTAAGTTTTATAAAGAACGATCCTCTCAATCTCCTTCTTCAATATAGTTTAGGTATACCAAGCCTTAAACATGACTCTCTCTCTCTCTCTCTCTCGCTCTCCCTGAGACTCTGTCCCTTTCTCCCTTTCTCTCGCAAACTCACATTATTTTCTGAGTCTAATGTTGATTTGCTTATCGAAAGAGAATAAATTTCATTTAATTCCCGAACTTGGCAGCTTCTCATGCTTGCCACAAAAAAACTTAGTCCATTTACAGTATATGCCCGTATATTTGTGCCTTGTTATTGGCGCGGTGCACATACTTATGCACAGCACTGTCTGAGCTGATTTGATTGACAGCCAGCTCTTGGCGCGCTCTCGCAAAAAGTTGTTGCACGCAGTTTTTCTGCTGTTTTTTCTGTTTTTCGTTTTTGCTGCCTCGCTTCTGGATTTTAATGTGGCGCGTGCGTGCGGCCCGGCCCGGCCCGGCCCCAAATTTGAGTTCGAGTCCAGCCGACACACCCCTTCGCCGCCCGCTGGGCACACAGTGCGGTAGTTAAAAATGCAAAACTAATTAGTTGGCCGTACCCAAGGGGCGGCCGACGGACAAGCCAGGGTATGGGGCAGCCGTATCTAGAACTCAGCTAAGCGAGGCCTGGCCTGGACACGACATGCCCCATAGGCTCAGTTCTTGATGTTTGTGTGTGTGTGTGTGTGTGTCTCTGTGTGTGTTGTTCTTATTTTTAAACAGATTTTTTGCCTGCTGATTTTGTTTTATTTATTTTGTCGGGAGTTACAGCAAATCTGGTCCTGAATTCAAACAGATTGTGCTCACAAAATAATTTTACAAAAAAATTCAAGAAATTACTTAAATTCCGACAACTTAGAACTTATCAGTATATTTTTAGGAATATTCCCTTAAGACTGATCATCGTTTTGTGCAGATAGAAAGGAAGAAGCACAATTGATCGCATAAATTACATATTTATTGTTGAAGAGGTCAGTTTAGAGACTTGACATTCCATATATATATCGATAAATATCGTTATTGAGATATGGGCTCTTTGAACTTTGAGAGTTCAGTATGTCACATGCAAGTCCCGAAAATCTCACGAAGATCGGACTTTAAAGGCCGAAGTTAACAAAGAATGATTAACCCATACATGTTGTGGAACTAGCTAAAGAAGAAGCATAGAAGCAGTACGTGTGCATAAAGAGAAGCTGGAATGTTTTTAAGGTCAGCACCCAGTCGGGCATACCCGATTTGTTGCCAATTGGCTGCTGGCATTCAAAAATACTTAGCACAAAAATATGTTGCGTTTTAAGTTCAGGAATTATTGTTAATGTGAGCAAAGCGAAGTCGTTTGACCTCTAGCCAATTTTTTTTCCGCCCAAAACTTTGGCGTTTGAACCCTTCTCGTCTGGTGTCCAGCCCTTTGCCCCGTTTCGGGGCCTTGCGTTTTAATATTCTTGTACAAATTGAATTTGTCGGCGTCTGAAACATTTTCTTATTAGTTTTATGCTATTTAAATATTTTATGCGGAAAACTCAAAAATCAAAAAGAAACAGAAGAAACAAGTAAGAGCTTCTAGTCGGGAGCTCCCGACTTGGGGATACCCTGAACTCTCTTCTTCCGACAGGCGATAGGTATAAAATGAAAAATACTTGATATATATATACTATTCTAGAAGCTACATGTCAAGTTTGGTAACTCTAGCTCATAAACTCAAACAACAGGATTCCGATATCGATTTTTATCGATTACTTGGAAACGGGGCAAGTTATCGACTATCGGAAACAAACTCGATCTGCGCATGGACTAGGAGGACCTTCAACTAAAATTTCAAGTCTCGAGCTCTTATAGGTTTCGAGATCCTTGCGTTCATACAGACGGACAGACAGACGGACTTGGCTAGATCGACTCGGCTGATTATGCTGATCAAGAATATATACACTTTATGGCTCGGAGATGCTTCCTTCTGCCTGTTACATACATTTGCACAAATACATTATACCCTTTTTACCCATTGTCAACTCTTTCGACCGCAATGGCCGTGGCATTCCGCGAAAACCCATTCCGAACGGCCATAGAAACTCAAAATATGGCCTATAAAAAGGCCATTTGAAAAACTTTTGGCGGCATCTCGCCGCTTTTTTTTTTTTGGTTTTTTTTTTTTTATGGCTCGAAAGACTATTTAAATCAACACAAATTAGACAATTTGATGAGCTGACGACTGCCCCGCCCCGCTCCCCCCCCTCCATCTTGCTTGACTGACTGCCCATTCATAAAAACCGCGCCAGAGAGAAGAAAACAATTAACAGCAAATAATTTAATTTGTTTACGGCGTGAAAGAAGAAGAATAGAAAGAAGCATGAGACAGAGATAGAGGCAGAGACCGGGCAGAGGGAGAAGCGAAGGCAAATATATATATATATTAGTTGTAGACGCCGCGAACAAATCAAATTAAATTTTTTATGGCCACACACACGCACACACACACTTATTTTCTCTATTGTCCGTTTCCCGGTTTTGCAATTCGGTGCTTTGTTCTTCTTCTTCCTCAGTTGCCATTCAAGTTCTGGTTCAGTTTCGGGCGCGTGTTCCTCTTGATGTTCCTTTGCTTTATCTTCACTTATTGTTCTGCCTCTTCTTCGGCTTTTGTTGTTCTATTTGCTTTTTGGTTGCCCGTTAAATACGCTTCTAGAGTCTATTCGAATTCTGTTACGAAGCGTGGACAATATATTCTTGATCTATATAGGAGGCTGATTCGATATCGACTAGTCCCTTAATTTAACTTTCTGTTAAGGAAAAGTATGAATCGGAATTAGGGGAATCGGTAGAAACTGTTTTCCATTCTTTCAAGATATCTTTAAAAAACCTGCCATTTATTTTACAGTAGCCAAATCGTATCTAAGTATATCTAATATCTATATCATATCATTTAGTTGTCATAGAAACGATTGGTCCTAAATTAGGTCAGTTTTCTTTTCCAAGATATCTTAAACAAACCTACTATTTATGTTTTACTATGTACCTTGTTTAAGAACCAAATCTTATCTATGTCGCACCAGTATATCATAAAGTTGTCATACAAAATATCGGTCGAAAATTGATTTCTTGCAACAAAAACTTAGCTGTTTTTCAAGATATCATCATCAATTGTGAATTTGCAGTTTAACTGTGCGACTTTATCAAATTATATCCATATCGGACAACTATGTCATGTAGCTTTATAATCGGTTGGATTTTCTAGATATCATATAACTTCTACCTCCTGTCTTCTATCTTTTATCTTAGATCTTCTAGCGTCTATCTTCTATCGTCTATCTTCTATTTTCTATCTTCTATCTTCGTCCTTCTATTGCCTATCTTCTATTTTCTATATTCTATCTCCTGTGTGCTATCTCTTATCTTCGATCTTCCATCTTCTATCTCCTATCTTCGATCTTTCATCTTCTTCGCCTGTCTTCCATCGTCTATCTTCTGTCTCCTATCTTCTATCTCCAATCTTCTATCGTCCAGCTTCTTTCTCCTATCTTATAGATTATGTCTTCCATCTTATATCTTATATCATATGTCCGCAAGGGTATTTCGGCTTCGGCGTGCCAAAGTTAGGCGTTTTTGCTGGTGTTTATTTTTTCTTTTTTTCTGTTGGTTGTTGTTTATTTTGTTCACGCATTGCTTGGCAAACACCTCACGCCTGGTGGTGCCCCCAACCCCCTCCACACCCCCCCCTTCCGCCCCTTGTGCGGGCAGCCTTCGACAGTTTCGAGTTTCCAATCTGCCCCCCGCCCGGAGAAGCAGCCGCTCGCCCCTCATCACTTTGATGCGCTTGAACGCGCCTTTGTCGTGAATTTTATTTATCTTTATTTAATTTTTAAGCAACTTTGACAGATTTATGCGTTATTGTGGCGTAAATTATTGCATCCCACCACTTGGCGTGGATATCTATGCTTTGCTCGTGCCCCACGTTGGGCGCCAAATTTTGTGTGTTGTGCTGCGGCACAAGTTGAAATTAGCCAGCGCTTTGATAATGTTGCCCCCGAAAAGTTCTTTTTTTTCTTCTCTTTCGTTCTTTTCGGTGCTATGCCGCAGTAAATCGCGCTTTATATATGGCAGCAATTTGATGCCTTAATGTCGGCTCGGGCGTGGGCCCGTGGACCCCGGCGGGAGGGCCGAAAAGCGAGGACTCGATCTAGCTGCAACACCACAGGCAATCTAATTTAATAAGTTAAACAGCCTGGGAAGAGAGCCCGAACGTTGCCGATGGCTGGTCAGGTTATTGTTAGTGCCGCATAAACGTAAAATTTACCAGGCACTCTCTATCACACACACACACACACACACACACACACACACATTGCATTAAATGAGGGCAGCGGGTGGGCGTGACAGGGGGACAGCGCAAAATAAGTGCAGCAGCTGTGTGGATGCCTCTTTTTATGAAAAGGTTCTGCATCCATAACATAAGCGGGCGTCTGTATACGAGTGTGTGTGTGTGTGTGTGCGGGCTAAAAGACGTTAGCAATGGGCGTGACCATATCTATGTGGGTTATACACGTTCACAGACAAACATTTTACGATGTTAACGGCGTAAAATGCAATGCCCACCAAGCTGGGGGCATACATTTCAACTGCGGCCACTAAAAGCGTATCTGGAGAATACAAAAGAGAGACAGCGAGAGCGAGAGAGAGCGAGGGGGATGGAGCTGGCATTGTAACCTGAATCAATATATTGACAGCAGTCAGCAGCCAGGCAAAGGGTCAAGTATTAGAATTCAAGTGAAGCTTTGGGCCAGTTCATATCAAATTACGGCATGCCACAAGCCCAAACCAGAAAGTTCAGTTCGGTCGCACCACGTTGGGCGCCAGTTGCGAATGTAACAGCAAGCGCAAGCACTGAATTAGTTCGATTTTTAACAGTTACTTCCAAAGCTAAGCTAGACTAAGTTTTTGATAGCCATAAAGTTCAATTAAATAGTTGTTAGACTAGATTTTTGTAGCACAGTCCGCTCGTGCCCCATGTTGGGCGCCAAAAATCGTAATAACTGCCTTGAGCTTAAAGATTAAACGAATTTCTAAGAATTATGGCAGCTATAATACAGCTAAGCCTCTAGATTATTACGAAATTCTGTTAAATAGCTCAAGGATTACCAGAAATACTTATGTAATATTCTCGTGCATTCATTTTTCGTGCAATTTCGTGTCGTGCGCAAATCACGTAACTCACGAATCTCTGTGAATTGCTTTAGTTCCGCCGATTCTCAGGGAAAAAGAAAAACTTAAAAACGTTTTGCCGTTATCCAGCTACAGGCCCCTCCCCCACCCCAATGAAAAGAAAAAAAGTCGTGTCTTGGACGTGAATAAAAACTAACATGGCAGAGCCTCTGGCATATTCGAGTACCAAATGCATATATGTATGCGTATTATGCACACACACACATATCCACATATCGATGGCATCAACAGAAACAGCTCCGAGAAATAAAATAAGACAAGAGTTATTTAATGGGGAGTGTCCGACTGGCAGATACTCTAAAAAAACATGTCAGCTTCCTTCCCACACACACATCGGCTTTGCTTCTTCTTTCCTGTGTCACACGCCATATATGGAAAATCCATTCTGAATTAACTCGTATCTTCAAAGTCCGATCCTTATGACATTTTCGGTGCCTGAACATGAAATACAAATATGTTCATATACCAAAACGCAAGGCTCTAACATTAAAGTTTGAGTTTTTTTTTTCTAATTCTGAAAGATATTCTAAAATTTAAATATCTTTAATATGCATATCTTATGCGAGAACTTACTTAAAACACCAAGTCTCTATCTATTCGATATTTATCGATATTATGAAAATGTAAATCGAAAAAGAAATAATAATCTCTAGCCTTTGTAGCTTCCGAGAGACGGGCAGATAGAAAGGCAAGGCCAGATCGTCGCAGCTTTCGGTTCTGCGGAAGAATCGATATAGAGTTGCCAGAGTTGTCATCTTTTGCGTGTTACATACGTCAGCACAAAATCGGCATACCCTTTTTTTGGCATTTTCAAAAAGTGCGCGGTATAAAAAAGTGAGTCTGGAGAAAATTGCAAATAAAGCGTCTGAAGAAACGAGAACAGCAAAAAGCAATGCTTAAGATGCTTCTTCTAGACCCACTGTCACACCACTTCCCCCCCTCTCCCCCCTTCACCCCTCCCTCCCTATCTTGGCCAGCTCCTGTAACCCTTCCCTCCGCGGGTTGTCGACTGCAGGAAGCGAGCGAGTTGCAAAAGGCAAAGCCAACGGAAATGAAATATGCGCATAAATTTCATATCGTTTTTATGATTTTTCTGTTTCGCCTTTGCGTTTTGGTTTATTTTCTGTCTTTTTTTCGTGTGGTTTTTCTTTTCTTGTTGTTTGTGTTTTTTTTTTTTTTTGCCTCTCGTCTTGTTGCTTTACACTTTTATTGGTTTCCCAATGGGTTTTGGTATTTTTCCTGCGTTTACCGCGCCGCAAACATGCACACACATCTCGGGGAATTGGATGCGGCTCTCGGCTCGAGCTCAAGTTTGTTTCGTTGATTTGAGGCAAATGCATTTCATTAGTGCAAAGCAGGAGATGGCCTGAATTAAGCTTTAACATTTCATTGCATTTAGTTAGTGGCGAGAGGGGGGGACGGGGGACGGCTGGGGTAATCAGCGAAGTGTATATCGATTGTTGTCCGCAATAGATCCAAGTGTGCCATAAAAAAGAGCATCGCAAAGGGCTCTTAAATCTTTACAACTCATATAAAAATAAAGAAAAGAAGAATGCTTACCACTAAAAATCATGAGCAGCATCTGAGCCAGTAACCAGTCAAGTGAGTTGTCATATAGATACATCAAGCCATAAATAGAGCTGTCTTTGGACGCATCAAAGGCCCAGATAAGAAACTTGTCAATCAAAGAGGGAAAACGGGGTTCGAACCCAGCACAAGACGAGATACGAAATTGATTTAGTGGAAAAGTAGTCTGTTCGCTAAACATCGATTTTGTGTGGCTTAAGACTATATTAAATTTTACTGTGTCAAAGATTTTAGTGTAATTGCAGATACCCTGTAATCGGAGTTGAATGCAGCTGTGGGCATTATGTTACAGGCAGAATGAGTTCGCTTAACACATATTCCACGCAGTAGATCGACCTGATTCAAACCCTGCATTGAGTCAAACGAACCAGCTCGAACCAGTCATGACTTCAAGTTTGTTCGCCTCAAGCTGTTCGAGCTGCAGACAGCATTTAGTTGATCTAAACAATCGAAAATTAAGTTGAATCATTAATTAAGCTTGAGTCGATCGAGCAAACGAGCTCCACACTCGAGGCTCGAACATGTTGCAGAGTCAAACAGCTTGAGCTCGAACATGTTGTTGAGCTCGCACATTTTGTCGACTCGAGCAGGTCGCGCTCGAACATGTGCGAACATGTTGCTCAGTCGAGCAAGTCGAACTTCCTTGAAAGCTGGAGGATGTCGGTGCTCGACCTAATCGATTGAGTATTTGAGTTCGATGCAAATGATGCAGATTTCTAACTCAGATAATAGTTGTACTTGTTGCTCGAGCCCGATCAGTTTATCATATACTCTCTATATATTCTTTTGTATCCATGGAGCTGCAGGGTATCTGGCAGTCGGTAATTGCCTACT
Source organism: Drosophila lacicola (assembly GCA_035045355.1). Classification (NCBI taxonomy): domain Eukaryota; kingdom Metazoa; phylum Arthropoda; class Insecta; order Diptera; family Drosophilidae; genus Drosophila; species Drosophila lacicola. Next base: position 1,454,941 of record JAWNPB010000148.1, on the reverse strand, counting down.
TGTCGTCTCTTTTGCGTTAAGCTCAAAATGTCAATTAGAGCTAACCGAAAGCTTCAGATTCTTAACAGAAAACATGGAAAACATGACAAATCTGTCAAACAACAAATTGGGGAACGATTTTGACAAAACAAACACACACCCAGTCACACACACACGCACAACAAACACCTCTCAATTGACAGCAGTCAAATTGAGTTGGAGACCATTTAATGATTTATCTTGTTAGTGAGTAGCGCACACAAACAGCTAACCTCGTCGAGTACGACCAGCATTTGTGGAAATGTATAGCTTACCTGTCTCACTTCACTCCCCCCCCCCCCCCCCTCTCTCTCTCTCTCTCTTTCAGTACATTTGAATACCCGCTGAATGACGCGCACAAAGACGACAAACTTTTTGAGTTCTGTTGTTGCAGTACTTGTTTAGGGTTAGAGGGCAGTAGTCGGGTTGTATTACCAAAAGTTTTGCAACTAATATGGCATGACGAACTGACGATCTGGCAACCCTTAACTGGCAACTGCCAACGGGTAACCCAACTGGCAGCAGCGATTTGAAAGGAAAGTCCGCTGGGACGCGTTCATTGAATGAGCTGGCAAATATGCCAGCTAGTGAATAGGTTTTCCTCAAACCCCTCTCACCTCACTTCACCTCAGCTCACCTAACGTTTTGTTGGGGCTAAAGGAATTTCTCATTTACGCACCTTTTGAATGTTGGCGGGCAGGCAAAAATCCTTTAGCCTTACAAAATATTCATGATGTCTGTTTTGAAGGTTTTGCCCCCAAAGGATGCCAGCAAATGCCTATGTCACAAAAAAAAAAAAAAAGTGGAGCGAATGCCCACACTAATTTGAAACAGAGAAAGTTACGGCACATGTGCAAGTGTGCCGACGGGCAGATGCCCTGTAAACGGACCAAAAGTATGGTTCTTTAAGGAAAAAAGATGTTTAGTCGAGAACTCTTGAAGTTATGTCAACAATTAAGTACATATATTTCAAGTAGGCCTTACTTGTGGCCACATACCAAATTTGCCAGCTCTAGCTCTTAAGGTTTTTGAGTTAAATGAGGTCAACTCAGTCTGTTGCATAAAAGAGCCACAACTCAGTTGGCAACGCTTTTTGCCCCACCATCAATAATTGGCAAATGGTTTTGTTGATCCCAACAACTGTAAAAGTGGCCAAACAAACAGTAATAACTGTAATGTGCATATGTTGCGGTCCGTTTATGAATGACAGCTGATATGGGTGCTCCGAAGCTATGCACAGCTCTATATAGGCAGGCGAACGCATAACACTCTCTCTCTCTCTCTTTCTCTCGTTTTCTGTTGCTATCTCTTTCTGTGTTTCGCACAGCTATTGTGGTTTCCGTCCCTGTTTGTCTGCAGTTTTGTATTTGTATAATTGATGGGCATTCATTTATTTGAACAACAGCCACATTTGCCACATTTATTCAGTTGAGCTGCTTCGGCTTTTTGTCTGCTGCATGCAACCGAATGCTATGTACAGTCACGCTTCAATATGCGCCCCTCTATGCGCTTCTCACACAAAACAGCTGCCAGCGACAAGTGAGTAGCGCAATCAAAGGCTTAAATCTTTTCAGCTCAAATTGTATTTTAATGCATAATTATATTAGTTAATACCAGATAGCAACTGTCAATAAATGTCAACTAATTGTCAGAGTGAATTTGCCCCTTAAATAAGCTGACATTTTACTTGGGAATTTCGGGACCAAAACCAATAAGACTAATAAGAATTTTATGTTCAGGTCTTGGCTGCACTTTGATTTAGGGAATATATTCTTGGAGCTCATGATAATCAAAAATTTCTCACGAAATTTTCACGAAACCTTTTAATGAGATTTTCGATAGGATTCTCAAGAATACAATTTCTGCATAAGTATTCAGCTCTCATTTAGAAGCCCTTGAAAAGCTGCGCGAATTGCGACAAATCAAATGCAGGCACAACAAAATGCGTGGCGCACCCTTCTATGCGCTTCTCACAACAGCCTGCCTGCCAGGCATAAGGCGGACAATATTAAGTTTAGTTTTCATACTTATAAGAAATGCCCAAGTTTGTTGCGTAAACAAAGCCAAGTGGCTTAGTTCTCATAAATACGATTATATTCGACTCTTGCCCGGCAGCCTCCCCCCTCCCCCCTCACCCATTAGGCCAGCTATCGTTCGGCATTGACCGAATGCCTTTAGCATTTGTGGGCTGTTATTAGTTTTGGTCTGCGTTACCTGGTTCCAGGCGCATTTCGTTTGTGCCGTGATGCTGGGCATCAACAATCAACAATCAAAATGGAGCTTAGCGCATTAGCACAACTGCGCTGAAAGCGGCCAATTTCCCCCCTCTCGGCTATTGTCAGCGGCTCGAGTGGTGAATGGTAAATGCCGAATGCCGTTAATACGACTACAGCAATGCGCCTAAGACAGCAATCCGCTTAGCAACTGGTACTGCTCCTCCTCCTCCTACTCCGCCGCCTGTTCTTCCTTGCGTTGGCATAATCCGCCTTTGTGTACAGGGTTGTCGCCAGCTTGTAACAATATTTTAACGCTGGCCAGGGCTGTCGTCGTGTAAAACCGCAATGCAAGCAAATTAAGTAACTCATCCAACTGCAAATGTGTGCGAAACTGCAACTGCAACTGGCAACTGGCAACTGCAACATCAACTCTACTGCTGCAGCCAGGCGTAAAGTTGCCACAAAACTTTTGTTCCAGGTTGATATGGAAGTGCGCGAATATACATAAATATATACATATATATATATGTATATAAATGTACATAGTCTCAGGCACGGCGCTATATGCCATAATAATGCTCAGATGATGATGTTTGCGTTTGGGCCAACTTTTCTCTGCGTACAACAATAATACCCTAGACGCGAGGCATTGAAAAGGGATTGACGGCTAAGCCAATGGGTCATGCGGCCAGTAAAGCGTTTACGAATGACGCTACAAAGAGAAAGGCGCACAAAGCAGAAAGAGAGGAAAGAGAAGGAGAAAGATATAGGGAAAGAGTGAGAGAGAGAGAGAAAAGGAGAAATAGGAAAACAACATTTTGCAAGCTGCTTAAAAAAAATGCACTAAAACGTTTGCGAATGTGACATAAAGAAATGACAAAATATTGGAAAATGAATTGCAATAAATACTGAATATTTTCGAAAAACCAAAAAAGGGAGAGCTAAAAGGCGAATAAGAAAAAGTGAGAGAGAGAGGGAATAAGAGAGCCAGAGTCTTCAACTTGCCAGTGAAACATTTAAGAATGTTGCACAAAGAAGAATGAAAAACTAAAATATGCTCGCAAGCAACTGCTGCAAATGGACAATGGCAAGATTCAAAGGCAACTTCGGGTCGAGCATAACCCTGATGCTTTCCCTCTCTCTCTCTCTCTCTGTCTCTTTGTCCCCCTCCCCTCTGTTTTCCCCTCTGCTGCCGCTCCATGTTTCCTGTTATTAGAACTGCAGTTGGCAACTGCAGCGCGCGGCAAAGTTAAGTAAAGACAAAAGCGACAAAAGCCAACGAAAGTTTCACTTCAAGTGCTTTGTTTGCCTGGCAGAGGCTACACCAAGGTGCCAAGGGGGTAGTCTTAGTGTCAGTCGGGTAGAAGGGAGTGGTGGGGGGCGGGGGGGAGGGGGCTGTGTGTGTGTGTGTGTGGCACAAAACTTGGTGCCCGTTGGCAATACTTTTCACTTTGTTCACGCTTACTGTCATTGCAGTAGCTGCCAGTCCGCCTCCCCCCTTCCCCCGCCCACCCCTCCTCCACCCCGCGACTTGGGCACTTTTTGCAGGCAATAAAAAAATAATTTAGCAGCGGTTTTTTGTGGGCCCGCATTGTGGCCGACTACAACGCATATGAATCATGAACAGCAGCAGCAACAGAACAGACCCCCCCCCCTCACAGAGCAGGCCCCAACCAGAGTCCAACCAGAACCCAACCAGAGTCTAAGCAGAGCCCAGAGCCTAGACCCTAAAACCTATGCATAACTTGGTCCCATTTTGAATTATGTCGCTTATTTTGTGCGTGTACAATTTACAAACCATTTTCCATTTTCCCCGACTTTTCACTATGTGCGAAATATGAATGGGGCGCCCTTTTTCTAGCAAAGGGGGCGGCGGGGGGAGGATTCTAAAGATTGTGAGCCTTAGACCAGATTTTTATGCGGGCGCATGAAATAAAGAAAACAACTTTGTCAAGGTCAATGGATAAAGTTAGCTTCAATTTTGTATTTTATTTATTTATCTATGGGCTTTTATTTATTTTTTTATACCCTGCACCCATTAAAAATGGGTACAATGTATTTGTGCAAATGTATGTAACAGGCAGAAGGAAGTATCTCCGACCCCATTAAGTATATATATTCTTGATCAGCATCAATAGCCGAGTCGATCTAGCCATGTCCATATGTCCGTCCGTATATATGTATGAACGCAAGAATCTCAGAACCTATAAAAGCTAGAGACTTGAAATTGTAGCTGAGGGTCCTCCTAGTCCCTGCGCAGATCGAGTTTGTTTCCGATATTCGATAACTTGCCCCGTTTCCAAGTAATCGATAAATATCGATATCGGAATCCTGTTTTTTTGAGCAATTTCGGCAAATAATATGAGCTAGAGTCACCAAACTTGACATGTAGCTTCTAGAATAGTATATATGTATCAAGTATCTTTCATTTTATACCTATCGCCTGTCGAAAGAAGAGGGTTCAGGGTATCCCCTAGTCGGGAGCTCCCGACTAGAACCTCTTACTTGTTTTATTTTTTTTTTTTTTTGGTTCTTGGGCGCGAATCTCTATTTATATTCGCACTTTGTTCTGCGGGTGCCTTATTCTATAAATATTGCCCGCTTTTATCTGCGCTCGGCTCGACTCGACTCGGCTCCGTCTTCTTTGTTTGGTCGTAAAGCCAAACTTATGGGTCAGCCCGGCGGCCCAGCAAAATACAGAAGAAGAAAAAAAGAAGAACTTTTCACTTTTATTGCGAAAAGCGGCGGGAAATTTTCATGAGCCCATGCCACACACACACACACACACACACATACACACACATACACAGCCAATTGAAAACCGCAAAATCAGTAAATGGCCCAATTGATTTTGGCTGGATTTTAAGCACATTTTGGTTGCAAGCGCAAATGGCTTTCAATTTTAATTCGGACTCGCACAAACTGAACAAGTTATAAAATATTTTTCAAACAATTTAAAGAGCTGCCCATAATAAATATAGTCAAGGCTCAGCTTTGTGTGCGCGCTGGAAAGTTGTGGAAAAAATAGAAAATGTTTAGAATTTAAAATTGAACATTTCTATAAATTACTTACGCCAAAATTATTTAACTATAAGCAATATTTTCTTTATGAATTGTTAATTTTTTGGGCACACATTAATATATATACTAAAGCAGTCTTGATCAGTTGACATTTGGGCTAAATAAACAGCTCAACGCGTTGCTTGAACAAATTGAACAAAAATTCAATGTGTCAAGTGTAGTTAAAATCCACTCGCACGGGTGAAAACTAAGTGGAATTCAAATCAAGATTTATTTAAAAAAAACATTCTTGTTTTGAATATTCATATACATATATTAAGTTATTTTAGTTAAATGGCATAATAAGCAAATAGATTTTCTCAGAAAATTTGTGATATATTTGTGCATAAGACTAAAAGCAGCTCAAGTAATATATCAGCGCTAAGTGCTAAACTCAATAACAAGTCGAATTGCTTGTCATTTGGCAACGTTTTATAAAGCGCTTTTCAACACTGCTTGCGCATACTTAACAAAATGATAAATGCCAATCGATACACAGAGTCTGTGTGCTCTCTCCGTGTGGCATGTACAGTTGCGTTCAAATAAATAGAAAAAAAAAACAGGAAAAACTTTTGTACAACTTGCAACTGACTGTTGCCAGTTGCCAGTTGGTGCAACCCCGTTCGTCCCTGTTGCAACATGTAGCTCAAAAGCCTTTCTGGTCACTCAAAGTGTGCCAAACGAGCGTTGCCACCCGCCGCACGCCACCCGCCGCTTGCCACTCGCCACTCGCTGCTTGCCGCTCGCCACTCGTCGCTTGCCACTCGTTGTTGCTGCCACAAGCCACTTAACCCTTTGATGGACAGTCTCCACAGCAGCAGCAGCCGCAGCCACAAATGAGGCTAGCTCAAGTAAGGGGTTGCCATTGTAGTTGTTGTTGTCGCTCTTGTTGTTGCTGCAATGTTTACACAACTTTTGGGTGGCAACCACAAAATCTGTTATTAGTGTCAAGTGGACTTGCGAGAGACTTTTGCGACCTGACCGCTGCCGCTGCCGCTGCCGCTGCCACTTGGCGCCATCTCTGTCGCACTTGGACAAACAACTTTTCGTGCCGAGATGTTGCAGAAATATTACATTTTTGGTCCAAAGACTAGAAAACTGCGCAAACGAACTGAACACAAGCAACGTCGATTGAGTGGAGGAGGAAGGAGAGGGGGGAGAGGGGAAAGGGTCTCTGCTCTGCTCGGCAGTTGATATCAAATTGTAGCTCTAAGTTCAATTTAATCGCAGCTCTTCAAAACTCTTGAGTTTCCTAGTTGTCCAAACGAGTTCTTCGACAGTTGACAGTTGACTTAGCTCCCTCTCTCTCTCTCTCCCTCTCTCCCTCTCCCTCTCCCTCTCTCTTGCCCTTTCTCTATGTCGGTCTCGAAACTTTAGCAATTGCAATTTACAAAATCAATTTATGACCAAAGACAAAATGTGCAGCGCAACTCTTGACAACTCCGGCGACAATCCCATTCCAATCGAATCGAAGCTCATTGCCGGACAAGTCATAAATAACTGAAAAGTGTTTTGATAAACGTTTCACTTAACCTTATATACATATATATAAATGACCAACTGAATGATTGTTCATATATATGTATAAACAATATATGAAATGCAATATATACAAAAGTTTTCTTAAGGTTCGAAAGTGAGACGAGGTCAAAGTTCATGTGAAAAGCATCCACAACGAACGAAATGAGCTGTGCAAATGTGAATGCTGAGCGTCGGACCAGCTGGCGAGAAGTTGCTGGTTGCAAATTTAGCAGACTTTATTATTTAATTTGTTTACTCTTCACCAATTCTCACAAAATCGTAAGGCAAATGTTTAGCAGGGAATTTGGCAAATTCACCGCAACAGGCGGAAATGAAATGTGTTCGAGTGGAATCACAGCTGGATCTCTGCTGCGAAAACCAAGCATTTGTGCAAAGGCGGCTTATAGGGTATTCGGTTGAAAGAGAAGAGAGAAAATCACTTCAATTGCACTGTAAGCCGCTCGGCATTCAATCAATCAGTGCGACGACGACGACAATAACGGACTCAGGAATCCGACCCTGACTTGCGGATCGTTGCCCGGCATAAGCTGCAATAAGAAATACTAAATGCCAAAACAAGAGGCGGAAAAAAAACGGAGGGCGGCAAATACGTGTATTCAATGATTTTTGCAAGATGCAAGCATATTGTTTGCCCGCCACTTTGCCGCAAGTGTCGCCCCGCCCCACTTTCCCCCCTTTCCCCCCCGCCCCCCTTTCGACCCGGCCACACTTAAGACTAGCCCCATTTGGCATGGATTTGGTGGCGTTGCAGCGGGTGGAGCTCGCTCTGAGCCGCTTAAGTCGAACAGAAGAATTGCGAAACCGTTTTGGCTTGGCCTTTTCTGTGGACACGGATGATAGCTTAAATGGCCGCGAGGCGGCGGGGGGCGTGGCAGGCAGCATGGTTCGCAGCGCTGGCTTTTGAATTTATGAGCGTATTTAATTAGCCAACAACACGGCGGCTCCCTCCCCCTCCCCCTCTCCCTCTCCCCCTCTCTCTGTCTCTGTCTCTCTGGCAACAGGACGCAGGACGAGGGCCGATAGCATCTGTTGGCTTTGATTGATTGATTGAGGCATTGCCTGAGTGGCAGCTGAAGTGCGGCATATTTGATTTAGGCCCATGAATTTGAATAGAACTCGAAAACAGCCTAGGGGCCAGGTGTCGGCTGTGGGCTTGCTTCGATTTTATTCAGCTTCAGTATTCGCATTGAAATTTTGCGGCTGATTTATTAGACGTTAAGACAACAGATTTTGCTTGGCTCTTGATGTTTTTAAGTGTACACACTTCAATTTACTTACCCACAAATTTATACATATACACAATCTGTAAAGTGTAAATATATTGATCCAGCTAAGTATCGAGCTTGCCTTTGTGCCTGCCCATATACCCTGTAAAGTCTAGTCTAGCAGGTCGCTTGAAATATGTTCCCAAACAGCAGGGGCAGACAAAATGTTGCAAATGTGCTCAAGGAACTCGGCAAGTTCAAATGCCAGAGCTGGCAAAATTAAGACAAGCTCGCCATAACTTGCACATTTCTCACGCATTTTCAATTTGCTTAACCGAACACAACTGTTTACAGGGTAAACTGCGAGTCGGGCAGAGCTCATCTCTCATCTCAACTGCCATTTGATTCTTTGTAGCATTTGTATTGGGTTATATTTATTTATTTTTTCGTTCTTTTTTTGGCACTCTGTGTATGCCCATCGGATAAATGACAAGTGACAAGTGAGGCACAACACGGTTAAATGCGAAGCTCGTTGTGAATGTGCCTCGTGGAATAAAGGGGAATTATGGCGTAGTGGAAGGGAATGTTGGGGAATGTCGGTTTAATGGTCGCTTTTTTTTGTTGGAATTGTTGACAGAAAGATTTCGTAATAAAATGCTGATACATAACGTGGCCGTGTCTGTGTGCGCAGTTAAAGGGCAGCCGTTAAAAAATATTCTCTTCCACAGAAATCTCACAGATGGCACCGAGCACAAAGTTGAGAAACTTTGCAATAAACTTGCCGGCAAGCAGCAAAAAGCAGGCTGTAAATTTCACAAGAAACAGTTGTACAAAATACCACATTTAAAACAAAAGATAACATCACATAGAAAGAACTCTTTGCAAGCGCACATCAAAGGAAAATCCCAAGAGATTATAGACTGAAGTCAACTTGACGATTTTCCTTTCACTTTGTCTCATTTTATTTCAACAAAAAAAAAAAAAGTATTTATATTTTGAGAAAACTAAGCAACACGTTTGCTAAACAAACTTGCGAACGGGCCAACTCAGCTCAGTTTAAGCGCTGCCAACTCTGCTTAAACTCAAGTTGCGATGGTTTCTGTGCGCTTGCCTTCTAAACTGGGGCTGCCCACTTGCTACAAAGTGTTTACTAGATGAATTCTCTTTGAGTATGTTGCTCCACAAAAGCTCCACTAACTGACAACTTGCTTAATTTACTGCCGGTGCTGCCAACTTGTTCAGCCGAGTCCATTCAAATCTTTCCGTTTGTGCTCATTTTGGCAACTTGCTGAAAACGAGAGGCTTTCATTTTAAATATTTAACTCTTCTTCTTCTATGATCGATATCACATCACATTCGCATCAAATCGATAAATATCGACTTTTAGTTTTTGCTTTTTTGAGCATAACTCGAGAACTATTACCTCTAGCTATGCCAAACCTTGTATACATATATATTTTTTTATAGCATAGACAATTGTGGAATATTTCACATTTTGGACAGTTGCCCATGCTCAGCCCAAAACGATTAGGAAATCATTTTGAAAGATAGATCCTTAAGTTTTGGTATATGTAGATTTGTGTATGTAATATTTAAGCCCTGAAATTTGCATAAAGGTCGCACTTATAGTCGCCGAGTTAAATCAGAATGCATTTCAACTCCTTGAATCACAATAATGTATTGATAACTGTGATCTAGAGACTGCATTTCTAATACTTTCTCAACAAGTTGGCAGCGCTGGCAGAAGTCATTCCGAGATATAGTTGCAGTCTCTTCTGTGCTGCTTAGCTCTTTGTGTATTCATTTTCCAGACTGCCAACTTGCTAAATGCATTCAAAGTGCTGCCAACCTTCAGAAAATCTCTCGTGTTATTTATTAGTGTTGACAGCTTGCTGCAAAGTGTTGTTACTCAACACTCAATATCACAACTATATTACTTCAAGAGCTTCTGCTGCTGCTTCTGTCTTCTGTCTTCTGTCTTGTGCGCTGTGCTTTATCGACGGCCTTTGACAGCGGCGCTGTCCACTTGCTGGCGCCGCGTTCGCCCATAATTTTGTATTATTTATGTAATTTTTGTTCTTTATTTATGAGCAATTCCCAATACGAGCACGATGGAAGTTGTTGGCGCACTTTTGCGTGGGTAAATGGGCGTGGCATTATCTAAGAGGCCGCCTGCCCTCTGAACCCGAATGTGTCTCTCTCTGTGTGTGTGTGCCTGTGTGTGTGTGTGTGTTGGCTGTGCCTCAGCCTCTGTTTTTTACAATTTTGTCAAGAGCAAGAACAACAATGCACAAGGCAGAAGGCAACGTTGCAAAGAGGTTATTTAAATTAATTTCTGCGGTTGCAATAAATTTGTTTTTGTCTCTTTGTTGGCGCTCCCCTTGATTTTACGATCATGCCCTGTTCGCAATTGGAAACCTGCAAACGGGGTCAAATGTATCTGTGAACAATTATGCAACATGTTATTTCATATTTAAGCCCAAACATGCCTTGGCCAGAAACAAAGTTTGGGCTCTTTTTATTTTGTATAGGCATTTGTTCGGCTAGGGTAACTGCTAGTCGAGCACGCCCGACTGCAGCACTCTGGCTTGCTTCATTTTATTTTTTTTTTATTTATTATTTACTTTTTTGTTGTTGTTGTTGTTTGGCAGTCAGCTGCATAAAGCGTTATTTACAGCCACTTTTTGGACAGCGGAAAGGTTCGCGGCGCCGAATCTTGGCCTCAATATCGTCGCGTATATGTGTGTGTGTGTGTGTGTGTGAGGGTGTGTGTGTGTGTGTGGGTGGCAGGTGCTTGGCTGGGCGATTATTTTATTTATTGGCCATCAATATTTAAAGGTTTAATATTTACACGACGCACTGCCCTTGGCTCTACCTTTGCCTTTGCCTTTGTCTTTGCCTTTGGTTTGATTGTGAAACAATTTTCAATTAAATTAATTTCCATAATTTAATTCCATGCATGTGAGGCGAGCTACAAAAATTTCCACAAAATTGGCCAAAAAGTTGAATTCCAATTAAATTAAACGCAATTTTTAATGCGAAAATTAACCCTTCAAAAAAATAACATCTACCGCAAATAATTATGCCAGCCTCTGATCTGATCTGGGCCAATTAGGCCTGAAATAGGGCTCAAACAATAGTTAAATATTGCTGGAATGTTGTTCGCTGAATTTTTATACCCTGAACCCATTGAAAATGGGTAAAAAGGGTATAATGTATTTGTGCAAATGTATGTAACTGGCCAAGTCCGTCCGTCTGTCCGTCTGTATGAACGCAAGGATCTCAGAACCTATAAGAGCTAGAGACTTGCAATTTTAGATTGTGATCCTCCTAGTCCCCGACAAGATCGAGTTTGTTTCCGATATTCGATAACTTGCCCCGTTTCCAAGTAATCGATAAAAATCGACATGTAGATTCTAGAATAGTATACATATATCAAGTATCTTTCATTTTATGCCTAACGCCTGTCGGAAGAAGAGAATTCAGGGTATCCCCTAGTCGGGAGCTCCCGACTAGAAACTCTTACCTGTTTTTTTGTTGAAACTTGCCAAGCTAACTTAATTATGCTATCCAAAAGTTGCACTAGTTATTATTTAATTTTCACAAATATTTATTTTTATGTTCTATGATTTGCCATAACTATTCTAAGCTGAAATACATATTAAAGCACTTTACCCCGTCCAAGCACATAACAAATAAACGAGTTTGAACTTGGCTTGGACTCAGGGTAAAACCCTTTGAATGCACATTTTTTGCACTCTTTTTCTTCTTCTGAAACTCAACTTATTTAATTGTTATTAATGGTAAACATATATCATAATATGTCAGCGCCTTTTGAAGCGCCTTTCAAGCCAGCTCAAATCGAGTCTGGCTTTTCGCTTAGTTGAACAATTAATTTCCAAATAACTTTTATGATTCTTCTGCGATCTTTATCAACTTTTTGGAACTCAACTATGGCATAAAAACCAAGATAACTTATTTTAAAATGTTTTTATATATTTTCGAAATGGGAAAGTAGAAAAAGGTTTAAGATTAAATGACTTTGGGTTTTATGTGCTATTTGAAGGAAAGTTTCAATAAATAAATTTCATTAAGATATTTCGCTCTATCTCTCTCTCTCTCTCTCTATATATATATATGTCGTGTATCCTATTAATTATTGTCAATATTGCTGTCCTGCTTGTATAAGGGTTGCATGGCATGAGACAAAGAAGATAGTGTTGGTTAGCGTTCAGTTTAGAATTCAGTGTTGAGTGCTCAATAACAGAACTAAAGAAAAGAGGGGAAAAGAGAATAAGAAGGAAAATCTTCCTATTCGAACGTGCAAGTCAAAAGTGAACGGACGTGCTTTTAAGAAGACACTGTGATTACAACTAGGGACTTGGCAGCAAGTATGTCCAATTAAAAGCAAAATAATTTCTCTGTTCCGACATATACATATACTCTCTCTCTCTCTCTCTCTCTCTCTCTCTCTCTCTCTCTCTCTCTCTCTCGTCTGTTATTAGCCAAATTGTAATTGCAAATTTCACATTTTATTTCTTTGCAGGTGCGTAACAATTTGATTTATCACTCAACGATTTGAGCAGCCGCCTTAGCGATGCCCCACTGTATTCTTTGGCATTCTGGCGAAATGGCGAAATCGGATCGGTAACTGAATAAATAATATTAATTGGTGTTAAGTGCACATCAAATGCAATTGCTGGCAACTTGGCCCGAAATTGAAATTATGCTTCGATTTTCGGCTAGATGCAATTGCCAATGCATCGTTTCGTTTGGGCGTGTGGGCGTTTTTGGCGTGTGGGCGTGGCCGTAATGCAAAATGCCAAATGCCAAATCGATGGCCAAAAAATTCCCGTGCGTATTAATGCAATAAAATAAATGCGTAATGCGCCAATAAATGCATTCAATTAAATGCACGCAAATTGAAATCGACACTAGTCGAAGCCAATAAAATCCACACACGACTGCAAATATATATATATCGCACATACATATACACATACATATATCTATCTGTATATGTATGTGTGCAGATATATTTGCATAGCTGCAGATGCAGATGCAGATGCAGCAACTGTTGTAGATACGTTAACATTGAACGTTTGGCACGTTAACGACTAAATCAAATTATTGAATGCATTTGATTTATAATTTGGATGCATTTCCATATACCCTGTAATTGAGGCCAGGTTAGTTCTGGGCTAACTCGGGAACTGTAAGTGCGATTATTATGAAATTTGCAAGTCTTAAGTAGGGCACTTTCAAATGAGCATATTCTCGAGCTATGCTCAAAAAATCAAAACTCATCGATTTGATGCAAATGGCGGCATATGTATGTCGAAAATATAATATAATATCTTTAAATGTCCACTTTTGCTAGCTTTTGAGATTTCCTAGAGACGTATTCAACACTGGCGAACAGATTGATAGGCTCTCAGCTTTTAAATACTCTGTAATTTACTCACCTGTCTGTTCAGATGAACATTAACTTAGCTTTCGATTCCGATCAAGAATATATATAAACATTATAACATCAATATGGGCATCAACCCGTATACCCTCTCTACCCTTTTTGCAAAACTACAGGGTATGAAAAGTTAAATTAAAGGAAAACAGGGTATTACATGAACCTATAACAGATAGAAGCAAGCAGCTCAGTTTCTCTACAAGCCCATAGTACTCATATTACTCGACATTTGAATGTGAAATGTTTCGAATACTCAAAAATAGAACAGATATATTCTCCATATGTGCTGTACATATTACAATTCACACTTGCTTCGATCCATTCCGAATCTCTGAATATACTTCTGTCTATAGATATTATCTCCCCATTTGGAAATTTTCCCAAAGATCAGATCACAGGGCATCTTTCCGTCGGGGCACGCTACGGTTTTCCATTTTTTGCCAACTTTTATGTCTGGGGCAAGGGGACGTAAAAATGTTGAACAGCATTTAATTAAATTGATTTATATGTTGTTTTATGCAGTTGTTGTTTTTCGATAACAACAACAACAACAGCAGCAACAGCCACAACAATCTACCAACATCGCAGTTGTAAAGTAATAAAAAAAAAAAATCTCGTTATAATAAATAAATGTTGTGTGTGTGCGGCAAATATCATTTCACACGCGAAAACACACACACACGGGCAAATGAATTTCAATTTGACACACTAACAAATACCCTACGAAAAATAGTTTGCGAGCATAATTAGCTGAGGCCTTGGGCTAACCAAAAGGAAAGGTGCTGGTTCAACTCCCTTTCTACGACTTGATACTACTTTTTGAACTAGCTGATTTTATGCAGAAAATAGTTAACTATATGAAAACCGAACAGACTTAAGATTTGCTTCACTCCAAATAGAGTTCACATAGAGAAAATGTTTGCTTGTTTATCGTAGAATCATTATGCGCTACAAAATATGCTAATCCCATGCCGTAACATTTTCTCAAAACTAATAAACTGAGTATTTGGTTTCGGGCTTAACAAAAAAAAAAAAAAAGAATTCCCTTACATATAGTCCATATATTGCATAACAATATCACAATGCCGCCTGCTGACATGCATGTTAAAAAATCACGAAAAATATTTCCGGCTTTTTGAAATGGTTTCGCGTTTCATTTCATTATTATTTTTTTTTTACCATTGCCCCGAGACGGGCCTGGATATAGTTACATATAGTTACACGCATATGCGCATATACATATATATTTATGTGTGGCTGTGGTAAAAATAATTAAGAACACGCATTAAAAGTTAAGCGAACTTTTATTTTGCTGCTTCTTCCACTTTTTTATTCCACCAAAATTTTGCAATATTAACAAGTTTTTTGTTTATATTTTATTTTCTCTTTGTTTTTTGCGTTATAATTGTGTACGCTTAAGATTAAAGTTTAAAGCGCAGCTGCAGCTATTTGAAAAAGTTTTTGTATGTTTTTCACAGACTAAAAAACTGCAAATTAAAAGAAAGTTTTAAAGGCCCAACATGATTCTAGGAATTATTTATTGCTTGTTAATCAAGTTTTTGTACTCAACCCCCGAGCAAGATATCATCAACAGCGTATATAATATATATCCCAACTATCCAGAATCGTGATTTTGTAGAGTTTGCTATATTTTTTTTAATATCTATTAAACCCTGCCATTACGAGCCCGCGTTAGGTCCCACATTGGTCCCACTTTGGTACTTGTTAGTCCCGCGTTAGGTCCCAGTTATCTCTTATAATATCTCAGTTAGATCGCAGTTAAAACCCATATAGCTCCCGGTTAGATCCAACATTTTCCCAATAAGTACCCATTTTGGCCCCAGCTAGGTACCCATTTAGGTAAAAGTAAGGCCCTAGTTTTGTCCCAGTTAGGTCCCCGTTTGGTTTTAGTTTGGTCACCAGTTGGACCCAGTTAGCTCCTAGTTAGTTCCCCATTAGGTACAAGTTAAGTCATAGTTAGGTCCTAGTTAAGTCCTAGTTAAGTCCCAGTTAGGTCCCCATTTGGTCCCAGTTAGGTACATATTAGGTACAAGTAAGGTCCCCATTCGGTCCCATTTAGTCCCAGTTAGTTGACACTTTGGCTACAGTTAGGTACATATTAGGTACAAGTTAGGTCAACATTTGGTCCCAGTTAGGTCCCAGTTAGGTCCCAGTTAGGTACAGGTTAGATACATATTAGATACAAATAAGGTCCCCATTTGGTCCCAGTTAGGTACATCTTAGGTACAAGTAAAGTCCCTATTTGGTCCCAGTTGGGTCCCCATTTGGTCCCACTTAGGTACATATTAGGTACAGCTTAGGTCCCAGTTAGATCCCAGTTAGCTCCCCATTTGATCCCAGTTAGTTGACACTTTGGCCACACTTAGATCCCAATTAATAGGCCTAGATCTGTCTCAACATTTGACTTTTAGAGCATATAGCTGTCCTTGTGAACTCAGGCCCTAAAAATGTTGGTACACTTGCTTCTTTGAGCCTCAAGAAGTATCAAATTTATGTCCATATCTAAAATCCCTCCCACATACGAATAATTGATCAACTACTTTTGTGTATTCGAATATATTGTATATCTCTCATAGGGCTTTTTCTTCTTCTGTTTCTTCCGGTTTTCATATAAATGTCAGACTCTAGAATACTTTATCCTGCATTTCGACTTGTGACGGCTTTCTTCAGATGCCGTTTTTTTAATGAAAATATGTCAGAGCTCGTATATTTTATTATTATTTTGTTTTTATTTTATTTTATTGTTGTTGTTGCTGTGTTTGGTGCTTATTAGAATTGTGTCTTAAATGGAAATTGGTGGGGAAATGGAAAATGGAAATGATAAAAAAATACTCATAAAAAACACACGCACAGCAGCACACCTGCTCAAGGCTACCTGTGTGTGCCACCACCCCCCCCCCCCCCTCCCCATCGTTCCTCTTCCTCTCTATGGGACCCGGTAGCCCGCCTCTGAGCGCCTCGAAGCATGTCGCACTAAGCGTTGCTCCATTAAAATGACATAAATCGACAGCATTCACGTGAGCAGAGCACATTTTCGGCATGCCATTGAGTCAGAGACACACGCACACGCACACGCACACACACACACACACACACACACACACACACACACACACACACACACACGCACATTTATACACCTGAACACACAAAAGACACGTGCAAAGTGACTCACATAGAAAGAGAGAGACAGAGAGAGAGAGAGACTCGCTGAAACGTGCCTCTGCATGCACTTTGCTTAAGAAGAAACTGCAGCAAATGCACGACGCTCACATATCCTGTAAAAGTATAGCGAAGCCAGGCTAAGTTAAAAATAGAAATACATTATTCCAGCACAAAATCAACAAAAGACACGAGTTTGAATCTCGAGGCAGGGCACACCTCCGCCAATATCATAATCCTATATTATTTTCAAGCTCAATCATTCAAATGCATATGCATGCAGTCACATATAAAGAAGACTGAGTCTTAGACTAAACCAACCCCTTTCACATGGACACACATCCATTGATCCACTTGACCTATGCAAACTCGTTCAGTTCTAAAGCTACGCAGCTGAAACTTGGTACAGAGGCTGCTTTAAATGGCAGATGTGAAATAATATTGGTATGCATTAGCGCAAGTCAGTAGATCTTGAGATAATACGAATACTTACAACTATATATAGTCATATAAAAGATTTAACTCCAAATAAACCGAGTCTAGGCAATTCCTTCTTTTAATCTGCCTTCTTATATCCGAACTCTTTCAGTTTTTTGTTGAGAGATTGCCTTAATTATTGCGAAACTCTCTTCACTTTAAACATATCCTAAACAAACTTCAGCTAGTTTTAGCTCATCGCTTTACTTAACTTTTAAAAACATTTTCACAGCTTTTAACTGTGTGTGGCAAAATTTCTACAAAGAATTTTAGACAGACTTGCACAGAATTAATGAGTCGGTTGCTCGTTTTAGCCGCAAGCCAAACTCAGCCAGATGAGCTGTTGATTAGCTGACATTTTAGACACTGAACCAAAGATGCCAATCACAGATGGACAGTGTAAAGTGGGCGTGGCTATTGCGGGCGGCAGACTGCACTAGTCGCAACTCATGCGCTCTAGTCATCTTTTATGCATATTTTATCTGATTTTTAACACCATCATCCACTGTGTGTGTGTGTGTGCGTGTGTGTGTGTGTGTGTGTGTGTGTGCTAGTTGGTTGTGTTTTGCTGCCTGCTCCTTGCCGGGTTTTAATTAAATACAGCTAACAATGTACATTCTCATTCATTGTGAGGGTTTTTGCTGCTGCTAGCTGGTTACTTAGTGCCTGGTCGCATCACGCCCCCCTCCCCCTCCCCCTCCCGCGCTCACTTGTTCAGCTCTTAAAACCAACCACGAGCTCTTATCTATGTGCCCCTCTGCCGCCCCCCCCCCCCCTCCTAGCCCCTCACATTTGCCCGCATCTGAGCAACCGCTTCTACATATTTTGCCGTTTGTCGTTGCCATTGCCTCGCATTACAGACCAAATCCCTCGCATACGCCCGCACACACACACACACACACACACCTACACCCACACTCACACACACCTACACACTCAGGCACACACACCTACACACCTTGCCGACGCCTTTCGTTCTCGTTGTTTTGCGTTGTATTTTTAATTAATATTTTTCTGCGTTGCATAGTTTCCGGCGCCGCGCTGGCATATGTAATCGTTATACAACACTGGTGCCAGTGTTGCAGCTGCCGTTTTGCAGCAGCTTCTCGTTACCTGAGCCCCCCAACCACACACACACACACACACACAACCGCACACACTGGGCAGTTATTAATGGACCACGCTACACACAAACTACGCATAAATATCGTTTATTACATGACGTTTGCTGAAATTAAAAGCAAAAAAAATATTTACCAGGGCTGCAAACCTCTGCGTTGGTTCGGTCCAGGGTTCGAATCCATGTCTCGCCTTAGGGTTCGGCTCGTCAACTTTGCTATTCAGCTCCAGAAGCCCTGCCTTGTTGCTGCATTTCTATTGACGCTTGCTGAAAAGCGCATCATCGATAACTTGCACACTTGATATCGATATATATCGATTTTAGAAAAAGCTTATTTTGTATCTAACAAAAGCGAGAAGGCAAGTTCGTTAAGCAGACTTTCGCCAGATTTACAAAAGATTCATTTGATTTTAAGTATTTGTTTTCATCGAATTTCGATCATTTTTCATATGCTGAGTTATCGTTATCGTTATCGATAGTCATTATATTTAAAGCTATGCACATTTTGCACAAATATTGTTAAATATATGAAAAAAAGAAGATTGATTGTTAACAAACCTATCAAGTTAAAGATTCGCTTCATGCTTCACAAATTCGAATGAATAGTTTAAATTGTCGCGCTTCGGAAGCGATTTGTAGACTTGATTTAAACTCTCACTCAACACTTTTGCCGTCAAACAATTGGCAAGTTTTCTATAAAAAAAAACTGACGCGTTTCATGGCTCGTCTCCAAGTGCGGCTCATAAGAAGTTAAATGTGAAAAACTTTGCTGAAAGTTTTTTGCCACCACCTCAAACTTCGCTCATGATATGGAGAATTATGCATATGCTTATGCATACAGGCAGCATTTTGATTAAGAAAGTCTGTAATTTCTGAAGAGATGTTGGATTAAGAGGAAACTTCAAATGTTACTCATAGACTTTGTTTTCGGTTGTCGCAGCTAATTATCTGGTCTGGCAACAGCTCAGGTCGTTGCACGCTTCGACTCTCACACATAACGTGTGTCTCTTAGGCTGAGAGCGCGCAAGTACTCGCTATTTTCATTTTTAACTCGTCGCAGTCGCTTTAAGGCTTTCGTTATTTAGTTGTCACTCGTTACTGTCTTTTTGAAACTGTATAAGCTCATATTTTCTTTATTTGTTGCTCGCCCTTACTCGTTTCTTGTTGTCATCATCTTGTTTTCAATCGCTAAAAACTTTTACTCGCTGCTTTGCCCCCTGAGCATTACATTATTGTTTGCTACTTTCATAAACTCGCTGATTGACACTAGTAGCATTATATTACAATGCAACGAATACAAAGAATACAATGAATTCAACGATTCCTGTTACTCGTTAGTTGCACATTCTCGCTGCTTAACTCTGTTAACATTCCGCTACTCGTTACTTGCATTTACTCGCTGCTTAACTCTTTTAATATCTTGTTACTCGTTACTTGCATTTACTCGCTGTTTAACTCTGTTAACATTCCGCTACTCGTTACTTACATTTACGCGCTACCTAGCTCTGTTAACATGCTGCCACTCGTTACTTGCATTTACTCGCTGCTTTACTCTGTCAATATCTTGTTACTAGTTACTTGCATTTACTCGCTGCTTAACTCTGTCAATATCTTGTTACTCGTTACTTGCATTTACTCGCTGCTTAACTCTGTCAATATCTTGTTACTCGTTACTTGCATTTACTCGCTGCTTTACTTTGTCAATATCTTGTTACTCGTTACTTGCTTTTACTCGCTGCTTAACTCTGTTAATATCTTGTTACTCGTTACTTGCATTTACTCGCTGTATTGCTTCGTCGTCATTTTACCCGTTACTCGCTGATGTACTCGTTACCTTAACATTTCAACTTATTGCTCGCAACTTGCACAGTCTCTTCCTGCATGCTCTCGTTACTTTGCTAGCCATCCTTTTCTGATCATTTACTGCGAACTCACATATCGCTAACGTTATGGGAAGCAATTCGGTTGCAACAGCTATCTGTGGTACAGTTGAAATGGCAAATAGATGAGCACTGTGATTGTAGACACCAGACTCGTAGGGCCCATTGCAGTAAGTGCTGCTGCAGTTGCAGTTGCAGTAGAAGTGGGTCAATGCCTGCGCTGCGACACTTCTCGCTACATTTTGAGGCATTCAGCGAGAGACAAGTGCCTCATCTTTTTGTTTTTTTTTTTTGTGTGAACGTGAAATATGAAATGGCCAATTGTGGGCGCTGCTGGGCGTGGCCGAGCGTCAAGTGTGACTCTTTGACTGTAACTGTGACTGTAACTGTGACTGTGACTGCGGCGGCGTTTGGCGAGGCGATTGTCACGTTTGCAACAAATGGCGCATGGCACGCAAAGTGCAAATGTAATTCGTGTATTTTACTTAATTTCATGTTACGTGCACAATCGTCCAAATCGCTGGCAATCGAAGAGCTCCCCCCAGCCCCTGCAAGCGCCTTGCAAACTGCCTTGCAAACCTCCTTGCAACCCCGTCGCCTCTTACCCTTTGCCAGCTCTAAGCTCTTGCTCTCTATATACATATATATACTTTTTTTTTGGCCAAGCCTTTCGCATTGTGGCAGCAGCTGCAGTTAGCAGCTTACCTGGCCACAGGCACAATTTCCACCACCACTCCCTCCCCTTCCCCTTGCCCTGCCGTCCACTGTGACTTCGTCTTGAGTTTTTGGGCAAATGCGCTTCCACGCATTTATTAGCATTTTTATGCGATGCAATTTTTTTCACATTTCGGCAAATTTTCAACGCTATGAGGCGAGAGTTTTAATTAAGTTTTGGATAACCGAAGGGGCTACGGGGCGGGGCGGGGCGGAGCGGGGCGGGCATTGGGCCAGGGTATTTCGATGCATTAGCAGCGAGCGTCAGCAAAAACTTTTATAATTTTACTTAGTTCTCTTTATGGCAGCTTATATACCAGAGCTCTTGCTGGCTGTTTTTTTTGTTTGTTTCTTGTTGTTGTTGTTGGGAAAATCGCAATTTGATATGCACTGCAGAAAGGAATTTTCATCAGCTTTTGTTGACGTCAATTTTCAAGTGCCGAAAAATAGGAAAATAAAAAATCCAAAAAAAAAAAACGATAATCGCATCGCACTCACGTTGCACTCAATAATAGCTGACATGAATCATCGAGCTGCTGGCAATTTGATTCGTTTTCCAATTCGCTGCAATTTGATTTGTCAGCAATGCTTTGAGCTTACATTTTCATCCTCAATTTACTTATAACTGGGACACACGATGTTGTACTCATTGTTGCACTTTCGCCACTTTCGGCACTTTCGGCACTTTCGAGTCTGCAGAGTACACTCATCTACATGTGTGAATGCCACTTGAGTGGCTTATGCAGATTTTATTCACATCATTCAATGCTGACTGTCACTTTGTCGTTTGGGCCTTGGCAACATTTTACTCGACACTTATAGGCTCTTCACTATAATTTGTCAAGCTCCTGCCCATTATTTGGGTTTTGTGTTAATTCTATTGTAATTTGCCAAAATTCTACTCGTTACTCAAATTGTCAAGCTCCTGCTTGTTATCTTCCTTTGAATCCTCTTGTTGTTGTTGGGCCTCAGCAATATTATACTCGTTACTTTTTTATACTCGTTACTATAGCTGTCAAACTCTAACTAGAACCTACTCGCTGTTGGTGTTTAACAACATTATACTCGTTACTTTAATTGTTGAGCTCATATTCGTTACCTTCTTTTCCTGTTTTACTTCTAACTGGAATCTACTCGCTGTTGGGCTCTCTACTCGTTACATACAAGTACTTTTACTTATTGAACCTCTTTACAACTTGTATCTTTCTGCTGTTGTAAGTTGCCGGCAGTCTGCTCCGATACTTTAATTTACTCGTTGCTAAAATGTCATGCTTCTACTGGTTACCTTCTTTTGGGCTTTGGCAATTGTTAGGATCCTACTCGTTACTTTCGTTTCCTATTAATCCTACTTAACCCTCAAATCTTCTCGCTGTTAACATTTCCCAGAAATTGACTCGTTATCTTAAACTAATCGGTAACATACTCATACTCGTTTCTACACATTACATTTATTCCATTTAAATTTTTTAAATATTTTCATATCTTATTCATTACTTATCCCCTTCCGAGCACTTGACTCTGCCAAATACTCGACTTGTTGGTTTAATAAAATAGTTGCATCGGCTTATCATGTTGCTACTCGTCACAGTTACTCGCTTTTATTTAAAAAATATGTTCATATCTTATTCATTACTTATTCTCGCTTATTTGCTCCGTCCATACCAACTCATTACTCGCTACTCGTTACTTTTACTCGTTACTTATATTGTTGCGGTCTAAACAACTTCGTTGCACACAGAAATTTGGTAATGCAATAAATCAATAAAATTATACATTTACTCGCGTCCCTCTGCTGTCATGATTTGCGCGCTCATTATTATTTTGTTATTTTCCAGTTAATAACTAGGCCAAGTTGTTGTTGCTGTGTTCGTTGTTGTGGTTGCTGCTACTCGACCTTATTGAACGGATTGCATATCAAAAAGAACACGGGAATGTGCTCATCATTGATGCCATTCAAGTGCCTCATTCAACATTCATTCAGGTCAGAGATCGCGCGCATTCACCTCAAACGCAAATCGCAAATTAAGCAATTCAAATGTGAATAATTGCGACAGCAACAATTGCAACAATTGCAACAATTATTTATTTGTTTGGCGTGATTTTCGCATGGTCTGGCCAAAAAATATGCGAGATTATTTTCGTGCCAATTTTCACGTTTATTTTTCCTGCTATTTCACGAGCTGATTTCGCTGCGGTTTCGATTTATCGCTGATTCCGTTTTGTTTGTTTGCTATGCCAGCTTGTTATGCCCGATAATCAGGCATCAACATGCACTGACCCATCGCAGCCGAACCAAAAAATACCCTGTAAAATAATGCAGCTGTTGTAGATCTTCTTCGTGCTTCACTTAAATGACATTTAAGCTAACATTCAACTTGCGGCTCGTTTTAAGCGCTTTCGTATGCTCAAAGGCCGCCAGTCCTCCATGTTCAGTTTCTTATGTTTTGAGGCGCATAACTCCTCCATGGTTAGTTTAATCAATTCAAATCGCACTTGTTAGTCGAGTATGCTTCTTTCATTCCCATGGAAGTCCCTTCATCTAGCTCTGGTCAGCTAAAGCGCGCGTCCTCCATGTTCACTTTTGCGTTTTCTAGCTTAATATTGCCAGATTGTTTTCTCAGCCTCACCCTACCATGTTTCACTCTTGGCCCAAGCAAAAGCAGCTGCATGTCCTCCATGGTCACTTTGTGACTTTCCACAAAATGCTCTGCAGTTTATTGGGCTACTTCTAGTTCAATTGTGAGCTCAAATTTGGTTTGAATTTTGCTCTGTTTTGCATCTAAAATGCACATGTCCTCCATGGTCACTTTTCTTAGTTTTTATGTCTGTGCTCAATTGTTTTTTGATGTCCATTAAATCAAGTTTGTTTCAAAACTCGTCTTCTCTATGTACAGCTTATTGCGCATACCCGCTTGCTGGCACTGATTACAGGGTATTAACATAATGTTGACATCAATTCTGTGGTCATTTAATGAAAATTAAGTCATTAGGCCGCCTTATTGGATGGACAGCGCTCGATGATTCCCTGCTGTCAAGCTGATGGCACACACACAAACACACACACACACACACACACACACACACACACACACAGAGAGAGAGACAGACAGACACACTGCTTGGCATATAAATAGAGCTGCATAAAAACTATCGCAGCTAAAGTAGACAAATTGATTTTTACGCACTTTTTGTCGTTTGGCTTTTGTCAGTGTTGTTCACATTTGTCGCTTTTGTTGCTGTTGTTGCTTTTGTTGTTCCCTTTGCTGCTGTTGTTTTAATGGGCAAGCAATTTGTAATGGCAGTCCGTCGTCACATTTGGCAAATTGAACCTTTCGGCTGCACATTTTGTGGCCGGGCGAACAATTCGCACCGAAATGGGATTCGATTATGTTAGATCCACTTCGGATTGCCATTAGCAGGATTCTCTGACGCACAAGTCGTCACAGCTTTGAAGCAACCCATTAAAAATCAATTGGCTGGCTCCACATGAAATTAGATCTCAGCTCTTCATATGCGAATTATATTAAGCCCAAATCGAATGCTGGTTCAAAGCCAGCTCTTGCCCCAGAGCTTCGCTTCGTGACATTGGTTTTGGGCTCAGATAAATGATTTCTCGGCTCGGCTCAGATTTGGGTTCAAATTGTGGTTTGAACCGTCATGCTGGGCAAAAGCTGAGAGTTTCTTTTCTGAGATAATCGAATTCACCTCAAGCAAATATATTTATTACTGTACACAAATAAAGAGAAAGCTTTTAGTTGGTTCTATTGTATTTTTGTAATATAAGATTTGTTAAAAAAAAAAAAAATAAGCAAGCGGTTCTAGTCGGGAGCTCCCGACTAGGAGATACCCTGAATCCTCTTCTGCCAACAGGCGATAGCTATAAAATGAAAGGTACTTGATAAATATATATACTATTCTAGAAGCTACATGTCAACTTTGCTGACTCTAGCT
This sequence comes from Drosophila lacicola, assembly GCA_035045355.1. Taxonomy (NCBI): domain Eukaryota; kingdom Metazoa; phylum Arthropoda; class Insecta; order Diptera; family Drosophilidae; genus Drosophila; species Drosophila lacicola. The sequence continues at coordinate 1,430,108 of JAWNPB010000148.1, read as the reverse complement.
CTAGCTCTATATCGATATTTATCGATTACTTGGAAACGGGGCAAGTTATCGACTATCGGAAACAAACTCGATCTGCGCAAGGACTAGGAGGACCTTCAGCTAAAATTT
>JAWNPB010000148.1:1095000-1425000 GCA_035045355.1 Drosophila lacicola | reverse complement strand
TAGTTTATATATTTATCAAGTATCTTTCACTTTATAGCTATCGCCTGTTGGAAGCAGATGGTTCAGGGTATCCCCTAGTCGGGAACTCCTAACTAGAACTTCTACTTTTCTTCTTCTATTTTTTTTTTTTGATTACTCGCATACATTTTGTTGCTGCTGTTGCTGCGCATTAAGTGGGAATGTCAGCAAGTCGGGCAAACAATAAATACGCCCACACGCTCCACTCGGGCCCCGCAACGGAACCGGAGCCTATATGTGTTTTGGGGCCCGAAATTTGCCTATTTTTGCCCAAAAAAAAAACTGAATAAATATATAAATATATATCTGAATGGAGCCTGTCGTTTGTGTTCCAGTGCCTTTTGTGTTAATAAACAAATAATCTACTTAAGTTCAACAATAAAATGGGGACCGACGGCGTCATAAAATGCCAAAGGCAGCATAAGAGCCAGCGTACACTGAGCGAAACGCGCGCCAACTTAACTCTTTGCGGCGAAATGGGCGAAAAGTCAACAAGAAATGTTGGTAAAAGTTTTGCAATTTAAGCGCAAGACAATTAAAAAGTGCATCGAAAAAGCGGACAGAAACTTATAAATTGTTGTCGGAAAATCATCTCAAAAATTCTGAAAAATTCCAAAATTCTTGCAAACACGTTCTTATCAAATAACAAATCGAAAAGTTGAGCTGAGACAAATATTTTTGCTTAAAACTCAACTGTTTGTTGCAGTGTAGCTGCTCAAGAGTTGCCACATTTTTCAACGTTCAGTTCGTTTTTGGGCAAACTTGAAAACTTTTGCACAGTTTCCTTTTTTAATCATATTGATTAATTCATTTGGAATTAATCAAAGCTGAACTACACACCGCTTTCGCGCAGTGCACGCAAATAAATCGAGAACAATGCGCCACAAACGTTCAGAGAACATTATAATAAAAAAAAAAAAAAAACAACAAAAATTATTTCCGCATAATTTATTTGCACGCACACAACGCCAATCACTGCACAAAATGTGCCGGCTAAAAGCGAGATAGAGCTATTGAGAGAGGGAGAGGAAGAGAGAGGGAGAGAGAGGGAGATATTGGCTTAAGCAAACGGGGGGCGGACAGGTTAGAGCGCTGTTTGCCATTGTTTTCGTGCTCTCCACCTTTTTGTGCGTTGATTGATCGGCTCCAACGTTAATGTGCATTTAATTGGCGCTCATTAGCTCCACAGCAGCAGCAACAACAACAGCAGCAACAGCAGCAGCAGCAGCAGCAGCAACAACAGCAGCAACAACAGCAACAGCAACAACAGCATTGAGAGCTTTATTAGCAACAGCAGCAACATGAAAAGCCGGAACAGCAACGACTAAAGAAAAAATAAAATGCTACAACAACTGCAGAAGCCGCAACAGCAACAGTAACAGCTGTAAGAACAGCAGCAACACTTAAAAAAAAAATAAATAGAGCAACAGCAACTGTCGAAACAGCATAAGCAGCATAAGCATAACAGCAGCAACAGCAGCAATAACTGTCACAACTGCAACAACAGCAGCTGACAATTTGAGCAGCAGCAGCAACTAGAGCTTAAATACAATTGCCGCAGCAACAATCTCAGTGTCTAATAAAAAAGCAGCAATATTTGCAGCTACAGCAACATCTACAGCTGCATTGGGTGCCTTAAAGGAAGCGAAGCGCAGCATAAGCAGCAGCAACAACTGCAGCAGCAGCAACATCCAAAACAACATCAGCAACATATGCAGCATCATCTACAATAAGCAGCAGCAACATCTACAGAAACAACCAAAATAGCTGCACTAATATGTTAAAGATCATCAGCAACATCTGCAGCAGCAATATCTATAGTAACAGCTCTGCAGCGACAACAACAACATCTAGAGCAACAGCAGCAATGCATATGTAAAGCATCTGCAACATCAATAACTGCAGCAACAGCCACAGCAGCAACAACATCTGATACAAGAAACAGCAACATCTGGAACAGCAGCAGAAGTATATAAAAGAGCAGCAGCAACATCTACAGCATCATTTGCAGTAAGATCTGCAGCAACATATTTCCCCTTATCTAATGCAAGGAGCAGCAGCAACAGCAGTAACAACATCGTCAACAACAGCAGCAATTTAAACAGCAACACATTGAACAACAGCAGCAACATCTGTAACAAGAGCAGCAACATCTGTAACAAGAGCAGCAATATCTGCAACATCTACAGCAACAACAGCAACATCGTCAACATGAGCAACATATGCATCAGCATCTTCAACCAAAAGCAGCAGCATATAAAGCAACAACTACAACAACAAGTTCTGCAACGACAGCAACAATATGCAGCAACAGCAGCAGCAACTTCTGCAATAACATCTGAAATAACAGCAGCAATATCTTTAAGAACATCAGCAGCATCATCTACTAGAAAAGGTGCAACAGCAACAACTGCAGCAGCAACAGCAGCAACATTTACAAGAACAGCAACAACATCTGCATCAGCAGCAGCTGTTTCTACAGCAACATCTGCAACAATAACAGCAACTTTTTGTAGCAACAACATCAGCGGCAACTGCAACAACATGTGCAACAACAACTGTAACAATTCAAGCGATCTTTTCACCTGCAGCTGCCACGCCCACGCCCACGCACACGCGCCCCCGCACACAATTCCGCCGCACCTGCTGCCACATAATTCTGCAGCTAATTTGTTATGCATTCAAGTTTGTCGGCTTTTTTTTAGTTCTTCAGTTTCACTTTTCACCCATTTTCCGCGTTCGTTTGCTTTTTGCGGCCCATTTCACTTGATTTATGGCTTATGAGAAATGCGCGGGCGATAAGTCGATCGGCTCTGTCTTTTTATCAGTCGATTTAAATATTACCAAAGCGTGAGAAAGCCGCACACACACTCGGCCCCACTCTGTGCTTTATTTTTAGTGGAGCATTTTCCCGCCGGGTCCGTCGCGTTTGTTGCTTGCAGCCAGGATATCATTTTTATGGCCCTCTGATTTATGGCCAGCGATTGCAATGCACTTGGCACTTAAATGCTTTATGGCCCGCTGCTGTCAAACCAAATTAAAGCATAGACCAAGACCAAGACGCAAGACTTACAGTGGCGAGGGGGGGGAAGGGGAGGGGGATGAATGTTTGATATCTATATGGCTTATTTGGTAAATAGGCGAGCATTACGACTCATTATGAGCTGAGACTCAGAACTATTCCACATAAAATCAGCTTATGTCTGAGTTGAAAAAAATAAAAAAGAGGCTAAGCCAGTGAGTGTGACTATCTTCGGCACGCCGAGAATGTAATACCCTACTAATATATATAATATATAAAAATCAATTTTTTGAACGATTCTTTTTTTAGAACTATATAATATAGTAGTGCGATCTGAATAGGACTTAGCAGACATAATTTAAATAAATTTTAGTTTAAACAAAAAAGTTTTCCATACAAGAACTTAATATTCCACCGATCTTTCCTATAGCAGCTATATGCTATAGTGCTTTGATGTTGATAAGATTTTGCTTTTTTATGAGGATCATAATGGAACCAATAAATCCCGAGTTTATATATACTTTACTTTATATAAGTAAAAGATATATTGTCAAATGTAGTTCTTGTGTGAACAAACTTTTTGTTTTGATTTCTTGACGAACATTTAAGTGCTCGGCTTGGTTCATGCTCTAAAAGAGTATTAAATTAATTCGGCTTGCCGAAAAGGTTTTTCTTTTTTCGGTTTTTCTTCTATTACATTTCCACTTTTCGCTTTCAACGGAACATAATTTAACTTTCAACCATATTTTCCATTTGGGAGGAATTCTTTGTCTGTAAAGTGTGAAAAACATTTTGAATAAATCAATAGATCTTTAAAAATTAAGCACATTCAAAGCAGAAAGTAAGACAAACATAAATGTGGCATTTAAGCGATTTTCACCAATTTTCCACAGTTGCGAGTGGAATTCTTCCACCTGTTGGACAAACAGTTTTATCTATATCGATAGATGCACACACATAATCGTGTTTACTTATTTATTCTCGAAACTGCCTCTCTCTCCCTCTCTCTCTCTCTCTCTCTCTCTCTCTCTCTTTCTCTCTCACTCGAATGCATTTGCAGTAGTTCCTGCCTCGATACTTTTTCAAACAAGGGCCATTTGCAGTCTGGAGCATTGTCCCCCCCCAAACGGGGCAGCATTATGTCTGGGAATGCGCAAATGTTACGAGAAGAAGACGAAAAGAAAACAGAAAAAAATAAGAAAAGAATGAAAGTCCACAAATTCAGCATTCATATCAGAAATGTGTTTTGCTCGCAGCAGAATGTTGTCAGTTGTTGTTGTTGTCGCTGTAAATGTCACATTGCAATCAATAGGAAAAGACTTTTATATGCTTGCCGTACTTGCATCAACTTGCAACTGGCAACTCGCATAGAACATCTAGAAGTTCTATCTACCCAAAAAAAAAATAACCCCAACCCAAGCGAGTCAGTTGATTGTTTGTGGCAGCAAATGTTGCCAGTTGTTGTTGTCAGTTGTTGCTGTTGTTGTCAGTTGTTGTTGTCAGTTGTTGCTGTTGTTGCTGCTGTTGTGTTGCTGTCGGCTGAAGCCATTTACTTTATTGTTGCCACACGAATGTCAGCAGCGAGCGAGTGTTTCTTTGGCTCTGGCCAGTCTAATGTGCATTTTCAAGCAGTTTGTCTGGCCACAAACAACGGACAAGCCCGACTAGCAGATACCCTATATGGCGCACCTCAATTGCAAGTTCTGAAAATGCTTTAGCTCGAATATTCGTTATCGCCTTCTTTGATGAAAGTCAGAGAGAGAAATGCTTAACTTTTTTTTAGGATTTATAGGGTATTTGACAGTGTGTATACCCAATTTGGACAGCTACAGCTTAATGTGCAGCGAGCTCCTTAAGGTTAGACACTAAATATAAAAAAAGCAATGTATTCAATAATTTTGTTTCTTTTTAGGCTGCTATTTAATAAATTCATAAAAAGTGTAGGGTATACAGAAATCTTTAAGATATGCTAGCTCTTGCCTTCCTTCTTATATTCATGTATAGATGTAATATTTCAAAGCAATTTCATGAAAGTTGAAATTTAATTTGCATGACTCTAAGATTGTCTAGGACGATAGAAATCGATTACTGTGATATCGATATTATTGATGACTGTGTTATCGATATTATCGATTACTGTGGTATGGATAACTGTGTTAAGATCGGATGAGTTCGTTATCAATATTATCGATGAGTTTGTTATCGATATTCTCGTTGACTGTGCTATCGATATTAATAACTATCGATGAATGTTATTTATATTATTTATGACAGTTTTCAGTACTATTTATGACTGTGTTATCGAATATATTTATGGCTGTTAACGATATTATTTATGTCCAATCGTTATTATCGATGACTGTGCTTTGACTGAGCACAAGCCTGGTTCTTCAATTGACTCGATTAACTCTCAAACTTGAGTTACAATTCGTGAACATTAATATTAAATATTGTTCAATATGAAATGCAAACTCGATACATGTTATAGCTTTTTATAAGTCTAGGGTATTCGAGTAAGTACATACAAAATTTACTCACACTGCCAGATATGTGACAAACCCCAAAGTGTAGGGTATTAAGAACAACAACAAAACCCGACACGGCGACAGGCGACAGCAGCCAAGTGCGCGCTTTTGACATTTGCAACTGGGCGTGGCTGGGGCCGGGTCAGGTCGCGGGGTGCGGAGGGACGAAGAACTGAGAAGTGGGTGCAGCAAACGACCAAAAGATGAAAGCGAAACACAACACAAAATGCACACAAGAACGACGACGAACAGCAGCGAGAAGCAGTAGCAAAAAAAAAAAAAAAATGCCCGGGTGGCAACTCTGACAAATGTCAACAATGTTGATTTATTTACGCTTACATTTATTTATGATATGCAACATTTTTCCAAATGCAATTTCTGTGTCTCCACAGTTTTTTGCACGAAATCCACGCAGCAACATTTCGCATTATGCGACATCAGTTGTTGTGCTTCTCCCCACGCTTCTCGCGGCTTCACTTCTCTCTCCCTTTGCTGCTGCTGCTGCTGTTAGCCAGAAGTTGACCGTCTGTTATGGGCCAAGTGTTGGCGTAACTCTTTCGCGCAAAGCGAACATTCTTCTTGGAACTGCTGCAAGCATTTTCAGTCCTCATTCCTCAGTCCTCAGTCCTGTCATCAGCATTTCGCACCCTCGAGCACTCGGCAAATATTGCCGCGAACGAAGACAAGAAGACAAGAAAAAAACTATTTTCAGTTCGTGGCAGTGCATTTTTGACGCTTAGCTCATCAATTTTGCAAATATTCCAGCAGCCTGAGCACTCAACGCGTTTTGCAGTCAAAATATTAAGCCACATGCTTAGCACTGTTTGTCTTAACAGAGGCAACAGCTCGCCCTAACATGATTCAATTACTGTTAAGAATAACAGAGTAAACAAGCTATTGCTGACATCGACTTGACTACTCAATTGAATGCTTAAATATGGCTGTTAAGTTTAAGCATAACAGTGTTGGAAAATGTGCAAATTTAGTTCAAGCTATTAACATAACAGAATGTTACTCTGACTGCCTGCTGTTAAATTAAAAACAGTGTCAGCTACTGTTAAGGTCTGCAATTGAGTCAAATAATTTAAACATAAATCATATACCAAACATTATGTTAAAGTTTGAATGTGTTTTGTGAAGTGTTCATAACATGACATGAAGCACTGTTAAGCTAACAGAACGCTGCTGCTTGCTGCTAACATAGGCAGCTCATATTAAGCTTTAGTGCTAGCCTCACAGCTGTTAAGTCCTGCCTGTTCTTCTTGCATTTAAGCACTGTTAAGCTAACACAACATTGCTGTTAGCTGCTAACATAGACAGCTCATGTAAACAACTGTTAAGTGGACATTTTTGATGCTTTTACTTATATTCTAACCTTTTCCATCTCGTTGCAGGTATGTGTGCGTCACAGCTTAAAGCTGATATCTAGCGATATTTGGATTTCCATTCTCCCTGTTTCGCTCTCTCCTTCTCTCTCTCTCTCTCTGTGTCTCTCTGCCCAGCGACTGCTAAGAAAAGGTGAGTTCTCTTCTACACGTAAATGGAAATGGAATGTTTTTGGAATTACCTCTCCCTCTCCCTCTCCCTCTCTCTCTCTCTCTCTCTCTCTCTTTCGCGTCCTTTCTTTTCGCTTATGTAATTTCCAAAATGGATTATGTCTTCGTCCTTCCTTGTCGTGCCATGCAAGCTGAGCCACACTTTATCAGGAAAACATGTTCCATGTTGCATTTTCATCTGTCAACATGGCAATCCCAGCGCGTTACCGAACCCCATTTGCTGCCAGCCTCCCGCTCCTGCCGATCCCCTCTTTAGCTACCCCCCTTCCCCCCCCCTGACCGAAGAGGAGCACCTAACAACATTGTACGCTGTCGACTGTGACTTTTAAAGCTTTACTCTATTGACATGTGCGTGCTTTTGTGTGTGTGTGCAACATTTTGGCAAAATGCCAATATAATTATATGTATATTGGACCACATATGAAGTATGTTTGCCTTGTTGCCTGACAACAAACAACGCATGTCCCAATCGAAGCGTGCTCGACTAGCAGCTACCCTGCACAAGTCAAATATGTTTTGTGGAACACAAATTATGCATAGCTGCAAAACTTTTTTATATTGCATACAAAAGCAACGAAATTCTCTGAATAATTCAATAAGATTTTCAGGTGAACGTTTTCCGAATTCGAGAACTAGAATTTCGAATGTCAAAAACTGAAGCGAACCCTTGGGAAAATTAATTTAAATTTGAATTTAGAGCAGCATATCAAATTTTATAGCCGCAGCTCGCGTAGATCCCGAGTTCAATAAGTCTTACTCCGGCTATATATATAACTATATATCATGCCTTTCAATTATGTTAAGCTACCCCTTATTACATACCTAATGCTCACAGGGTATACAACATGCTGTCTACAGCGACTGCTTTGTGTTTTGGCACTTGCTAATAAATCAAATTGCTTTTTGCAAATGAACGAAAAACGCTCCCTAAAAAAAAACCCACAGAAAAACCCGAAATAGCCAAAACAAAAATCCCCCAAAAACCGTGAAAAAAGGGTGAATTTGGTTTTTTTTTATGACTCACGCAGGAAAGTTTATTTTTTTTTTGCCTGTGGCAAAGTTAATGACCTATGTGGCATATGTCTGGTGTCTGCCACACCTTGTAAGCCCCTTTACATCCCCCCCTCCCCCCCTCGCTCCGTGCTCTGCAACTTGCCCCTCTCCGCAATCCGCAAATGCTGCTCGCACTATCTGAAATCGGTTGGCAACAAAATGCGTGACTTTCGAATGCAGCGCATGCCACTTGGAGATGCGATTCGCCCCGAACCGCATCGCCCCCCCCCTCCCCCTTCTTCTTCTTCTTCTTCGTCTCTTCTTTCCATTTTGGCATTCCCTCGCTGTGCTGTGCAGCCCCTCGCTCTTTGACAAGCGCGGCACGACCGACTGTCTGTGATTTTGGGGTCGAGTTTGTGGCTGCAACTGGAACACTCTGACCCCCCCCCCCCCCCCTTGCCAGTGCCCCTGCCAACCGCGCAACCTTCAACCCCTTGCCTATGATAGCTGCTAAAATGCCGGGCATGCCTTGTGCGCCATATGAATATCAATTTATTTTGATTTTTTTTTTTGGTCCGCCGTTTGACCACTTTCGCGTAGTGCTGGGATTTTGGCTTAAAATCAAATTCCTAAATTCTTGTTGCTTGTTTTTAAATCAGAAATTCAGCCAGCGAATTCATGAGATTGAATTAAATTTGCGTCATAAAAATTTATAATATAATTATAGTGGAAGTGCCAATAGAATTTAGCACGAGCCACGATTCGCATTAACAGAATGAATGAGTGAGAAATAAGGAGAGATAGAGAGAGAGAGAGAGAGCTAAAGAGCAAAGTGCTTACGTTAACAGCTGTTGATGGCTGTAAGCAAGTCTGTTAAATAACTGGGAGAGGGAGGGAGAGAGAGAGAGAGAGAGAGAGAGAGAGAGAGAGAGAGAGAGAGAGAGAGAGAGAGAGAGAGAGGGAGTGGGAGGGAGAGAGAGATCCCACTGTTAAGCCTGAACTCTTAACAGTACAATATATTTACATAGTAAGATTGCCAGCAGCTTTTATAATATGCGTAATGTCTATTTAACAAAAGCCTAACAGAGGTCTAACAGAGCAGGAAAGTGAACTACAAAGCCAAGCATGACTAGAAAATAAATATGAAAATCTGTTAACAGTTTACTTTTAGTGACAGGCGGAATAAATGCAATACACGGTTAATGGCGATAACATGTAATTTACAGTAAAGAAGTAAACGTAACAGAATGGCAGAAAAGCTGTTAAAGCTTACATTGGTAGATTTATGATCTGCTATGCTATCTGCAATCGCATGCTAAGCCTGAGATTGGTTTTACATAGCAAAGTCTGGCCCAAACTAACATGAGCTCTCTATGTTAGCTCTAATTTACAGACAAAGAGTGACAGTCTGTTATTTAACAGTCTTATGCTTGAGACCCAAAAGAACTATGCTTAAAGTCAACACGCTGAAGGAACAAAATCTATGCGAGGCTTATCTCTGCTCGGGCATATTATTTGTGTTTATCTTCTGCAAGATAACAGTGGATATTATGTTAAGCATCTCAACCGCAATTTAATTTTATATATTCTCTCGCTCATTATGCAATTTTCAATTTGCCAGCCAGACCAGGAAGACTGCGACTCCTCCCTCAGCTGCTTTGAGCCCATCATTTTGTGTGAAGTACTCACTTTTCGTCTGGCTGCGGCACATTGTAGCTCAGTTTTTGCACGAGCTGTTTAATTGCCCACAAAAACGCAGCAACTATACAAATTATATACAATGCGATTTACATTAATTTCGTTTCGTTTATTAATTGGAACGTTATGTGGCTGCGCATTTAAAGGCACCAGACCTCAGACTATGTGTATAAAGCACGACCCCAATCACTTTGCCCATTCCGGCCAACTTGGAACCAAGGACGCCCTCACACGCAACGGGCCGCAATCGGGGGGCCCTACTTGATTAAATCGAAAAATCCATAGAGTCCTCGACGTCTTCGTCATCAACATGGTGCGCCATTAAAACTTACATAAAGCACAAAACTTCAACGAGTCGCAGTCAGATTGCAATCTCTCGCTCTCTCTCTCTCTCTCTCTCTCTCTCTCTCTCTCTCTCTCTATATACTCTTTATATGTATTAACAGTTGTGCTTTAATTTTGAGCTGTGTTTTCTTTTTACTTTAAGCATTAAACTAATTTTAAGGCTGCCCACTTTTGTTTCAAGTTCTCTTAGAAACAACTTTGCAGATGTTAAGCTCATGTTAGTTCATTAACAGCTGCACTGCCTCTGCCTATGTTAAGAGTCAAGTTAATATAGGGAGTTACATAGATGTTACTGTTAAATTACTCATGTTGAAAGCATTCCCTTAAAGTACTGTTAATACAATCTAAGCAAATATTAAGCTCATGTTAGTTTATTAACAGCTGCACTGCTTATGCTTATGTTAATAGTCATGTTAATCAAAAGAGTTTCAACGCTAGTCAACACTGGCAGCTCGTGTGATGAGCTCATTTTGCAACACTGCTCGACACCAACAACTTTTTTACCAACACTCATCAATTGTAAAGCCTTTCATTTTTCTTGCCCTAAATTAAATTTAACGCTCAATCGTAAATTTCTATTAAAATATAGCCACTAAATTTTATCTTTATTCGGCGCTTTGCCAACACTGGCAAGTGTTCGCGTGTGCTGTACATTTTACAACACTGCTCGATATCGAAATTGTTTTTGCCCAAATTCCATAAACTTATAAGCTACACGTGGCTAAAACCCCTCCCCCTCTTCCCCTCCCCCTCCCGCTGGCATCCTTGGATCATTAATGGGCCTAACGAGCGCTACGGCGTCTAATGAAGCTCTGCCCCTGCCCCTGCCCCTTTCCCTGTCCCTTTCCCTGTCCCTGCCCCTGCCCCTGCCCCTCATCGACTCGTTGCACACTTTTCACTTAATAGATTTTTCGTAATATTTTTTTCCAACCAACTATTTTGCGCTCTTCTTTTGCCTTTTGCGTCGACAAAATATGCAAACCAGCGCCGCGTGTTCGTGTGTGTGTGTGTGTTGGTGTGTGACTGGGCGTTGGGTCAGTGGGCGTGGCATTTGTGTAATATTTTGTGCTATTTTGTAAATTCCAAACGGGGCTGCCCCATCCTCAAAGCTGGCACGAGGCAAGCCTTTGGCCCGGTATGCGGTCATAAAAGCCATTTCGTTTTCACCTCCAAATGTATTTATAAGCAACAACAACAACAATCGCAAACAACAGCTCGAGCTGAGAAAAATGTTGGCATAATAACAATTTAGCCCGTTTGGGCTGTTTCTACTGCAAGTGGCGCCTTAACATGCCACATGCCACATGCCACATGCCCCCTTGTCCCTCTTTTTCTGAGCTGCAACTGCCAACCAATCCCTGCTCCAACTTCGCCAAGCTGCAGTCGATAGAGGCAGAAAGCAAACGAATTTGACCAGGAGAGGCTATACTGAAATTATAACAGATGCAACCTATGCCTATATATATATATTCCTGATCAGCATAGTCAGACGAGTGTATATATAGCATATCTTTTATGTGCCTGCAGCTGTATTTAATCTGTGGCTCCTCAACGTGTTTGTCGCGCATATTAAGTAGACTTCTGTTCGTGTCACGCGCCCATCTCGAATCTAGTGCACGTAGTCCTCATCCTTGTCCGTGTCCTCGTCCTTGTCCTCGTCCTCGTCCGTGTCCGTGTCTTGAAATCCGCTTGGATTTAAATCGTTAAGCCCTTCGTCGTCGAAGCCAGATAAACTGAGTGAAAAGCTGTGCAAAATCTGTGAACCGCTCACAGCTTTAATGCCCCCCCTCTCCCTCCCTCTCTCTCTCCCTCTCTCCCTCTCTCTCCCTCTCTCTCGCTCTCTCCTTGTGTGTCCTGTGAAGATTTTTAATGGCCTTTGGCCACTTTTGGCCTTTCGGCAATGCATTAAAAGACTAGCGAAAAATGTTGCATTTTATGTGCGCATTTTTATTGTTTTAAACTCTCTCTCTCTCTCGCTCTCTCGCTCTCTTTCTCTCTCTCTCTCTTACTCGCAAGTGTGCCATAAAATTCGCTCCTTTCTGCCAATTTCGACTGTCGCCTTTAATGCTAAAAGTAAACGTGCCGCTTGCCAATCGTAAAAACCTTTGCCAAACACCAGCTCTCTCTCTCTCTCTCTCTCTCTCTCTCTCTCTCTGTCTCTCTCTCTCTCTCTCTCCCTGAATGTTCGCTGTGCATTTAATTTATACAGACTGCAACACTCAAAATGCAGCTCATCTTATTTCTTAACGTGCGCTTCAAGCGCCATCTGGCGACAGCATATTACACTACAAAGCAGTTCGCACAGACTGATTGACTGACTGACTGACCAACTGATTGATTGATGATCAACGCTCTGCCCAAACCGTAAGAGCTAAGCAGTTGAAATTTTAACTTCAGCTATCTTTTGTGATGTAGCTGCAAGTCAAGGAAAGATTTTGGCGAATTCCAACCGAAAGTGTGGAAAATTTAACTTCTTTATTTTGCACTGTACTTGGCCTTAAACTCATCTTAAAAGATCTTTGCGAAATTGAGACGAGCTCAAGACATGTTTTACACATTTTGGAAGATCCACTCTCTAGGTGGAAAAAGATGGAAAAAGGTTGTATAAGCTTACATTCATATTTCGACTTTCGATGCTATCCATTATGTCTTTAAATGGCCTTCAAATGGTTTTAAATTACGGTTTTAAACTCCTTTAGAAATGCCTATATAAAATAAATAATGAGAAGTGAGCTTCAAGTTAGTACGAATGCATTTATAAGGAAAAGAAAATAGCGTGGAACGCGCAAAAGTCGGGTAATTTTTGTATATTTAGATATATAGACATAAACAAAGCCAATTTCAGCGCTACATATAAGATATGTGTTGGATAAAAGACCTATCGATATATTTATCGATATGTGCTAGGTAAAAGACCCATCGGTATATTTATCGATTTATCTAGGTAAAAGACCTATCGATATATTTATCGATATATGTTGGATAAAATACCTATCGATATATTTATCGACACGTGCTAAGTAAACGACCTATCGATATATTTATCGATATGTATTAGACAAAATACCTATCGATATATTTATCGATAACAACGTTCGAAAAGTTTTCATTCCAATCCATTTAAATAGCTTCTTCATGCTGTGCAACAGTTTGCCAGCACTTGATTGGTCGCTCGTTAATCGATAACACTTTTATCGATAGGTTTTTGAATGCTCTTCTCCAATTGCAATTAAATTGCATTTATAAGTCGCTATCAAAAGTATTTCCTTGTGAACAATTAAACACATTTAAGTCTGTACACATGTTTTACTATTAAGAGACTCACCCCCCCTCCCCAATCCCCCCTCTTCACCCCTTCCCTCTTGTGGACCCTTCAGCAAACCGCAAAGCGAAACGCCTCTGCGATTGAAATGACTTCATAATTAATAACACTTAATGTCAATAAATTATGCGCAGAGCCCTCCAATGAGGGGGGCGTGGCACGCGTAAAAACCAGCCCCCTTTTTAAGCAGTGCCAATTCCAATTTGAGGCGCCTTTCGTCTGTCTGTCCGTCTGTCGGACAGGTGAACCCCAGCTGGAACCAGTTCAAATGAACGCCCTCGCTTTTGCTTTTGTCACCTGTCAATAAACCAGACTGTTTTTTACCCCCTCCCCCCCCCTCAAAGAGAGAGGGGGCGTCACACATAAAATTTTGCAATTTACAGCAACAATTTTTAGGCACGCCCCCGAACGCCAGATGGCGCTTTGCGCTGAAAGAGCCCATCAAGTGTTTTAATTAGCCAGACCAAACCGAAACGTTGCCCGTTGCCTGTCCGTTATTTATGCCTTATTTATGCACAGACATTGCGGTTGGTCTACCCCCAAACCCCCTCCCCCCCCCCTCCGCTTGTCACCCCTTTGTGCCTCCTGGGCGCCTGTTAATATGCAACATTGTTTAACTGATTGCAATGTTCCACAAATGGCCGCCGCCTGCGGCTCCTGTTACCCGCCTTCCCCCGCCCCCCCGCCTCCCCCCCTCTACTCCTTTCGTGCTACCCCTAAATGCATGTGTGTCTCGACAACCTTTAGCTAATTTCATATGCAACCACACCCCCCCCCCTTCCCACCCCCTGCCTGACTGGCTGTTCCAATCATGTCTATCTCCATTTAGGTTTAGGTGTTGCCAACAGCTGCCACACACTGGACACTGGCTATCAAAACCCCTTCCCCTGCACCCCCCTCCTCTGCCTGACCCCTATGAAGGCCTGCACTGGCCCCCAGCTACTGCACAAATTATGAACTGGCAATTGGCTGGACTTGGCCCCAAAATTGTTGAGTATAGTTAACTTTGGCCCCCAACTCCCAATTAAAATGAGGAACACAGTTAGAGCTATAGATATAAGATATAGGATATAGGATATAGGAGAGAGGATAGAGGCTAGAGGATAGAGGATAAAGGATAGAGGATAGAGAATAGAGGAGAGAGGATAGAGGATAGAGGATAGAGGATAGAGGATAAAGGATAAAGGATAAAGGATAAAGGATAAAGGATAAAGGATAAAGGATAAAGGATAAAGGATAAAGGATAAGGATAAAGGATAGAGGATAGAGGATAGAGAATAGAGGATATAGCATATAGGATATAGGATAAACTCATCCGATTTCCATAAAGTTTGGCTCTTTGTTCATGGTTTGGCCTCTAGATCAATTTAGCATCTAAATCTGGCAACATTATTCTTGGTCAAAACGCATGTGAGAATGGTAACGTCAAATATCCTATATAGACATAAACATAGAGATATAGACATAGGTCAAAATTTCCCACGCTCATAAATCGGTTTAAAACTCAACACATTTTCATAGACTAAGGCACATAATTCTTGTGTACCCAAATGTATATGTAGATGTTTCGCATTTAACTTGCTTCTTATTCCTAACACACTTTTAATGGGCGTGGCTGGGCGTTGCCACCTAGTTGGAAAGTGTTGGTCTGAATGTTTAGATTATCGTAAACTTAGCGCGCGGCTTTCGTCTTGTTGTCTTTCGAACTTGTTTGCACAAGTTAACAAATTTCTTCAAGCAACTTTCGCCCACGCTCTCTCTCTCTCTCTCTCTCTCTCTCTCTCTTTCTCGCTCTCTCTCTCTCTGTTTTGTGGCCATTAAATGAGCGCAGCTGAAAACCAAAAAGTTTGCCATTTTATCGTTTTACATAGCAAATCCCGCTTCAGGCCCAGTCGTATCTGAATCCCCCCCCCCCCTTACCCCCGACTGACCACCCACCCTTCCTCCTACCACCCCCCCCCCCTCTTCCAATTGTTGGCCATAAATCAAGCGCTTGCCCCACGCGTCACAAGTGTCTCTGTATACAATGCACACAACGCCCCCGCCCCCCTCTCCCCTTTAACTCCCCCACTCCCCCTCCTCTATACGGCCTTGCTGCACTCTGCCACGCCCACATGCTTGCAGCTGTCCACACGACCTAATAAAATAGCCGTTAGGCGCCAAAAGCAGCCAAACAAATGAAATGATTTCAATTTTGTATGTGTGTGTGCATGTGTGTGTGTGTGTGTGTGTGTGTGTGTGTGTGTGTGTGTGCGTGTCTGCAGCTGCAAGACTTTAAGCTCAGCAGCTGCTTCCACGAAACTTCATATAAAGCTCGCTGCGCTTTGCCAGTGCTGCACAAACTGTAAAGTTTGAGCTGCAGCTGATTGAGTAAAACGGAAAACCAAGTCGACTCTCAAATACCCTACGACTATAATTTATTGCTTACTATAAATTCAATTTCAAGCCGCAAAGCCGAACTGAACTATATTTGGGGTACAAACATTTTGGATCCAAACATTACACATATAAAAAATTTAAAAAGTAGGGTATCTTCGGTGCGTCGAAGTTTTAATACACTTGTAGACATTTGGGAGCATAGTGTAGCTCCCAAATGCTGAGTTTCTTGAAAATATAAGAATTAAAAAACTAAATAATTTTAGTATATTACCTATTTGTCGACCGATTCTAACCATAGAGCTTTATAATATAGTAGTAAGATCTTGATAAGTAGCACAGTTTTAATAGACTCAAGCACTCCAAATTCCATAAAAATTGGACAATAATAAAAACGAGGTTTTTAACATTTCACATTTAGGGTAGATTCAAGCGAAGAATATTCGAATGCGTGTATTTTCATTTACAATCATTGCTAACATTTTGAATGAGCCTGCATTCCACTTTGTGGCATCCTTTTGTTGCCAAAATAAAAATAAAACCAAAGTTGGTTCTTGAGCTGGTTATGCAAATAGAACTTGAATACATTCAGTTGTCATTCAATTCAATGTCAATTCACAATCACATTTTGCACATATCACATTTTGTCAAATCAATGACATTTTGCCGTTATTCGCTTTGCCACAATTTGCAACTGTTTTTTTGTTTTGTTTTGTTTTGTGACTAATCAAATATTTGAATTGTTCTTCTTCACAATATGCAAGTGCAATACACACACACACGCACACATACACACACATATCCACAAACGCACACACACACGCATTTATTATGCAAATTCTCGTGTCGAGACTCAGCAACAAAAGCTGCTTGCTCTGTCACCCCCCAACTCTCCAGGCTGCATCTGCTTCGCTTACCCCCATCACCCCTCCTCCTCCCACCCCCACCCTCGCTCACCGGAATTTCTTTGAATTTGTAGCCCGAGCGAGCGCGCGCAACTCTTTTATTTACATAGCTTTAATTTGTATTTGTTTTGCACATTAAAAATTACAGTTAAGGGCCTGCTGCTGGGTTAGCCAGAGTGGCGGTGGGGGAGGGGTAGGGGAAGGGGGAGTGGCTTGCAGAGCAAATGCATTTCGTTTCCATGCAAATGCCAGCGCAGGCAGCTCGAGCCGAGGCCGTCGACGTTGACAATGAAAATGCGCGTTGGTCCGCAGTTAGCAAACGGGGGGGAATTGCAGGGGGTGGGGAAGGGGGTTGTGTACGTTTGTGTGTGTGTGTGTGTGTGTGAAGGTAAACTTTGAGTGCCAACAAAACTCACAGCCAAAAAGACGCAGCCAGAGGCAAAGTAGACAAAAAATAAAATTTTGTTGTCAGAGGGTTAAAGTGTGGTGTTGAGTGCATGGCTCAAGGGGGGGGGTCGCTCCCACCGTTATCCGGGTTCTACGGACTACCGGGTACTTGCAGCTGTGAAATTTGCATAAGCAATTACGAAAGCGTTGCCAAGACACAAGCCGGCAGCAGGCGCTGCGGCGAATTGGAGGAGTGCTTGCGGGTGGAAGAGAGCGGGGAGTGAAGAGCGGGGGGGGAGCAGCAAAGAAGATGCAGAGCGAGTCAACATTGTCGCCAGCGCAGCGACGTCTGCTTCTGCTTGCATCCAGTCTGCGACTGACGTGGTCTGTGGATGATGCTTGAGGCTTAGCGGAGGGGTGGGGGGTGCTGTAGAGATTGTGTCTCTTCTTTTTTTTTTTGTGGGTTAGGGTCGTTAAGGGAGGGGGGTGTGGGCATTGACAGACGCCGGTTTTAGGGTGGCTAAGTGCGTTGCACAAATTTGCATCGACAACAACTTTGTTGCACCTGAGCGAAAGCCAAGAAGCAGAGGCAGTAGCAAAGGGTTGCAATTGTTAACCTCAAAATATGCGCAGACAGTAAAAGCAATTATCAGGAATATTACGTTAATCTACGTACCAGATACGTAGAAGAAGACAGAAGAAGAAGAGTGTAAAGCAACAACAAAGATTCAATCTCAGCAAAAAAAAAAAAAAGTAACTGCAGGAAACAATAAAAAATAAAGTTACGCTTAAGAAAAAAAGCAGCTAAACAATTCCTTAAAGTAACAGGAACAAATAGGTTTATTCGAAAAACACAAATAGGAAAGCACACGTACACATACATACATACATACATATATTTAATGGCAGCCTTACGTAATGTGCAAGAAACAGAAGAGAAAGAGGAAGCAGCAGCGCTTGACGTTAATTTCTTACGTCGCGCGACGTGCATGCGACTTTGCGGCACTATCGTTAAGTGGAAATCTTGAATGTCAAATCTTAACTACCATCCGTTTCGATTTCTAATGGCTCTCATTTAAGTGTTGTTGCTGCTGCTGCTGCTGGTCTGTCGCTCATTTGAGAAGCAACGGTAAATGCCGCAAAAGCAAAAGGCAGCAGCTTTGTGCAAAGGGGGTTGGGGGCGTTTAGTTTTATGGGCGAGAGCGAACGTTGACCACAGGCACAGGCAAAAGTCGCTGTTGCGCTGCCCTGTACCCCCCGCACTGGAAAACGGAGCATATCGTTTCTCGGCAACACTCTGTAACAGGCAGCAGCAAAGGTCTGCGAGCTCGTGTGTGTGTGTGTGCATAGCAGAAAATGCAAATGCTTGCTACAGGGTATCAGCGAGTCGAGCACTCTTGTTATTGGCATTGCCTATGGGGTGGTTAGATTGGGCTGAGCATTGGTGTAGCTGTTGTTGTTATTGCCAGGCAGCTGCTGACGCTGCATATGTGCAATAAGAGAAAGAGCAAAACGCTGTAGAGGGAGAGGGAGAGCGAGAGGGAGAGAGAGAGGGCAAAGGAGCATAAATGCAGCAACAGCAGCAGCTGCTGCCAAAGGGGGTGGACATAGCCCAGCCCCTATGCGCCTTTATGCCCATATCTATGCAACGTAGGCAGCTGCAAAATGTTTGCCGTTGTATTGCACCAACACGCATTCACACACGCAAACGCACACACACACACATGCACAGCATCAACTGGTCATTGTTGTTGTGGCTGCTGCTGCTGCTGCTGCACGCACTCATACATATGCACGGACTAATCAACATAGCTGAGCACACGCTCGCTTGCTCGCTCTAACTGTAACACACACACACGCACATCTATGCACACTTACACAGAGAGAGTACGCAGCGAATTCGACAGTTGAAATCGCTTTGCACGTTTAATTGGCTGCGTCTGCCAATCAACACGAATCGTTGACGCGCTCGCCCTGCTTCTTCGTTTCCTTCACTACGACGGCAATTGCAGTCACTGTTGTCGTCGCCGTCGTCGTCGCCGTCGCTGTCGCCGTCGCAGTCGCATTTACATTGCAGTCAGCTGCTGCTGCTGCACCCGCGCGCCCGCTCGCCCGCTCTCCCGTTGAGTCCATTAGGCGCCTAATGAGCGCGCACTAACACAGTCGCACTCGAGCGCAATTGCCAAAGCTATCAACAAGTTTGAAGCGGCGCCGCAACAAGTTTTGAGAATTAACAAGTAAGAACGGCAGCCAACGACTGCGCCATACTCTATTAACAGTGTAAGTCAGCCGAAGAAGTTTACGCTTGACCTGAATTTAACTGACTGTAACCCCAAAGCAGTTGCCTTCCAACTGTGCCCTAGGCACATTTAACTGTTCCTTCCGATTGTCAGCCCAACAGCAAGACAGAGTTGGCGCCAAGCCAAAATACCCGTTGTCACTTTGTGTACAGAGTATAAAGTGCATTTCATTTTGCCGCAAAGCTTAGCACACTTTGCTGCCAATTCAATTTTCGCCCCCGTTAACGGGGCGCTGTTAATGTAAAAATGTAAAAACTGCTGCAAAAATTTATATATACATATATATAACATACGTATTTATATTTAAAATGCAAATTTAAAAGTGCGTCGAGACCAAATTATGCGCTGGGTTATTTTTATGCAAATTTCAACTATTGAAAAGAAAAATAATAATAATAACAATAAAAATTGCAATCACGCTGCCAATATCAGAGGCGATAAGCGAATTGCTAATTAAAACATGCACAATAAACGCAATTTCACAACAAGCCGCCGAGCGCTTCGCCCTCCCCCCCCCCCTCGCTGCAGACCTGGTCATTGCAATATAACGGCAATTTTATTATACATTCACATTATGCATATATGTATGTATTTATATTAATTTCGCTCTCTTTATTTTCCCTTTCGCTTTCGCACGCCTTTCAGATCGCCATCAGCAGCGCCGTCAACGTCAGCGTCAGCGTCAACGCTGTTGTCGCCAGCTAACGGACACAGTTCAAAGTGAGCAACAATTACAACAACACGAACAAAGCGCCCTCTGCCGCTGCAGCAGCAGCAGCAACAACAACAACAGCAAATCATAAGAAACTTCAGCCCAACGGCCATTTGAAGCACCGCCCGCGGGCGACCCCCCTCTCTCAAGTTTTTGTTTTCAATTTGGATTCGCCTTTGGCTTAAGAACGTCAGCGTTGCGTTCGCTGCAGCAGCAAAAACAGCTGGTAAGTTTTTAACAGCCCCTCAATCTCTCCATAACCCATTCCTTTGCACTTTGCGAACTTTTCTTATGCACTACATACACAGCAATTTCCCATTACATTTATCTTTATATATGTATATATATCTATCTATATATAGCGTTATATTTTAACAGCACTTTACTTTTAATTGCGCGCTCTCCCACTCCCCCACTCCCCCCTCTCGCCCATCGCTCTCAAAAAAAAAATAACGTTGCTGTCAGCTTGCAAAAATTTCCTTTCTTTAAAATTTCGTTTCCTTTTTGATATGCCCTTTCACGCCAAGCATATGCACTTTAGCAAGCAAGTTTGGGTATATTTTGTATAAAGAATTTTTTCGTTATTTTCTATATATAGTTTCTATATCTAAAAGTTCATATAACATATATATAATACATATAACTCCTAAGTTCCGCCGCTGTCCTCAATTTGAACAGTTTATCTATTAAAGTTACTTATAACTGTTCTCAGGGGCATATTTCTCCAAGTTCTTGAACCTTTTCCTACGATATTCAGCTGAGATCAACTCAGTTAACTAATAACTGCTCCCATATCATCTTATACTACTACTACTACTAAAGAAATAGAACATCGTGATGTACTATATACATATATATATCTATCGTATTATATAACACTATATAAATATATGGAAAAGTGTTCCATATCATATTTTCTGTAAAGATCGTGATGTATTTCTCTTTGGACAGATATATCATATACCATCATATATATATATATATAACTATATCTATATCTAAGTATTTTTGTATTTTTCTTAAATAGTTAGAACCAGCTTTGGGATATTTATCAGTTCGACTTTCTTTTTTTTATTTTTTCAGTTTTCCGTTTATTTTCTTGCCTCGTTTTTTTTTTTGTTATTTCTTCCTCCGTTATGCACTCTTCAAAGTTCTTCAATCACTTCGTGGCAGCAATTTTCATTCGAATTGGAAATATCAGCCAATTGACCCCGCCCCCCGCCCCCAGCCCCCATTTCCGCCGCCCTTTTGTTGGCACTTTGCGCTGTTTGCGCCGCCGGCCAAAAGATTTTCCCAATTTATTTTATTGCTCCTGTTGCTGTTTGCATTTAGCTTTAAATTAATTTATGCCCCCAAGCATCTTTTGTAGTTGTCTGCAGTCTGCAGCTGCCCCTCCCCCTAGCCCCTCCCCCCCTCCATTTGGATCAATGCATTTGCCAGCTCCTCCTGCTCCTTTGGGGCTCCGGGCCGAAAATGCCTTTGATGTGTTGTTTGTTGTTGTTGGTCAATTGTCGGCAACCTCAAATGCATTTGCCCTGAAAAAGCGATAAAGTGTAATTAAATGAATGTCTGCATAAATATTAGCAAATATCTATTGATTGATTGACATCAGTCATGATTGACATGACAATAAGAAAACTTTTGCACTTTTTTTCCGCACTGAACGAATATTGTGAATTGAGACTTGATTTTTATGGGATAATTGTGCTTGCTATTCGATTTTGTATTTTATTTATTTTTATTTTTTATTATACAACAATTTTTATCATCAATCATGATTGAGCTGCCGAAACTTTCAAACAATGCCCTTCATTGGGCGTAAAACAATGCGTACGCATTGACACAAAGGGTTTTGTAATTACTTTAAATATTCCTTGCAATTTGTTTTTGTATTCGCTTTGCCCAAATTGATTGACATCAATCGTGATTGAAACGTAGCGGAATAATGCAAATGCAACGCATTCAAACTAATTCGTGAGTTTCGATTTGTGTTTTTTAATATTTGTTTAATTCTTTTAAGGTTCACTTGAATCGAGCTCAGCTGCAGCTGTTTTTCTTTGTTCTTTTGCACTGGTTCATTTGAACTGAGTTCAGTTCCAGCTGATTTCTGCGGCTTGAGTTGAACTGAACTCAGTTCCAACTAAAGTTGTTGACATTTTTTAACTATTAATACTAGTTCATATGAACCAGGTTCAGTTCCAGTGCCAGTTCCAGTTCCGATTGCGCTTGGGATTTTCGCTTGCTTTCGAAACTGATTTTGTTTCTTTATACTTTATTCGCAGCTGCAACTGGAGTTCCTCGAATTGTTGTTCATTTGCACTGGTTCATTTGAACTGAGTTCGGTTCCAGCTGATTTCTGCAGCTTGAGTTGAACTGAACTCAATTCCAACTTAAGTTGTTGACATTTTTCAACTATTAATACTAGTTCATATAAACCAGGTTCAGCTCCAGTGCCAGTTCCAGTTCCGATTTTGCTTGGAAATTTCGCTTGCTTTCGAAACTGATTTTGTTTCTTTATACATTGTTCGCAGCTGCAATTGGAGTACCTGGTATTTTTGTTCATATGCACTGGTTCATTTGAACTGAGTTTAGTTCCAGCTGATTTCTGTGGCTTGATTTGAACTGAACTCAGTTCCAACTGCAGTTGCTTAACTTTTGCATCTATTAATACTAGTTCATCTGAACCAAGTTCAGTTCCAGTTCCAGTTCCATTTCCAGTTGCACCTGAAACTTTTGCTTCCTTTTTAAAACTGATTTTCTTTTCTTTTCCTGTCTTCTTTATGTTCTTGATTCATTGTTTGTTCTGTATATCGCATCGTTCGCTTTGATCTGTTATTCTTCTTCTTCTGCTTCTTCTGCTATGCATATTCGCAGCGCACGTCGCAGCCGAAGTTCCGTTTCCGTTTCCGCTTCCGTTTCCGGTTTCTGCTCACATGACCTTGAGTCGCAGTTGCGCCTGTTGCCGCTCGACCCCGCCCCCGCCCCCAATTCGCCCACAGCTCATTTCGAAGCGGCAGACAGGCAAATGTTTTATGACTTCTCGCACGCCCCTCCCCCCCCTCCACCTGCCGGCTGAAAGGGCAAAAGTTTGGCAAGGTCAAAGCCCAAATTGCGCTCATTTTCAGATTCATTTGAACAGGCCAAAATGTTGTTTCGGCTGTTGCTCGGCTGCGTGGCCTGCATTTAAAATATGTTCATTACAAAATGTTTGCCCCTTTACACACGCACACACACACACGCGCACACACACGCACACACACACACACACACACACACACCCAAGAGAACCCTTAGCTGTTGGTTGAGCCTTTTGGCCTGGCACAACAATTTGTGTGTGTGCTTTTTTTTTTTTGGCATTTTATTAGTAAATTTATTTTGCAATCACACACACACACACACACCCCCCTCCCCCTCCCCTGCTCTATCTGTTTCTGCATGAGCTGGGAAAAACTATTTCCGGCATTAAATTGTCTCTCGGCTGCCTCGACATTAACCAATACAACCCCACACTTACCCCTTCCCCCTTTTCCCCCCTCGCCACCCCTCAACCCCTTGCAGAGGGGTTTGTGCTGCTGTTTGGACCATTTAAATGCTTTTTGCATTTACATCCACACACACAGAGACGCCCACACACACACACACACACTCACACACACTCAAATATGTACATAGTTTAGTTGCATTTTGTGTGTGTGTGTGTGCGTGTGTGCGCGTGTGTGTGTATCGTCAATTGAGTGCTCTGATTTCTGTAGCTGATTTCATTTCGAATCGAAATTGAAATTGAAATTGGAACAGTTTTTCGTTGGAAATTTAGTTGCTCGCCTTTTCATCAGTTTCGATTACCACACACACACACACACACGCCCACGCACACACGCCTACGCACACACCTACGCTCACATACACGCCTTGCATACCCTGTAAACATGCATGAGAGCACACGGCAGCTTTGTCGCCTGACACCTCTCCAAAAGCTGTAAACTGAGCAATTAAACAAACCAAGGCAAACAAGTTTGGCATGTATTTGCTTCTAAATACCCTGGAATTCTGAAACTACTCTTATTTTCTCTAGTTTAGCCTTATAGTTATTCACCAAGCACATATATTAAGTTTAGGGGTATATATACCCTAGTTATTTTGCAGTTATCACTTGTGTTTATGTGTATAATTGATTTGTGCCACATTCGAGAGTCCTTACAACCTTTTACAGGGTATTTAACGAGTCACTACTCATAACTTATCGCTGCTTTTATAGACATGCCGCAATAAAATGAAACAGTAAGCATGCTCATAATTAGCTTCCAGCTATCAAACCTTTTTACAGGGTATCCCATGGTCGAAGCTCATTGACAAGCAACTTTTAGCTAGTTCTAACCGCATTAGACCAATCAAAAAATGTATGATATATTAACCGATATTTATAAAAACAAAAGAAACTTTTTACAGGGTATATTTAAGTCGACCACAAACATAGGTTTATCATTTAATAGTTGGCCCATTTCTTTTGGCTGCAGCTGTATCAATTCGTCAGTCGATCAGTCGAAAAATATTTTCTCCAGGGTATCTTACAGTCGGGCAGCATTGATTTCAAGTCAAGATATGCCCAAGCAGAGCCAGCTTAACGAATGAAAAGTATTTAAACAAATGCCTGACTTTAAATATTCGCTATATTCGTAAAAAGAAACTTTTTACAGGGTATCTAGCTAGTCTAACACTAAAAGCAAATGGCCGCATATTGGAGTTTCGCTTTCGCTTTTACTTTTTTCTTATCTCGCAGCCAACATCTTAAACCCTGAGCGCGCAACCTTTTGATAAAGTTCATGAAAAATGCGACGGCCTATGGAAAATGCATAATTTATTCCCAGATTTTCAGAGGCGGAGTGTGTGTGCGGGTGTGTGTGTGTGTGCGGGTGTGTGTGTGTGTGCGGGTGTGTGTGTGTGTGTGTGTGTGTGTGTGTGTGCGGGTGTGTGTCTCTATATCGTGTATTGGTTAAATCGTGATGTTGTAATTGACCATTTTTATGGCCAGCTTGTCAGATAATTGCTTTTGGCTTAGAGGGGACGGTCGTTCGCTTGCGATGGGGGATGGGAAATGGTGGGAGGGGGGAGAGGGCGGGGGAGTTGAATGTGCGCGTTGGTTCGAATTGCGTTTTGTTGTTAATTTGCTTGCCACGCACGTGCCGAGCGCATTGTTCATGGGATTTACAAAAGAATAATGTTCTGTTTTTGCGTGCCACAAAGTACACATACACACACACACACACACACACACACACACACACACACACATACGCACACGCACACACACGCACAACAATCGCACTTGCAGCTGCATTCACTTTTTCATACAATTTTTGGTACAGTTTCGTTTTGTTGCACTGCAATTTCGTGCAGTTGCAGCCGTTATCGATATTGTTATCGATATTTATATCGATATCGTTACAGTTGGTGTATATGCTGCTGTTGCTTGTTATTAGCGATTGCTGCTGCCTTGTAAATTTGGCTACTTTGTTGTGCAGCTCAGTTTTGTTTGGTTTGCTGCTAAAAATAGCTATCGATATCGATATGGTTATCGATTTTCTAATACTCTTTGGTTATCTGTTGCAGCTGTTGTTGCTGAGCGCAAAAACAAACGGATCTTAGCTTAGTGCTTGGTTCAGCTTGAGCTGATATTCGATGTCGATATCGATATATGTTTTTATCGATGCTTGTGTTGTTATCGAGCTTATAGTTTTGGTTGCCATTGTTGAATTTGCAGTTGCTGTGTGAATAAACTCGACTGTTAAGCAACTCGGTCATTTCTTCAGCGCTTTAAGTAATCGATAACTTTATCGATATACATAATCGATAACTTTATCGATATACATAGTTATCGTTGCTGTTCTTATGGCTATGCCTGCTGCTGCTGTTGCAAAAACTTACTTAATCTAGACTCCAGTTTAATTTCTGTTAGTAATCGCTATCGCTATCGATATCGATATCGTTGTTATCGTTATCGTTATCGCTTTTGTTGTTGCCGCCGTGCTCGCGTCGCCATTGCTCCAAAATGCGTTTCTTCTGATTGAACCAATGACTCGGACGCAAACCCGCAGCTGTTGTCGATTGTCCAGCTTCCTCCCGTTCCCGCTCCCGCTCCCGTTCCCGTTCCCGCTGCCTGTGCCGCTTGGCCTGCATGCTGTTGGCCTCCAAGTCGGCCTTTCTGTCACGCTTGGAACGCTTTTTGGCCTTCTTGGCCTTCTTCGACTTGGATTTGCGCTTGTGGCGATGCTTGCGCTCCTCCTGCTGCTGCTCGCTCGACTCGGGCTCGTTTAGGACAGGCATGCTGGGCAGCTGTTGCTGCTCCTCGTGTCCATTTTGCGCCTGCGATTCCGCCATATCCAGTTCCATCTTCTCAACCATTTGGCCCAGCGCCTGCGCCTCCATTTGCATCTCCATGCGCTGATTGCGTTTCTGGCCACGTTTGGCAACATCTGTGTCTCTTGTTGTTGCTGTTGCTCGCCTCGAATTGTATCTCTCCATTTGCCGCTTAGCTTCTATATGTGTGGCTCGAACGCGCGCCCAGAACTGTCTGGCCCGAGCTCGGTGCGGAGCAACTCTGCCTCTATCATCAGCTGCCCAGACGCTCGGGGCTGGCCCGAGCGACTCTGCTGCCCCCCTCTTTGACTGATTCATCGAAAACCCCTTGCCAGATCCGGACTCGATACGTCGAATGCAAGCGAAAACATTTGCTTGATATTCGCCCAGTTGTCATACCCTGTACGCGCTGAGAATGGGCATATTGAGAATATATATACATATCAGCTGAGCCGGCTTCTCTTTTGATCACCTTTTCGATAACTGCTTCATGTTACTCAATATCGATAAATATCGATTTTCCATCTCTTTCATTTTTAAGCATGTCTTTGAGCACTAAAGAGCTAGCGATACTTCTTCTGGAGTATAGCTTCTTTTGTATTATGTTCAACCAGTTACCGCTTCGATAACTACGCTATTTTTCTCAATATCGATAAATATTGATTTTCAGTCTCGCTCAGTTGTCTCTGACAACTAAAGAGCTAGCGATACTTCTTCTGAAGTGTAACTTCTTCTGAATCATGCGCAACATGTTACTTATCGATAACTACTCTATTTTTCTTTAAATCGATAAATATCGATAAAAAGCCTATTTCTGCTTAGCATATTTCTGAAAACTAACCAGCCGGAGATACGTCTTCTAAATGTAGTTCCTCTTAATCGTAAATCAATATTAAATTAACCTTTCGATAACTTCTCTATTTTTTATCAAAATCGATAAATATCGATTATGTGCCTCTGTCTCTTTCTTCGCACGTCTCTGATAACTTAAGAGCTGAAGATGCTTCTGCCGGAATTTAGTTTCTTTTAATGCAAAATAGCATTTACTTCTTGATAACTTGTCGATTATTCTCAAAATCGATAAATATCGATTGCAGCATTTGTTGAGTATAGTTGGGTTTTACTGGATATCTGGCAGTCGTGTTGCTCGCAACTGGAGCACGCTCAGTTGTCGTTTTCATTTTATTGAATCTGCAAAAATTTGCAAAACAAAAACATTTCAAGTCGAAGAATTCGTTAGAAACTTGTCGCATTCCCATCAAAACTGTCTGTCGACTGTCACAAAAAAGCAAAGGAAACTCAACATTTTGCAATTGTCCAGTGCATTGCGCGCAACGCGGGCCAAAAACTCAGCAAATGCTTAAAGCAAATGCCTTAAGTCGGCCTTTAAAGTGAACATGGAGGTGTGTGAGTCTCAAGTAGAAAAAGTGACCAAAGGCAAATGAATATCAGCTTAGACTTGGGCCTTAAACAAGCTGCGGCTCACGTCAAGTAATCAAAGCGAACTCTACTGTAGAAAAAGTGACCATGGAGGACTCGCAAAGGCCATAGAATATCCAAACTTCGAAGTTAAGTATTCTTGGAGTCGAATTTTGCATCATATAAGTGAAAGCAAAGCTAAAAGTAACCACAAAAGTGACCATGGAGGACCTGTGAATGCAATCGAAAGTCCAAGCTGCTTTAAATGTCCAGGCAGAAACTGGAGAAAAGCTGCTTTCGTTCGAGTTTAGTGATAAAAAAAAAACAATTTGTGATTTGCTCGAAAAAAGTGAACATGGAGGACGTCAAAAGTCGGCATAACAACAATAATTAATTGAAAATGGACGGAATCAATAAATATAAGTGAAAGCAATAAGAAAACGTAGCCTAAAAAGAATTTAAGGCAAGCATGTGAACATGGAGGACACGTTTGTGTTAAATAAAAGTATAAACGTGTCTAAAGCTGCCATGGATCAAATTCTCAGCCCGACTCTGTCTTAACTTTGTCATCAAATCAGGTACAGGAAATAGCAAAGTTTTAGTTGAAAATGTGACCATGGAGGACCTGAAAGTGTGAATAAAGCCTGCAAATGCAACAAGTAAAAAAATAAAAAGCAATTCAAAATGCGAAGCACTCAGCCAATAAACCTGGACAGAAATGGAGAACAAAGAAAAACAGCTTAACTGAAAAAAGTGCGACAAATTTCACATAAAGTGACCATGGAGAACACGCCAAAACATAAGCCACATAAGCCTAACACACTCAAGACGCACTTCCTTCCATTGCGTTAATCGCTGGCGCCCAACGTGAGCCACAACAAAAAATTGGACAACAATTAAATGTTCTTGGTGCAGGGGCGTGGCACTACCGGGCATTAGGCTCAGGTAGAGCTCTCGGATTTCGACCAGAAGGCATTGAACTGGCGGCGAGCTCTTGACGCAATAAACAAACAAAAAATGCATACGATATATATAAATAGGGGCCATATTGTATCTACATATAAGAGCTTATCACACACACACACGCACACCCTCTCTGAAGGTTGTTTATGGAATTCTTGTTGAAGAAAATGCCTTCGGCTTTTGACATCGTGCTATACCCTGTAAATAAAGATGCATGCAGAGAAGGGTATTACGAAAGCCGTGAAAATGGCTGTGGAAAAGAATGAAGTTCAGTATGAAAATGAAAATCGTAAAAAAAATCTCTAACGGCAGCTAGCTCTCTGGTAAGTTGGTAGCTCTCTCTCTCTCTCGTTCAGACATTGACAGAGAAAAAGGAATCAAATAGCTAAAGTCTAGGCAAGAATCGTATCATAAAGTCTAAACCTGCAGCAACATTAGTTGCCTACAGGGTATGTGCGCGTCGCGTGCTTTTGGTTAATGAGAGTTGAGTTTTGTTTATTATTTTGCTTGTTTCTAGCGAAGAGCTAACGAATGCTTGTTCCAAATGAAATGTTGACAATCAACTGGAGCCAGACACATAAGGAGTTGGGCCTGCTACTAGAAACTGGCTAGGCGAAGGGGACAAGGGGGTAGGGGACAAGGGGTAGGGTGTAGGAGCAGAGGCCAGTAATACAATTATGGCCATAATGTGAGCAAATCAAGCTGAAACTTGAGCTGCAGCTGCAGCTCCGAGCCGGAGCCGGAGCTCTTTATGGGAAACATCTTGAGAGCGAAGCCGAGCTGAGCTGAGCCGCCAGGCTTTTTAGCTAAAATTATTAAATTCCGGCAAAGCGATTAAAAACAACACGGCGCAATTTGAGGATGGGCTGTGGACTGTGCGTTAAAACAAATATTATTTAAGAGCTGGCAAAAAGCTGAAAATGAAATTTGACAGGAACCGACACGAGGCACACGTTTCCTGCGGCCCGAGACGCCGAGTCAACTCAGCTTGACGTCTGCCACACGACGTGGGCGAAAATAACTTGGGAGGTAGCGTCGAAATCCAGCTGGGAGCCAAGTGGCTGTCACCAGGCGGGCGTCATCATTTGTATTGCCCTTGGGCCGGGTACAATGTGGAACGAACTACGTGATGGGCCTTGCAGCGCATTGCCAGGGGAACGCCATGGCAAGTGAAACAAACACAACTTATGAATACATAAAACAAATGATAAACAAATTACAAAAAAATACCGTATGCCTTGGCCGGAAGAAGAAGTACCCTGCATTAAAGGAACAAAATGGGAAGTGGAACAATGGGGAACAATGGCAAAGGGAAGAACTTATGAATACATAAAACAAATGATAAACAAATTACAAAAAACCTTATACCTTAGCCGGAAGAAGAAGTACTTTGCGTAAAAGGAACAAAATGGGAAGTGGAACAGGGGAACCATACACAAAAGAAAGAAGTACTGTGCATTAAAGGAACAAAATGGGCAGTGGAACAGGGAAACAATAAAGAACCGATTTCAAATAAACTGTTCCGAGCTGTTAAAGTCCGAGCTGTTAAAGTCATGGGAACGCGATGGAAATTGAACATTTATAAGTTACTTTTAAATGGACAACGTGAAACTATTGACATTTTTTTGTTTATTTATAATAATTCATTTCATCTTGAATCAGTTTTTTATTGGAACGCACGAAATTGGAACCATGAGAAGCGAACATGAAAGAGTTACACAAAGGGAACACAATGGAAACTATGGAACATAGTAATATTTAAAGCAAAGATATATGTGAAAAGCCTGCGATGCACAGATAAAGTCAGTTCCGCCATAGGAACGATTGGAATTGGAACAACATATAAGCTGCAATCGGCCCAAAAAATCGCTTAGCACTTATATTTTCCCTAAAAATTTCCAATGAAATCGTATGGAATAGTACGCAGTAACCCAATGGGGAACATTGCAGGGTATTGCTAGGGTATACAAACTACGCTTAACAACATTTATTGTGTGTGTGTGTGTGTGTGTGTGTGCGTGTGTAGGCATTCCCCTGAGGGCGAATTTGGGTATGTGAGGTCCGTTGAGTAGCTGAGCTTGGAAATGTCACAACTGATTCAAAGCGTGCGCGAATGAGCGCGAGGACCAGAGGATTCAGGATTCAGGACTCAGTATTCAGGATTGGGAACTTGAGGCTTGAGGCTTGAGAGACGGGCCCCGATTAGTTGTGTGGCAGTTGTTGGCAGCTCATTGCCCCATGGGACAGGAAAAAAAAAAAAAAAATAAAGCGCCCCCAAAACAAGCGCCGACCAAAAAAAAAAAACAAAGAAAATTACAATTTGGCGAATTGGAATACTTTGGTTTAGTTTTGTTGCGTTGCGTGTGGAGCGAGACGGAGTCGGAAGGGCAGGGGACTGTGTTAATCGTATAGTGACCATATCGAAAATGTCGGCAATGCCATCTGACAACTGTCAACGGGGGAACAGCTTAAAGCTTAAAGCATAAAGCCTCTGTCCTCTGTGAGCTTAAAACGCGCCTCTCTACGCGCTTCTCATGCCAGGCCCAAAAAGCAACTTGTAAACAAAATTTATCACTGACAATTTTTTTGGCGTTCCTTTTCCTGTTTTTTGTTGCGCCAAATAAATAAGAAGACGACAGGCGACAACACGACAAAAGCGGCAGCTGCTTTCAAGTGGATTAAGAGGAAGCAGAGCAGAGCGGGAACCAAGGCGAGGGGGCAAGTGTGGGGTACAGGTAACACCAGCAGCAGCAGCAGCAGCTCTTAACTAATTAGCAAGGCTTTGCTTTTCATTTATTTAGGCGCATTAGCGAATCCTGTTTCCCCCATTTGCTGCGGTCATTTGCCCAAAATGCGAGCGCTTTCCAAAAATAATGTCCTCTCCCCCCACCCAAAACTCCCCCTGCTTCCGTTCCTGCTCCAGCATTTCGTGTGTGTCGTAGGACACCGGCATCGGCTGATGAATGTGAAAAACATTTGGTATGCCTGTCGTGTGTTTATTTCATATTCCCATGGAGACGCCTTGCGGGCGCCTACTTTCAAAATATGCACTGAAATCAGCAAGAAAAAACTCAATTGAAATCAAGCTAAAATAGGAAATGGGAAGAAGATCAAATACCCTTGTCGTGTAATCATAGTTGGGAAGTTTGTGGAAATAGAAAATAAAAGGCTGCTTACAACATAATTGTAATGCGCGTTGTAAATAAATGTATCCATATCAAAAATATATATATAAATATATTTGCATCACGGATTCGAACTGATTCGATTTGAAGCTGGTTCGATTCGAAGCTTGTTCGATTCGAAGTTGGTTCGATTCCAACTAGTTTGATTCGAAGTTGGTTCGATTCCAACTAGTTTGATTCGAATTAGTTCGATTTGAAAATCGTTCGATTCGAACTTGGTTCGATTCGAAGCTGGCTCGCAGCCTTATTATAGCTAAATGCACGGGTTAGGTATCTTGAAGAATTGATCTCCAAATCCGAAAGATTTTTCATATGGCAACTATATGATAAAGTGCTCCGATCCAACGGACTTTGACACAAGAACTTTCTACCTGCAACAAAAGGTTGAACTTTACTTGCAACATGCAACAGACAGGCAGACTATATCGTCCCGCCCGTTGTTACGGATCAAGAATATATATGTATGCCGGAAGTCTTGAGAAACCTTAAATATTCCCTTTTCCAGAGCATAAGCGAAATATTTATGCCAACAGCGAATCGTCGCCGAATGAATGCAGCTGGCTGGCAGATTGTTTATAACTTTATATATCGCTATCTATATCTATATCTATATCTGTTTATATATACTAAATATGATTTGGCACGCAAAAACATTCGATTCCCCAGGGCAACAGCAACAACTTCCAAATCGAATTCGACAGTGAAGCGACTGCAGCAACGACAACAAAAAATGCATTCAATCAAAATGTGGAATATGATATTACACACACACACAGAGAGTGTGTAGGGTGTATTAAATGTCGCAACTGTCAAAGTTTTGGATGATGTTGGCGATGTTACCGATGTTGCCAGCAGTCGACAAAGAAGCGTGCCACAACAGTCGCTGCCAATTGTCAATGCACATGTAAAAAATATATATATATAAAAAAGGGGAAAAAAACGTAGACCAACTCACGACAGGGCAAAGCGACTTGCACAATGCATCAGGGAAAGATGCGAAGATTTCCAAGATTTTATATTTAGTTTAAAAGCTTTTTCAGAGCTAGAATAGAACATCGACAGTAAAGAGAAAAAGTTACGCATTCTTTTAGATACAGATTTCATCTATAGTCCACATGGATTATGTTAAGCTGGAAAAGTTTTAAAGTTCAAAGATTAAAAATCTTTATCTATCGAAAACTATTATGGGGACTAGAAGAAATAGTGATGCCCAGGAAGAGAAATTATATATATATATATATATTTATATATAGTCCGCTGGATATATGTATATTTATATGTACATATATCATTATTATGTATAATATATATACATATATACATATAGATATATGTATATGTAGATATATATATTTCCATGCATATATTATTTAAACTTTGTTGATTTGAAGACTTTAAAACCCAGTTGGCGATATATATATTTATATATATATTACAAAATCTATTGGAGATATTGTAGATTGACTTTCGAGCTTAGCAAACTAAACTTTATAATCATGAAAAGGTTATATATAAAATATGCATATATATTTATATATATATATTTCGATGGATTTGTAGCCAGAATTCACGCTAGTTTTTTGACAATTTTACAGACTCTAAATAACGACAATTTTCAAGTACTCGGATATTCTCTCAACTTATGACATGGGCAACTTTTCGTGACGTCTTCTTCCCGGTACTCCTCGATCAACTCTCTCGACTCTCCGAACTGCAGGGTTGCCACCTATATATATATATATGTTTATATATATATCTTGTTGTCGTTAGATACCTCAAGCTTTAAGAAAGCGTCGTCATGCGAGGCTTTTCCCTTGGGCAACTCTTTGATTTTATGAACATGCTCTGCTCCTGTAACCAATACTGCCTTGGTTAGGCCCTGCCCAGGTACACAAATATACGCAACACATATGCATATATACACATATGCATGTATGCATTTATACAGGTAGTTATCGACGTGTGTTTACTGCATAGAAGTATATATTAGATAACGCTCCGTAATTGACGGGGCGCGTCCACACATCAAAACTTTACCCAACGAGCGGGGAGCGGGGGCGGAAGGGCAGCCATTTTAGAGTTGCGGCTAACATTGCCCCCCCCCTTCCCCATTACAACTCCCTTGCGTGTGTGTGTGTGTGTGTTTGCCATTAGTTTCGATATCAGTTTTCTATATTTATTTTGCAACGTATCGCTTGGCATTTGGACATTCATGGAATTGTTATTACTACTACAGACCACCCCCCCCCCCTAGCCGCAGCCCCTGCCCCTCCCCCCTCCTTTTTCTTCCACCTTCGTAACAGCTCCCGATGCCACAGTGCGTTTTATTTGTCTGTTTGTAGTTCCCATTGGTCTCGGGCTTCTCGCCTATTTACGTATGAATTTCAAGCAAAAATAAAGCGAAATAACTTAGAGATATTGTGGCGCAAATGCGCGACTAACAGCTACCCTGTAATCACAGCTGCGCGCATATTATAAAACTTACTCATAGTCCCATTTATTCTAGGAGATTGTCTTCAGTTTGCCTTAGTTTCTAAATATAAAAACCTGATTTCTAAATTGTTTTTTATATACGTTGTCTAAAATCTTGATATCTGTGTATCTGTCAAATTCTGTCTCTAAGAGTAACAAATACTTTCGTAGACATATTTGCAAAAGGAGCTTCAACTTTGCCCATAAAAATTTGTCTCAGCTAAGTTTTTACGAACATCTTTGAAGAGGAGCTGAAAGCAGTTCGCTTGGTAAACAATCAAAAGTTTCACACACACGATTTTCACCAATTTTCCACTGTTACGGGCGGAATTAAGCAAAAAACCCCTTTTTAATGTGCACTCAGTCAAAATATGAGCTACCTAGCTCTTACGGATTGCTCTGTGTGTCTAGCAGCAATCAATCAGTCAATCAACCAATCAGTCAATCAATCAATCAGTCAATCAATCATTCAGTGAATCAATCACTCAATATAGATAACAAGAGGCAGATTTTTTGACCGTTGCCTAGACCATGTCTAAGCTACTGCTTTGTGCCGCATTCATGTTTACAGGGTATTCATAAGCGAAAAGGAGAAGGAGAGAAAAACATAAAACCGTAAGAGCGGGCGGAAGAAACATGAAATCGCTGATATTGCGCAAATAAATGGCACGACAAGGCGGATAGCAACATATATACTACCTGACAATAAGTATTAACCCCATGTTGGCTGCTGCCCACCGACAACACGCCCATCTGGGGGGCCAGGGTGGCTAGGTAGCTGGGAAAAGGGTGCTGGATGGGTGCTGAGAGCGGGGTGGGAGCGGTGAGAGGGGGAGGGGGGGGGGGGGTAGTGTTTCCGCTTGCCTTGTTCAACTATTGACAGCGAAAAGCAATTGCAAAGCTGCGTTGCATTTTGCGTGCGATTCGATATTCAATGGATTTTTAGCTTTAGTTTTTCCATTGTTGTTGTTGTTGTTGTTGTTGTTGTTGTTGTTGTTGATGTTGTTGCTCGTTATTGGTTTATCTGGTGTTCGTGTTATTGTTGTTGTCGCTGTCGTTGTCCTTCTCCCGGTTGTCCTTTGCACATTTTTATCGCCGCCGCCTCCCGCAGTTACATTTCATTTGCAGCCGGTCTCTGGATTCGCATTTCAGACTCTCATTTATTTAGAACAATGCATTATGTACAAACAGACAGATAGACAAACGGACAGACGAACGAACAGACAGACAGCCGCTGTTTGCTCTTTATTTGTTTGGGAATTTATCGATAATTTGTCAACATGAATTACAACGCGGGAATATTTTTGCTGCGCCAAATCCATTCGCACAACTTGCACTTCAATTTCTGTCAATGTTTACCATTTGTTTTGTTTGTTGCGACATTTTTTTTTGTGTGTTTAGATTTTTAGTTGAATATGCGTGTAGTATCGATATCATGCGTGAAGTATCTCTTGAATAGGTCTCAATTCTCAGTGTTTGTTCGTTCAATAAACTGTGCTTATGTTTATCAAATGAGATATCGATAGCAAAATAATTTGTTGACATTAACTTTGTGTGCAGTTATCGATAGCATTTCGATTTTTTTCGTTAATAATTCGAGTTCTTGCGAAAAACTAACAATTGGAATAAAACTTAAACTAAAGTCAAATATTGTATCGATAACATATCGCTAGTAATATCGAGCTATAATATCGATAACATTTCATTGCGTTTCGATTATTTTCGCTTATAATTCAAACTAATCGGAATTGCTTAATAATCTGTTGTAAAGAGTAGCGATAACATATCGATTTGTTTGTGTTTGTGATAACATTTCGCGTTTTTTCAATTAATCAGATTTTGTTTTAAGTAAAAACAATCGGAGCTCTTCGAAAGTTAATCATACAATATATAGTAACATATCGATTTGTTATCGTTAACATCTTAAGTTTCTATTGACATCATTTGGACTAATAATAATTCAAATCTATCGAAGTTCCTTAACAAACTCTTTTTAAATATGTTCGCGATAACATTTCGTTCTGTGTGCTTTGCCAAATCGAAACTGTTTAACACAAATAAAATATCGATAACATATCGAATTCCTATCGATAGCACCTGTTGTTGATATGCACGTTCATCAATCAGCCAATCGATAACTGCCGATAACTGCTAAGTTTATCGATTTTTAACGCATTGCAAAACCCAAATCGAAACTGTTTAACACAATTAAAATATCGATAACATATCGAACTCCTATCGATAGCTTGATATGCACGTACATCAATCAGCCAATCGATAACTGCCGATAACTGCTTAGTTGATCGATTTTTATCGCGGGGGCCCGCATAATTTATGGCTTCTACCCGAGCACATTAGGAGCTTTGCTCGCCAATCGACAAATTGCCCAAAACCAGCGGAGCACTTAAACATCTTGATGCATTATCTAAACCACAACCATCGGCAAATGCCAATCCGAACTCCCTTCGAACTGACAAACAACGCGAACTTTCCAATCCCCCATGCAGAAGAAGAACAAGAAGAAGAAGAAGCAACACGCAGTCAAATAATGTGCAGAGCGTTAAATCGAAAATAAACTTTGCCGCAACAAATGACAATGAACAAAAAAAACGCACAACAACAAAAAATGCAAATAAAATAAAATAAAATACTAAAAAAAAACCGAAAATAATTTTTCCAAATACGAACAGCAAATGAAGAGAATCAAAATAAACGTTAAATGCAAAAAAGCAAAAAAGTTTTCAAACACACAAAAGTGGAATTCCCAAACGCGCGGCCAGGGGCTCAGCTGAAGGGGGGGCCGGTAATATATAAACCCAAATGAGCTTAGTGTGCGCAAAATCCAACACTCGCACACAAAGATTTATTGTTTGATTCGGCATGTGGCAAGTGGCATGTGGCAAGTGGCAAGCGGCAAGCGGCCTCATGCCACAGACGAGTGCGAGTGCGCGAATTTGCGTCGATTTTATGAATTTTATTTCGGTTTTGAAAACCATAAAACATTCCAAATACCCAAAGCGAAAGCCGTGTAACAAATTTGCGTGTGATTTTGCTGTGGATTGAATTCGTTATTTTGCATACACTGCAAAATGCAAAGACTCTCAGCTAACTGAAATAGTTCGACAATTATTTGAGGCAGACTTGTTCAATTTATAGTATTTATTAAAGTTTCTTTTTGTCAAAGTTAAAATCTGAAGATTCGGTAAACAATTTTGTTTTAAAAGTAAATTCAGAATTTAGTTCAAAATATAATCTATAAGAATTTCATTTAATTTGATTTCGAACTTAAATAACATTGAGCATATTCTCCCAAAAAATGAGCCTCATCATTTCATATGAAAGATGTTTGGATAATTGCAGAATTTAAGTCGAGCATTATTCGCATAATATGATATATATTTTTTATTTAAAACAATTTCTCGGGATATTCCAAAAGTTCCATAGTTAAAAAAAAAGGTCAAATAATATAAATGATTTATAAAATAGAATTTCTTCAGGGTTTACTTTAATTTATGCAATTTCCAGCACTTCTAGCTTAAATGCTAATAATAAATAAATTTCTTTTGGGTTTAGTTTAATTTTTGCCATTTCTATATATGCACTATGTAGGGTATTCACTAGTCGATTAGGCACGACATTTTGTTGCCTTCTTGCCTTGTTTTTTTTTGTGATTCTAAAGCCAACATCAATTTGGCCACGAGAATCCGCTTGATACCCTTAGTAACCCTCCGCTAACCCCTGCTACCTCTACTCCCCTGGCTTTTATTGCATTTTTTTTTACAATTGTTAAATTTTGGAGGGAGAGCGAGTGAGAGGGGGGGGGGGGGGGGGGGGGGGCACGTAAACCCCAAAACAGGGGGCAATAAATATATATATTTTTCATGATCTGCACTTCCCTATAAAGTATGTGAACTTTACGCACTCTCTCTCTCTCTCTCTCTCTTTCTCTCAGTCACTCATGCTCTCTCTTTTGCTCTCTCTAATTGCAGATTAACATGTTGTTCAGGCCGAACGGGTAAGTTGACCACATAGCACAAGGGGGGTAAAGGATATTGAGGGGGAGTGGAAGTGGGAGGGGAACCTTTGGTCAGTCAACATTATTGTTGTTGTTGTTGTGCAGTTTGAATGGCTCAAAGAAGTGCGTTAATCGAGCATTTAGCATTATGTTTAAGCGGCATTGTATTTGCCATTGTTGTGCTTAATGCCAGAGCGAGAGAGCAATACAATGATTTATACTTTAAAGTGCCCTCAAAACTGACCTCTCCACCAAAGTGCCACGAGAAGCAGCCGAAGTGGAAGAGGAAGAAGTACTTGCCACAACAACCCAAAGCGTTCAACAATTGAAATTGATTGTGCTAAACATTTGAGTAATATATCTATAGATGGCCAGATATATCAAGTTTTATTTCTCGATTATATGATAATTGATTACAATGGAAGGTGAAATTTAAAGCACAAGCTTGCTTTTCCAAATAAATGTTACGCACAGCTACAGCTGACAGACAGAGCAGCAGTTGTTGCCTTTCCGCGTGTATAACTCGAGAAATCTTTGAGATATTTTGATGAAACTTGGTATTTGAGCTGTTGACGTCGACGCAGAGACAGCAGCAATTGGATTGCATTTGTAGACTGTGTGAATTACAAGTTACATGAGGTCGTAGGCCATATATATACTCGAACTGGACCTATGACAGTTGCTATCTATGCTCAAGACATTAAATAGAGATCTAGAGATTTGAAGACTTACGAATCATAGAAATGATAATAACTCATTCTTTTATCACAAATCGATAAATTCTGGAGATATATCTTAAATAGCTATAAGATATAAGCTTCACAGGTCTGAAACTATTTGAGATTAGGTCTAGTTCAATCATTTTCCGACCTGTTTTAAAGTGGTTCCAAGTCAGATCTCAGGATCTTTTGCAGCTGGTCTTACCAAATTTGGTATGTGAGCTAGTGAAGGGAACTTCAATAAAGTCCAGCTTTAATTTAAGCTCTAAGTCGCTTTAGAGCACTTGCAAAATGTATTGAAAACTGCCTAGACTTTTTGATGCATTTCAATCGGAAAGAGTAGCAAAACTCGCATTTGCTGGGAATATTTCGAAATTGTATTGCCAGCATTTTTGCGGATTTCCAACACACATTTCGATAACTTCAAAGAGGGCCGCACTCAACACTCAACAAAAGTCCATCATGGGCTCGTTAAAAGTCTCTCGAGACTCTGTTTTGTTTTTTCTTCACACATCATCTTGTGGCATTTTAGATGTTTTGGGCCGGGCAGAGTGCATTTTCCGAGAGAAAATTCTTCAAATTGTTCCATTGCAGTTATTCGCTTGGCAGCTCTGAAATTGAAGTGTGAAGCAATTAAAATGTCCGTCATGGCAACAGAGTTCAAGCTACATTCGAATTTACATTTGTTTTTGTTTTTTCTTGATTTACAAAATGTGTAAAATCTTAAGTTCATTTGTTGCTGCATCTGCGAGGAAATTCCCTTCAATGCAGCACAAATTCTTTGAATTGTTTTTTGAAAATGTTTTTAAGAAATCAAAACAAGTCGGAACAACAACAACAACAACAACAGCTGACAAAAACAGTCTCAACAAAAAGTATAGTCATAGATATAAGAGCCAAGATTAGAAGCTGGAGCTTGACAAAGTTTAAATACCCTTGCATTAAATTTTATAATACTTTTTAAAAATGCAAAACAAATAGAAATTTCATCTAATTTAAAGTTTCTGCAATAAATAAATCATAGCCAAAATTCTGTGCAAACATATTTGTAACGATAAAAGATACTTGAAAAGGGAATTTCGATATCGATTTTTATCGCTTGCTTGGAAACGGAGCAAGTTATCGATAATCGGAAAGAAACTCGATCAGCGCGAGGACTAGGAGGAACTACAGCTAAATATTTCAAGTCTGTAGCTCTTATAGGTTCTGAGATCCTTGGGTTAATACAAAGGGACAGACAGACAGACGGACGGACGGACAGACAGACGCACATGTCTAGATCGACTCGCCTGTTGATTCTGACCAAGAATACATGTATATACCTTATGCGGTTGGAGATGCTTTCTTCTGCCTGTTACATTTGCATAATCCATTTAACGCTTTTGTTCCCATTTGTAATAAGTTCACAGCTCTATAAACACGTGAATATCAAACCGATTTGTCGTGTTTTGTCAGAAAACTTAAAGCTCGCCTTAATAGAAAACTCGGCACCAATTTTAAGCAAGTTGTCTACACTGAGCGCTGAGTTCGAGAATTTAGCTAGAGCCCATTAAAAAATTTGCTTCTGCTTAATCTCAGTCGCATAATGCTTGAGCCAAGCCTAATGCCCGGCTGGGGTAAGAGTATGGAAAACATGTTTCAAATCACAGAGCAAAAGCTAACTAACCACAGTGCGCAGGCAAAGTATGCGCACACACACACGCACGCATTTGAGCTGCTGCTTAGTGGCATTCCTAATGAGCTGCCACGCTTGCCACAGCCACTTGCAGCTGCCCCCCAAACCAGATGCAACACCAACCCCCAACCCTCCCCCAACCCTCCCCCCTTTCCCCTTGCTACGGCTGTGGATGTGCTCCAGTTTGGCTTGACGCGGCTCTCTTGATGCCACTTTGCATGCAAATTGCGCTCGATTTGCATACTTTTCGCATGCACTGTATGCCCTGCATATATGCGCGTGTGTGTGTGTGTGTGTGTGTGTGTGTGTGTGTGTGTGTGTGTGTGTGCCTGTTTGAGTGTCGCACATTATGTGCAGTCATGAGCTGCATTCTGCGGCCACTGAAGTTATTAAGAGCAGCTCTCAGCGAAGAGCAAAAAACACATTCACTGCAAAAATAAATAAATAAAAAATCGCAGAACATTCACCTCAATCAAATCAAATCAAGTCTGACACAAACATCTCTTCGGGTCATTCAATTCAGTCTCTCGCCTTATTATCGATATTTATGCAATATTTTATGCCCAGCCACAACAATTTCCTCTATATCTATTGCATAAGATGTGATTATGTAAATAGCTCTGAACAATACGCAATGCACTGAACGAAAAGATGCGCTTTTAGCCTCAAATATTCAATTTTCATTAAAGAACGTTTATCCTTAATCGTGATTAGATCGGAGCTCACAGTCCGATTCTTAGAAACATTTTCGCAGCCCATTAATTATTACAGTCCGCTGTGTTTAAGACTCCGCCTTCATATATGTGTTTTCTTTTCAATTTTTTGGTAATTAGCGAAAGGTATCAAAATAATGAATTATTCAAAATTTGTGTATGCCATACAAAAACCTAGTTACCAAATTTAATGTATGTATCTCTCATAATTCTCGAGCTATGCTGAAAAAGTTATATCTATCAATCGATATTTATCGATCTTATGGAAAATAAAGAAAATATCGATAACAAGATCGATAATAGATTTATCAGATATCAGCTCTACAGCTTTTGTAAATCTAGAGATCTACAATAAAAAGAACTATAGAACAGAATAAGCTGATTATTTTGTGAACTCTTTCAAGTCAAAGCTCATGTCAATTTCTCTCAGTGCACACACTGAGTACATATTCATATTCATATCCATTCGCTTGTATTTTCCATAGAAAAACAGTCGATAGTTTCTAAAGAATTTCTTTGTATGCACAGCAAATCACATTTCAAATGTTTATTGAACAAATACAAAAATCGTTCAGGAGGGGGCGGGGGAAGCCTCCCCCTTCCCCCACCCCCTCCATAGCTCTTCTGGGAAAAAAAATTGTTGGGAATTTATAATTTTTTTAAATTTCAGTTTATTTTCCTTTAACGAATAGCAATAAATAAGTCAATTGATGA
This sequence comes from Drosophila lacicola, assembly GCA_035045355.1. Taxonomy (NCBI): domain Eukaryota; kingdom Metazoa; phylum Arthropoda; class Insecta; order Diptera; family Drosophilidae; genus Drosophila; species Drosophila lacicola. Next base: position 1,382,612 of record JAWNPB010000148.1, on the reverse strand, counting down.
CAATCTAGCTTTATTTAAGCTTTGTTAAATTGTGATTTTAAGCTAAAAATGTGACTAGAGCTAGTGTTGAAAAGTGTTCGAGTTGTGAGTTGAGTTTTAAGCTTCCGGTGTGCAACACTCTATCTGATCGATTTGCTTTTAAATTAAATTTAATATTTCAACAATCAAAGAAAACCTTTTTCACGCTGTTTATTGCAAATAGTACTGCAAGAGCTACAGCCAATTACTTTAGATAAATCGTGTATCTACTTAAGAGATAACACACACTTTATTAACAATTATACAACACTGTTTAATTGCAACTTTTTCGAAAGTGTAAATGAATCTTTATTGTTCCTATATGTTTACACATAATTCTCACATGCAATTATAGATTTGGAATAACACAACACTGTTTTCTGTGCTTGTGTATTTACACAACACTAACATACAATTTTTTTGAAAGTTACTCAACACTGATTTTTGTTCAACGCATATGTGTGCTTGTATAGTTACACAACTAGCATGCTAACATGCATTTATATGACAGTTATGCAACACTGATTTCTGTTTAACTATTATATTTTACCCAACTCGGTTTTTTTGACAGTTACACAACACTGATTTACTAAAGCCAGCTGCCTATCCTCAATAACCTGAGAAACAATCTTTAACCTGTTTCACATTTGGCAAAAGGTATGTTTGTTTTTTTTTCGACAGTTACACAACACTGAGCGCTACACGCCAATTTCTGCACTTCATCAAATATCCATAAATATTTGAGGCATTTCGCTTTTCGGTTTGGCACTTCAACAGCTTCAGTCGATTAAAAGAAGTGTTGCCCCTTTTCCAGCTGATTGAATTGCCTTTTGGGGCCCGTTAACAATTTGACGGTCTCTCTCTCTCTCTCTCTCTCTCTCTCTGTTGCCAGAACCCGCTCCCTTAGGCGCTGTTCAACAGGGCTGCCAACTCATTATGGGCACGTGCAGTCGACAGTCGACAGGCGGCAGGTGCGTGAATCTCATGCATATTAAACGAGATGCGTGTAAACAAAGCCTAAGCATTGTTGGTTGCCGCACTGCCACGCCCCCCCCACAGGCCATGTGACGCCCACTTAAAATGTGTGTTGACTATGCGCAGATACATATGCAGATACAAAGACACAGATACAGATACAGATACATTTAGACGGCGCGCTGATCTCTCGCTGTAACAACTCGCCAAAGTATTAGGTGCAAATGCCGCAGATTGTATCAACTGCTCGACGTGCAGTTACCCTCTAAAAGCAACTAAAGTAAAGTAAAGTAAAGTAAAGTAATGTAAAGTAAAGTAAAGTAAATTAAAGTAAAGTAAAGTAAAAATGCTGAAATATTTGTTTTAGCTCAAATTCAAATTGACTTCGATTCTTTGAAGTACTTTTCTTTGTTATATTTAAAGCAAGGAGTTATTTTTTTCTTATGCGTAAAACTCGAGAAATAATCCAAAACTTGATAAGAAGTCAAGCTGCTTTTAATGTCTGGACTCTCGTGAGCCTGCATACAAAATTTTCCAAATTTAGCTGCTCCAGTTTCTGAGATCAATGAGAAAGTTCCTGGGGTTGTGCCTGTCCAAACCTTTATGCCAAAAATTTGCTCTATTTGCCAATCAGATCCGATCAATCGAAAAGGGAGATTTTATTTTAATTTGTAGAAGAGCGGCGTTAAGTGTTGAAGAACCTTTGACCACTTGTGTTTTGACATGCATACCAAACCATTTACCAACACTGGCCCTCTCTAGTTGCCCAGAACAGACGAATCAATGCATGCATAATTCATGCAAGGCACAGACTGAACTATGTCAACTGTTGTTGACTTGGACAATTACGCTGTCAACGCTCAATGCTCAGGCCACAATGTTATCTGGTCGCGTGGGTCATCGGTCATCGGTCATTGGTCATTGGTCATCGGTCATTGGTCATTGGTCATTGTTCATTGGTCGGCGGTCGTTTGGGCGTTGGAGAAGTGCGGGTAACCGGCAACTAATTGCATCGCTTGTCATTGTCAATCTGTGGCCCAAAACTTGACGCCGGCTGCAAAGCGAAGCGTCTCTCGAGTTGCATCCACTTGACGCATTGAATTTATGCCTTGCCACTTGCCACTTGCCACTCGCCAAGGATATTTACGAGGCGCGCGCCCGCGCCTCGCTGTATTTTACACTCGAGTGCCTTCTGCTCGCATGTCAGAGATGGCACCAAAAGCCGACAGCATGAGTCACGAAAGTCGCGAAAAAAAGCGTGTATATCGTTAATTTGCGCACATCGTGTCACGTTCTTTTAATGCTCACCAGCAACCAGCTCTAAAGAGAACACAAATCTAAACAGTTTTTGTAAAAAAAAGATTTGATATATTGTAAAGATAAATTAACATTAAGAATTGAGCTTAAGCTGGTTAAATTTCAGGCTCGTGACACGACATTCACGCACGTTACGCGCAGTTAAGCCTCGGGAGCACGAGAAGAACTTAAAAACTGATTTCAGAACGAGATCAAAATTTGAAAAACTCGCCAAATTGGTTTAATTTTCAAGCTCGTGACACGACAGTCACGCACGCGCTATGCTAGAGCACGCAAATCAATTAAAAAATGATTTAAAATAAGATGCTAAAATATTATAAAATACGCCCAACTAGCATAATTGTGCTCAAGCTGATTTTTAGTTTGAGCTCGTGACACGACACGACGTGACACTCACGCGGCCAGCGCTAAACTCATTCTTTTTTTTTTTTCAATATTCGTGGGACTTGCCCAGCTATAAACGAGTCTATTCCATAATGGCCTATGGCAGTCGAAAACAGCAACGACTACAGTTGGGGAGGGGGGGGGGGTCCCCCTCGAAAAACCCTTCTGTTTGCTGCTTTACCGCAGCCACTGTTAGAGCTGCGAGGCAGACCACAGGGTAACCAATGTCATATATTTCCTGGGCTGTCAGTGCAATGTCAAAGGCGTTGGGCACATCAACTACAACGACAGCAAACAACAAGAGCGAGAGAGAGAGAGAGACAGAGAGAGAGAGAGAGAGAGGGGAGAGAAACTGCAGTCACATTGTTTGAAGCTTTGGCTTTTGTACGGTTTCGGGCCACGATGTTTGCCAAATGAACTTTTCCAACTGCCTCTCAAACTGTTTTCTAACTAGCCTCGCCTCTGTTTAACTACAGACCCAAAAGTCTGATGGGTCAGAGGGGGGGGGGTATTAAAAAGAGAGGGGTTAGGGGGGGGGGGGGGATAGCTGCTTTAGCAAGAGAATTTTTTTGTAGTTTTGGCTCTGCAACATTTGTTAGACTCGGGGCCAAGCAACTTTTTCTCTGGAAGCGCTTCACGTTCACGTTCACGTTTGCCATTTGTTTGGCTTAGGCTTCAGGTTCTCACTTGAATACCCTGCCGCCGGCAGTGTACCATCACTATGTCAGCGAATTTGTAAAAAAATGCCCAAAGAGTCAAGGCTGAAATGATATTTTTTTGGTTCCTTTCGATCGAAAACTGATTTCTTGTATAAAAACAAATCCGTTTTTCTTTTCGAAGATATCTTCAGCTATGTCGGGCACACTTGAGTCTGATTTAGACTGCTTAAATATAATCGTAATCCGAGTCACATCGCATCACTATATCTTTGAACTTTTGTAGAAAAACGTCGCAAACAAATTGAGCTCTTCTTTAAATACATTTTTGTGTTTTTGCAAGACTTTTACCACTGTTCTTAAGAGGAAAATCAGGACCTCTTTGAAAACTATAAAAAAAAAGATAAAAATAAAATAGAAAATAACAAAGCAAAAATACGTAAATAAATAAAGATATTAAATAAAATATATTTAAAAAAATAAATAGATTTAATGTAAATTAAATTAATACAAAATTAATAAATGGAGAAACATAAAGAAACTAAATGACGAAAAAAACAATAAACAAAATAAACAAAAAATTTAAAAGAGTATATAAAAAAAAAAAAATAAATAGATAAATGAAAAAAAAATATATAAGAAAATATTAAACGAAAATAAAAATTATAAAAATTAAAGATTATATTTTATATAGAAGACAAAAAAAAAAACGAAAAAATAATTAATTAAAAAATTTAAAAAAAAAATGAAAAAAATTATAAAAACTAAATAAAAAAAAAATTACAAAGAGTATATAAAATAGGAATTTAAAAAATAATCATAATTTATCAAATATCTCGGCAATGTGACTGCAAGGGTATTTCAAATTCGTTGCGCCGTCGATTGGAGTTATTTTTTGTTTTGCCTGTTAATTTTTGGCGCCAGTTTTTGCTGTGTTTTCAATATTTTTTTTTGTTTTGGCATGCGAGTCTCTCGCAATTCATTTGCTAAGTTTGCTGCTGCTTCTTCTTCTTCTTCTTGCTGCTGCTTCTTCTTGCTCGCGTCGTGCCCTGCCAGATGTTAATGCATATGCACATAAATTTGCGAGCAAACTCTTTTGGGGGCCAACTCTGCGCCGCATTGTCAAGTTGCAAAGTGCACTTCCCCGTAAATTACGGGAGTTACATGAAGAGCGCCGCGTCCGTGTGTGAAATTCTATGAATTACATTTCTTACATTTGTTACTCGCCGAGTTCGAGCTTGAGGTAAGGTTTTGGTTTGCTTTTTTCCACCATTTTCCGCTCAAGTTTTTCCGCACATTTAAGCGAAGTTTCTTTTTACCCCGATTTACTTAACAACTATTTCAGCTATTTATTTCGTTTATTTGCGAATACATTTTGAGGTTAGGTTTTGCCACTTTACACCCTTTGACCACGCCCCTTCAAAATTTAATTTACTAATGTCTCAGTGAATGTGATTAAAATTCGTATACGACTGTAATACACAACGCACAAAAGCTGCATCAATAAATACTAGTCTGCCGTTTCAAATCCACGCCCACGAGCGGTAAATGGATGGAAAGCAAATCGAAGACAAGAACTTGAACCGCTCAATGCCTGTTAATGCCTGGCGACTATCCATCATAATGGGATCTAAAAATACGCCGTGCAATCTGTCCCGGCGCCGGCCTGTTGCCATTGTCCGGCCCGGGGCCATAAACAGAGACGGGTAGGGAGGGGGAGGGTGGGAAAACAAAAGCAAACAATTTCTTGCTGCTGCTTATGTTGTTGTCCGGGGCAACAGTTTTTAATCGAAAAAATTCTATCAAATAAATTAAAAACATTTTCAACGGCCGTCTCGTCCGGCAGTCAAATCTGAGATACAGCAACAACAACAACAACAACAACTGAGGAATGTAGTGTGCAAAACACACACACACACACACACACACACACACACTCTAGTAACAACAGCCACAACTAACGCAATCAAACTTTGTTGGGACAAAAATAAATTAAAAGTACAACAACAAAAATCAGCAACAACAAAAAATTGAGGCTGAAACAGAAGAGAGAGAGAAAAAAAATATAGAAAATGGCGTCTGAAGAAGCAACAGGATGCTCTCGTCTCTGCGCCAGACTGCTTCAGCTTGTTTATCTTAACTGCACTCGAGGGCGTTGAATGTTACCGTTACGGCCACCGTTACGCACCGTTGCCCCCGGCTGTGTAATATGAGAACGTCCCCCCCCCCCCCCGGCTCGGACGCCATCTTTGTCCCAACAACACAACTGTCCTGCTGCTCAGCTTACTGTAGGGTATCCAGCTGTTTATACTATATATCTTTAATTTTTATTTTATACCTGCTCGGACGTCATTTTTGTGCTTGCAGCAAGCGTGTTGTAGGGTATCCAGCTGTTCGGCTGCTTCACTTTTTCCATTACTTCGATTTTTTCCATTCATGTCCCTACTTACAGCACATTCCAGCTGCTCAGCTTACTGTAGGGTATCCAGCTGTTATTACTACTAAATTTAATTTCGTCCATCCCTGCACGGGTGTCATCTTTGTGCTAACAGCATACACAGCCATGTTGTAGGGTATCCAGCTGTTCAGCTACTTAACTTTTTCCCTTACTTCGTTTTTTCCCATCCCTGCTCGGACGCCATTTTTCTTCCTGCTTACAGCAGATTCCAGCTGCTCATGTGTAGGGTATCCAGCTGTTCGGATACTTAACTTTTTCCATTACTTTGATTTCTTCCATCTCTGCTCGGATGTCATCTTTGTCCCTGCTCGGTCGCCATTTTTGTTCCTGCTTTCGGCAGATTCCAGCTGCTCATCTAATTGTAGGGTATCCAGCTATTCGACTGCTCAACTTTTCTATTATTTCAGCTCTGCCCGCATCCCTGCTCGGGCGCCAACTATGATTAGGCCGCAAAAGCGTCTAAATTGCTCACCCTTTTTTTGAGGACTCAACGTTTTTTGTGGCTTTCTGCCCCTGGGAGCGGCAATGTGTCCGTAGCGTGTCTTCCGTCGGGGCAACCGAAAGTTCTCCCAGTGCCGTTTAGCTAGGTTTCTTCGCTGGAATAGGGTTTCGCTTGCAGGCGATACAGCTGCCTAAATGCTCTGCTTTCAGGCAGGTCAACCAAGAGTCCATACCTAACCCTAACTGGCCGGCATTCGATAGAGCAACCAGCTGTTAAGCTGGTCAACCTTTGTTTTAGCTGCATCCCTGCTCGGGCGCCAGCTCCTAGCCGCCAAATTGGCGCCCGAGCAGGGATGCGTATGAGAGCCGCAAGCAGCAAAACAAAGGTGAGTCAGTCCGTTCCTCCGTCCGTCCGTCCGTCCATCCGTCCGTTTGTCTGATTTTCTGGCCCGGTCAATGCACCCATCGGATATCGGAAAAGCCGTGACCCGAGAGTCTGTGGCCATGGCTACGTCGTCTCGCTCGTTTGGCCCAAGTTATTTAAGTGATTAAGCGAAATTGTTTTGATGAAACGTTTTAACAGCGCCACGACAATTACAATCTTTTTGGCCCGCTGCCAGCCGACTGAGAAAGTGGCGCCTGGTTCATAAATTGCTTCGACGGTTTCTGGTTCGGACTCAATCGACGGGTTGAGAATTGAGGATTGAGGGTTGAGGATTCAGGAGGCCGGGGTTGTGGCTGCCCGGACTTGGGCCATGTCTGCCTTTGGCCAGGGCGAGCTCCATTTACGCTTCGCTGCGTGCTTTGCATTTTTGGGGCGCCCCATCCCCCTCCTCCCCCCCTCTCCTCCCCCGTCCCCGAAATTCCAGCCCCAGCTCAACCCTTTTGCTCGGCTTTGCTTTTCTCTTTTGTTTTTTTTTGTGTGTACTCAAATCTCGAGACAATAATTTTTATGGCATAAAATTTTAGTTCTACTTTTTATAGTTTCCTTTTTTTCTCTGTGTGTGTGTGCGGAGAGGGGGGTAAGGGGGGGGGGGGGGGGGGTGGCACATCCTTTGCTAGCGTAGCCCTTGCAGAGCTATTTCTGTTAAAACAAAAGTAAATTGCCATTTTTCTAAGCACTTCTCTTTTTTACAACCGCTCGGGGAGGGGCCAGCGACGCATAAGCCTATGTAACTGGCACACACACACACACACACACACACACACACACAAATATTTATACATATACATATGTATATAGATGTATATAGTATATATGCTGCCTCGCCTGGCAGGCAGCTTCTTCTTTGATGTGCGGCTCACAAAAGCCGCACAGAAAGGCAAGGCACACACATCCCGACTCCCGGCTCGGTTATACCCTAATCCAGGGTATATACACTGCGAATACAGTCCAAATTGAACACACTTTCCTTATCAGACAATACAATATTAAGTCCAAGTCTTGCAGCTGCACAACTCTGGCAAAACTGGCTCGACTCGAATATTTCGAGTTGAATTCAGCTGAGGCTGCAGCTACCCATTCAGGCATTAAGTACAGGGTATCGAGACATTGCATTATTTTTAATAGAGCTCTCTGGCGTTGCAGTAATTGTGGATGCCACACAACAATGCCCCAAACTTGGGTGGCAACTCTAGTTGCTCGGCGCGGCCCGGCTTAGTCTGGCTTAGACAACAAAGGCCGTCGAGTGCCACGCCCCCGAAGCGACGCCCATTTGGCAGACGTGGCGTTAAATGCTGTCTTAATTTCACGCTAAAGTCTTTCAAGAGAGCCGCAGACGTGGAAAATTTCAATTGAATTGTTTATTGGCGCCAACAAACGAGTCGAGGCAAAAAAAAACTAAAAACCCAACACAAATAACACAAAAGACAAAGCCAGACAAAGCGAAAACAAAGCGAAACAAATAATGCTCCCAGCAATATAGATATACGGCTTACGGATACTCACATATATATAGAAATATATATATATATATCTGAAGCTATTGTTTTGCCCACTTTCGGCCATAGAGCACTTAGCCGGAACATTGTGAATGCGACTGCAATTGAAATTTAGACATTCAAACGTTTCCTCATTACATTTTGCAATCTCTTTGAATGAAGATGGGCAAACAACTGGAACCAAGACTAAAGCGAAGCGTGCAGAAGGGAAGCGGAGCGAAGTGAGTTGTGAGCCATTCACACTTGAACAGCACTTTGCGCTCTTGGTGAAACGTTTAAGAATAGCGCACAAAAGAGAATTCGACAAAATGTTTGGTCTGGAGTGTGCGAAAACTCTAACCAACAAAAAAAAAAAAGAATAAAATTAGGAAAGCTTTTAACTGATCGCTGGAAAAAATCTAAATTAATTCTAATTGAATAATTCTTTAACTTGAATATATATTTCCGGACTTGCCCGATCCAAGTATATATCCATGACGGCATATCGAATATAGAACCAAAAGTTGGCTAAACGATTTTCGCTCGCTTTAGTCTCGTGGTGAGAATCTTGATGCTGAAAGCTTGAAAAGGAAAGCGCGAAGGAAGAAAAACAACTTTTAGTAAAAGGAAGTTCTAAGGGAGCTTTAAATAGCCCAAAAAGCTTGAATCAACGCATTTGTCCAGCGTTTAAGGATGTCGCACAAAAGGGAATTGAGGAAAGCGCTCACAAGAGAGGAAGCCAGAGACAGAGAGAGAGAGAGAGAGAGAATACACACTCCGTGTGTTGTGTGTATGCAGGTCCTTGTCTATCAAACGTTTAAGGATGTCGCACAAAAGGGAATTGAGAAATGCGCTCACAAGAGAGGAAGCCAGAGACAGAGAGAGAGAGAGAGAGAGAGAGAGAGAGAGAGAGAGAGAGCGAACATACGTGCTGTGATGTGAAGAAAAAGCAGCTTGTAAATTGAAATGCATTTATAAAAGCGAAATTTAATTCGTAGTGAATATAAAGCAGCAAAGCAGAAAGCAAATTTTAATGGCAAATTTGTTGCAATCAGATATTAATATCAATTTGCTTGGCTAACGAATTTTGTGGCGTCTTCCATTTTGCCAGCTGGTTCCATTTTCCTGTCTCGCTCTCTAATGAAAATGAAATTGAAAATGAAAATGAAAAACCGAATGCATTTTTCGGCCACGGCTACGGCCGCACGCTAACAAAGTGCGGAAATTAACAGATACAAAGATAAATCGCGGTAAGCCCAGAACCAGAACCAGAACCAGCCACAAACACAAACTGACCCACTAATTTAACATATACAAATGTACGGCCAACGGCTTGAGGTGAATGCAGATGCCTGCCTGCATATTCCATTAGTTGCCCCACTCTCTCCCTCTCTCCCTCTCTCTCTCTCCCTCTCCCTCTCTCTCCACTCGACTCGACTGCCTAATTTGTGGCATGTCAGACTGTGTAGTGTAAAAACAATCCAAGAAAAAAGTAAATTACAAATGTAGACAACAATTTGTTACAATTTGCAGCTCACAAGCAGCCGTCGCTCGAGCTGGAGTCCTAATTTTTCTAAAAGCAAATACATATACATATGCATCCATACAAGGGAGTTATGTAACCCTTCAGTGGGTAGAAGTGCTCGAAAAAGAGTCCATTGCGACAGAATTTCAGGCAAAGATTGGAATATTATTGCCAGTGGAACGTTTAAGGATAACGCACAAAGCAGAACCAGAAATCGGCTGTTTTTCTCTCGCTCTCTCCCTTTCAAGTCAAGTCAGCTATCGTTCTTGCTCTCTTTCTCTCGCTCTATCTCTTTCTTTATCGCTCTCTTTCTCTTACTTCCTTCTCTCTCTCTATCTCTTTTTCTCCCTCTTAGTTGCTCTCTCCCTATCTTTTTCTCTCTCGCTTTCTTTGTCTTTCCTTTTTACATTATATTTACAAATTAGCATTTAATATATTCTTGGAGCGTTTACGAATAGAACACAAAACATAATTCAAAATTACTATCTCAGTCTTTCGCTTTCTCTGTCACTCTTGATGAAAAGAGACATTTAATTGTTCTTTAACTCTTTATATAAATGTATATCGCTTTCCTTCTCTCTTCTCTTCCCTTCCTCTCATTTCTCTCTCCCTACAACTGTCTCGATAGAAGCAGAAGTTTAAGGATGTCGCATAAAAAGAAATAGTACTTTTTGTCTTAGCTTATTGTCAAAAGTCTTTTTATCGAAGAAAGCATAGCACAGAAGTGTTTTCTGCACTTAAAACGTTTACGAATAACGCACAAAGAGGATTTACCGAGTATAAGCGCTCGCTGAGTAACAGAGAGAGAAGGGGAGGGGAGGGGTTGATGGATTTCATATTCTGACTGCAGCATTTCGCATTTCGCCCCATTTGATTAACAGGCAAACAAGCGCGATTAACATGTCGCGTAGAAAATTATGAAAAATGACAGCGAAATTTATTAATTTTATTTCGCATGCTCTCATATAATGCCGAGCACTTAGCGAACGTGCAGCCATTCCCTTATATATCATAAAAAGAGAGAGAGAGAGAGAGATGTGGGGGGAATGATTAATAAATAAATTCATAGGCCGCGGCGGTTGCTGCTGCTGCTGCTTTACTGTGGTCATCATCAGTGCGTATTGGTGGGCGTGGCCGCAATATGTGTGTGCTGCGGCATGTGGCATGCGAAATTATGCTGTCCATTTCCAATATGATATGATTGATGAACTTTTCTCTCTCTCTCTGTTCTTTGTGGCCGATAGAACGATTCCGATATATTCATGTGCTACGTGCGCGCGACTTCAACGTAAACCGATCAACTTTCATATGCGTTGGGGAGGGGGGGAGGGTGTCTGCTGTGCTCCATCACTTTCAACAGTTTTTTATTATTATGCATATTAAGCGCATGTCATGACATGTTGCCTCCGTTTTGGGCGCACATGACGTATGCGCAATATTAAGTATACGCCATAAAGGCCGCGCCGGGCTGTGCCTCAAATTGAAACTGTATTACAGCGAAATGGTATGATGAAATGCGTGCAAAAATTGCGCCAAATGGCAAACGCAATTGCGTGTGCCCAGCCCATCAGGGGGCGGGGGGGGGGCGTGGCAAGAGGGGGGCGGGAGGTGGTCACGAGTAAATGCAACATCATAAATTTGCGGCGAGGCGCAAAATGATTGCCCAAACCAAAATGCCCGTTGACACGTTAGCCACTCGAACCAAGGGGGCGGGCTACCGGGAGGGGGCGTGGCCTGCAGTTAAGCGTATTGCCAAAGATAAAGATAAAGATAAAGATAAAGTTGCGGCCGGGAGTTTTGCGTCAGGTCCATCAATCCATCAATTTGAAGCAGCTGCCAGCGACAACTCCCCAGTCGAAGCTACCTGACCACAAATTATATATTTATAGACATATAACATGCATATATATATATATATATACATAACATTTAAATGAGTTCGAGTGGAAAGCAAGAAAGAAAGTAGCTTAAGTGGCGTATGGGACTCTTTCGTTGTTGTTGCTGCTTTAAATGTTACTTAACATGCGTTTAACAGCTGTTAAAGGCAGCTCGCCTGGAATGTAAATGTCTATGTTAGACCTTAACATGCGTTTAACAGCTGTTAAAGGCAGCTCGCTTGGAATGTTAATGTCTATGTTAGGCCTAACAGCTTTCTCTGGCTCTCTTTATGCGCCTAACAGCTGCTAACCGTATTCTATCCATTTTACTAGCAACATATTTTCACTCTGTTATGTTTGTTTCAGTTGTGTTAAACTAGTTTACATTTGTTCAAGCTTTTATGTTAAGCTGCCTGATCATCTCTGCAACTTTGTGTGTCATGTTATATTAACAGGAACTGTTAACAGCATTTAACAGCAGCATAGTTAAGTTTATGCGAGACATATTTTCTTTTAATCGTGCTCTCTACATACTAGCTAAATATTTATTTTAACAGACTGCGGTATGAATTTCATTTCAGTTATGTTAACAGCATTTAACAGCAACATAATTATGTTAATGCAAGTCACCATTTAATTAATCTGATTTCAATCAATCACTTTTAACAGTAGCTCAATGTTAACATTAGCAGGCTCTGTTATGGTACAGTTAACAATATTTAATAGCAAGATAATTAAGTTAATGCGAGTCGTCATTTTCTCGTTCTGACATTCGTTCAATCAGACATCAATCATGCACTTACAGCACCTAAATTGTTAACATTATCAGTCTCTGTTATGTGACTGTTAAGAGCATTAACAGCAGCAGCATTTTGATGTTATTGCGGGTCATCATTTTACGACCATATCTGACATTCTTTCAATCAGACATCAATCATGCACCAACAGCACCCAAATTGTTAACATTAACAGTCTCTGTTATGTGACTGTTAAGAGCATTTAACAGCAGCATAATGATGTTAATGCCTGTCACACTTGGTATTCAATTTGTGTACTTCATTTGGTTTAGCCTTTCCTTTCACTTGGGCGCAATATCTGTGGGCGTTGCCAGACCACTGCAAAAAGGAAGAAAACAATCAACACAATATTGTGCAACAAAGTGGTCGCTGGCCTCGCCTCGCCTCTCAGCTCTTGTGGCATTCCTCTGGGGACAACATAAATGGCAGCAATCAAAGCGGCGGGCCGCATCTTATGGCCCGAACCCTGGCCTGGACACAATTCCAATCAACTCGAGCCACGTAGCCGAGCTAAAAGCATAAAGCAAACTCGCAGCTCGCAGGTTGTCTAGACAAGCGCCAAATTAAATTCAAAGTTGTCACCTTATCAGCCTGCAACAACCTCATCTCCATCATCATCATCTTTATCATCTTTATCATCTTAATCATCATCGGAAGCTGATCCTTGGCTTCCTTCTCTTTAATCTCTGGACGCCGCGCGAACTTGGCTCAAATGAAATTTGCGCAAAAATAAGTTTCAGCGCCAGCAAAAACCACCAAACTACAAATCCTATTAACCCAGCCCCCTACCCTCCCCTCCCCTCCCCTCCCCTCCCCTCCCCTCCCCTCTCCTTCTCCCCTGCCACTTGCGTCCAGCCAACCCGTCGATGACATTGTCCGACTCCCTAGCCTGTTGCCAGAGATTTTGTCCTTGGCGAAAGCGAAAGTGTTTTTGTCGCCTGTTGCAGTATACCCTGTAAGCGTTTGGCCAATGGGCTATGCCAGACGTGTTTGCGGTGCTATGTAACAGCGAATGTTACTTTCCCTTAAGTGTGTCTCAATATGAAAGTCTTTCGACAAAGTAGAAGTCCATTTGCTAGCCTGATAGACTTGGAGATACCCTGGACTTAAGCACATTTAAGGGAGTATATCTATTTATTACAGGGTATCTCTTTGGGTTTAACAGCGCATATTTCTGTTTCTCTTAAGCATGTCTCCATATGAAAGTCTTTCGACAAATTAGGAGTCTATTTGCTAGCCTGATAGACTTGGAGATACCCTGGACTTAAGCACATTTAAGGGAGTATATTTATTTATTACAGGGTATTTCTTAGTGTCTAACCGTTTTTTGTCTGCGGTGCATCTCTTATTGCGCTTCGATTACGCTGCCAGAGTTGCCAGACAGTTAATTGAAATAAGGGGCGTGCTGGCAACTCTGGAACAACACAAAAAATTGAATATTCGATTAGAAGCAGACCAGATAAACAATTCCCGGACCAGAAAAGTTGCCACCAAGTGGCAGCCAGTTGGAAACGCTTCTTGTTGGCCTGAAAGAAGCAAGTTGAGGCAAAGGAGGGGAGGGGGGGAGGAGGGGCGGGGCAATGATTTGTGCAACATGATGTGCCAATGATTGGAATTGGAAAAGTGCATTTCCCGACAAGCAGCAGCCGAAGCTGGCGAAGCCGGAGATGCTCACGAAGCGCTTTGACAACTTGCTTAGCTTGCCTGATTGGCAGGCGACAAAGTTGCCACACTCTCAAACAGACAGCGAGTGGGGAGGGGGGAGGGGGGAGGGGGGAGGAAGGGAGGGGTAGTCAGTCAGTCGCCTTGGGTTTGTAGTTTTCAAATTTCCGGCATGGAAATTCAAGCGGATTTTAACCCTTTTGTGCCGTGTCCTGGCCTGAATTTTGGCTTACCTTCAAGACTGGCAACATGATAGCCAGAAATCGATTTCATTTATAATTCGCAACTGGTTAAAGCTTTCGCTTTGTCAAATTCCCTGTGCATGCTCAAAACAGCATTTGCGGCACATTTTAATGACAACAGCTGCCTTGAAAATTGCATGAAAATATATTCAATATATATGTATATAGAGAATAAAATTTATATATATTCCCATTTCATCATAATATTCTGGCGACCTTCTTGTATTGGGTTTAACTTCAAAATGGAAGCTTTTTGAATACTCTCTCATCTTTCTACAGATTTCTTGTTTTCGTTATTATTTTGTTTTAATCCATTTGAATTTTCTCTAACACCTTTGTTTATAGGTTAGTTCAGTTCACAGCCTTATTTTTTGATCTGGTTCATGAACTGGCTTCTTCACAGTTTTTGGTTCCAAACTTAGTTCATCTCGGCTCATCTTGTTTCCATTTGAAAATTAAATAATTCCGTTTATTTAATTTAACTATTTTTATTTATCGAATTTGGTTCACTCTACATATTTTTAGTGTTAAAAATACTATTAAAATACTGCAAATGCTGGAAATTATCTTTTTTTTTTTTTTGATTTTTAATTTGGTTTATTTTGCGCTGGAATCGATCAGTGCCTTCTGATCTCTACCAAGCGGAGTTAAGGGCATAGAGTATAGTTATTATTTGGAAATTATCTAAACTACAAATCTTTGCAACATTATTTTACAATATTTAAAATGAAACGATTCCGTTAGCCAAAAAAAAATAGTTTATTTTTATTTTTTGTTATATATATTTTGGTTCATGTTCAGGTTTTGATTTACGTTCAGGTTCAGGTTCACTTTCTAGTTCACCTTTAGGTTCACACTCAGTTTCTGGTTCACTTTCAGGTTCAGATTCACATTTAGGTTCACGTTCTAGTTCACCTTCAGGTCCACGTTCACGTTCAGGTTCACGTTCTAGTTCACCTTCAGGTTCACAGTCAGATTTACGTTCAGGTTCACGTTCTAGTTCACCTTCAGGTTCATATTCTGGTTGTGGTTCACTTTCAGGTTCAGATTCGTTTAAGTTCAGGTTCTGCTATTAATTCAGCTCAAAGTTCAGTTCATAGAACAATTAAACTTGAAATTTCGGCTTCGATTCAGTTCACAGTTGAAACCGATTTTCAGCTTTTGCTTTCACTCCTCCCCTCGTGTTTCTCTCGCTCTCTCTGTCTCTCCTTAGCGCACTGTCTCTGAAGTAATGCTTCTTCTTTCCGCTCATTAGCTCAAACATATCAAATGCCAGCAATTTGCAGCTGCCAATTGACTTAATTGTTTTACAATAATTTCGCGTGTTATGCATTTTAAATTCCCCCCCCTAACCCCACCCCTTTCGATATACATATATCGCATTACAAGCTGGTCAAGCGAAACTTGTGAGCGAGAGAGCGAGAGAGAGAGAGAGAGAGAGAGCAAATGTAACGTGAAACACTTTGCAAACAGGCTTTTAGCTTACAGTTATTTCTTGCTCTTATTTATTTATTGATATTTATACACACACACACATATACATACATATATGTATGTAAATATGTATGTATGTATATATGTATGTATGTTTATCAGTTTCGAGTTACGCTTGGGCTAACGGGCTTTGCAGTTTTCGGGTGCTTTATAAAAAGCAATAACCATATTCTACGCATTGTTAAATATTTATGTTGGCCAGCCATAAAAAAAGAGTATTAAAACAATGCAAACACAGCCAGAAAAAAATAAAATATATATATAAAAAAAAAATAAGGCAAATGCGGAAAATGGTGAAAAGAAATTCGCTTCATTTGGCAACAAATTGTTGTGACGGCTTCGGTCAATGGGAAATTTCATTGTTCCTGTTGTTGTTGTTGTTGTTGTTGTTGTTCGCGTACATCTTTTGACGGTTCAACAACTTTTGACACACACAGCGCGTGGGTGGGTCGAGTGTGGGGGGAGGGGGGAGGGGTGGAGAGAGAGCACAAAAGAAAGACACTTAAAAAGCAATTGGCAATTGGCGATTGGCATAAAAATAGAAACAAAACCAAAACCTAAAAAAATAAAGTACCCAAAGGCAACAACAACAACAAATGCCAAATGCAAATAAAATACCAAAAGCGAAACAAAAAAAGAACAAAAAGGCACAAAAAAAGCCCAAAATAGAAACCAAAACCAAAGCAATTAAATTTGTTCAAATCGATTTAAGCTGACAATAGACGGCAACAGCAGCAGCAGCAGAGCTATGCAAGGGCTAAGCGCTCTCTGTAGGAGGAGGAGGAGGAGGAGGAGGGGGGCTGCCCATAGGGCGTATGGGCGTGACACTCTATATAGCAATTACAACCGCAAATGGCAATAAAATGACAGAGTAAAATGTAACAACCGTTACACTGAATTGCCTGGCAGAGAGAGAGATGGGGAGAGCAAAGCAGCAAGGCGGCTACTGTGGGCGTGTTCTCAGAGCACATGGCAAGCAGATCGACTGGAGCGACTGGTCGCTAGAGGGCGCCACAAACAATATACAAATTGGGACATTAGCAGACTGTGGCAACCCCAAAAATCGTTAGCGCAAATTGTCGCCACAATTAAGAGGGGGGCTGGCTGCAAGCAAGGTGTCAACGGGGGGGAGGTAGCGATATAAACTGTGCACAGGATAAGCAGCAGAGGGGCGTGGTGCCGCCAGTGTTGCCGGATAGTAAAGTTAAAGCCATTTAATAAGCAGGCAAAGAGAAAAGGCACTCGAATAAGGTAAATTTTCTTAAGATAAGCAGCGAAATCTGCCTGCCCCCACCCCTGCCCCCTCTGCTGTATCTATCGAACTCTCTTTGAATGCTTTGAGATATCATTTGATTGTTTTTATTACACTCTGTGGGGCGGGGCGAGGGGTGAGGGGCTACACACTGTCAGAATGCAAGAGCTCTAACAAACGGGAAAAAGGCGAAAGGGAGAGCGAGAGCGAGAGAGAGGGAGAGATCTGAAAAATGTAAAGGGAATACGCGAAAACCCATTGAGCAAATATTTAACAAAGCGCAAAATTGCAGCATTTTTCTTTTATTTGCATATTTAATTTGTTTTGAGGTTTTTTGCGCTGGCTCTCGCCCTCCCCCCGCCCCCCGCCCCCCGCCCCCCGCCCCTGCTCCACCAATCCGACGCTCAACCGAAAAAAGCGCTGAAACAGCTGCAACAACAAAAACAACAACAACAACAACCGTGAAAACTGACGAGAAAAACGATTGAAAACTCTGCAAAAATAAAAAAGAATGCACGACTGCCAAATGCTCTACAATATGATATTGATTCGCAGCTGAAATCATTTTCAGAGATTCTTTTTTGCAAAGAAATTATCCCATCTCAAAAGTTATCCATATCCTTATCCTAGATCCCATATCATATCATGACTTGTGCTCAGATGAGTTCCTAAAAGATTGAAAATAGTGTGAAAACTTCTAGAAAGTATCGCAAATATCTCCCTAAATCTCTTGTATTTTAAAAACAGCGAAAAGTTCTCAATTCAGCTCACATTATAATCATACGATTCATATATAATTCATAATATGATTCATTTATGATTCATATTATGATTCAATTATTCTCATGTTTGAAATATAACTAATGCTCAACTTTGATCCAATTCAGCTCACATTATAATCATATGACTCATATATGATTCATTTATGATTCATATTATGATTCAATTATCCTCATGCTTGGAATATTTCTCAACTTTGATCCACTTCAGCTCACATTATAATCATATGACCCATATATGATTCACAATATGATTCATATACGATTCATATAATGATTCAATTATTCTCATGTTTGAAATATAACTTATACTCAACTTTGATCCACTTCAGCTCACATTATAATCATATGACTTATATATGATTCATAATATGATACGTATATGATTTATTATATGATTCATATATGATTCATAATATGATTCAACTAGCTAATTCTCAACTTTGATCCAATTCAGCTCACATTATAATCATACGATTCATATATGATTATTAATATATTTCATACACGATTCATACAATGATTCAATTATTCTCATGTTTGAAATATAACTAATACTCAACTTTGATCCACTTCAGCTCACATAATCATATGACTCATATATGATTCATAATATGATGCATAAATGATTTATTATATGATTCATAATATGATTCAACTAACTTATTCTCAACTTTGATCCAATTCAGCTCACATTATGATCATACGATTCATATATGATGCATAATATGATTTAAATATGATTCATAATATGATTCAATTGTTCCTTTTAATGGTTTAAAGACTTTAAATCTAGCTAAATTCAATGTAAAACCCAATCTAAACTCAAATGAACCAGTTCATGTTCATCTGCCAGTTGTATAAAACCAGTTCATGGACCGAACTTTAAGGCAAAGCCATTCGAACTGTGAACCAAACCAACAAATTGTAACTTTATTTTTTTTTTGTGCGAGCTTTAAAACAAAGCCCCAAAACAACAAAAATTCCGAAATAGAAGGGCAAAGAGAAAAGCCCCAAAATGTTGGTCAGTGTAACCGCCAAGTTGCATTTGTTGGCAGCGTTTACCAACACTGCCACTCGGTCTGCTGCAGTTGCAGCTGCAATTGTTATTAATAAATAATTCATAAACAATTTGTTGGCACTTTTCATATTGTTTGCACATCTGAGCTGTTTAATTAAGGCCAAACAGACAAAAAGGAAAGTAGAAGAAGAAGAAGCTGAAGTGGGTCGACAATTCGCAGATTGTTCGCACTTTGACCCCAAACAAGAACATGCAAATGACATGGTAGAGAGAAAGGGGCGGAGAGGGGGGAGGGGGGCCGCCCATTCAATTTGAAGGTTAAACTTCGCAGGTGGGCGTGGCCAGGGGGGACTGTCAGGCACCGCAAAGTGTCACACTTTAACGGCATTTTCATTAATCAAGTCGCAAACACGCTGACCCCCCACCCCCCCCCCCCCCCTCCCCCCGTTCACCGCGGCATTCCCCTTTGCCAACCGAGCTTTCATCCTTTGTCTTTCATTTAGCTTGAAACCTGCGGTCTTTTGTGCTCTTCCCCTTGCCCTTTCCCTTTCACCCGCTCCTCCTTCTTCTTCTTCTTCTTCTTCTTCTTCTTCTTCTTCTTCTGTTCGTCGTAGTTGTTGTTTGTTTTTTTTGTCGTTCCGCGGTTTTGCTTTGTCTCTGTCGCACTCGGAACATCATTTACTGCTGCGCATGTGACATTAATTGAATAACGTAATGAATAACGTAATGAAGCACGTAAACTGTCTTAATGACAATTGTCACAATTAATCAAGTGACAAAGGTGCGAGGTAAAGACTGGAAATGACTTTAGTTATGCACGCAGTGTATGTGACGTAATAAGATATGCAGCGTAAAATGACGTAACTGCAGGACACTGCTTAAATCAAACAACGTGCATATCTTATGTTACTTAACATCTGATCTAACGTTACGTAAGTGTAAAAAAGTTTCACCGAATTTGTTGAAAATAATCTGCTCCTCACTACGCTAGGCTAGCAGGAGGTTTGGGTAGATAATATTTATGTTACGTTACGTAATGTAACGAGTGTAACATTTGTAATATACCATAAGTTAGTCAAAAAAGCATTTTAATGGGGCAACAGTAATAAGAGATAATACGTAAGAGCTTAAAAAATCATTTGCTACGTAACACGCACAATTACGTTAACAGAGTTTCCAATTTGCGTAACACGAGCTTTAATTACTGAACAGGTCGCGTTGACAGCAAAATAAATTGCAACGTAAGCGCACGACGCACGACGTAACGCGGCGACCTCATTACGTAGTTGTGCAGAAATTAATTGCGCGTTTGCCATTTCCTTTGTGAATGATTTGTTACTGTTGTCAGCGCCAAGTTGAAAGCCTTTCTCCTATTTTTTTTTTTGTTTGTTACCCATTTGGTTTTTTGCTGGTCGCTTTGTCGCTTTTTTAATTGTGCTGGTGTTACCGTTAAAGCAGCCGCTGCGACCTTTACGCACATTTAATCTACATCTTAATGGCATGTAAATATCTCCCCCTCTCTCTCTCTCTCTCTCTCTCTCGCACTCACACACTCTGTTAAGCAACCTTCACTAATCCGCGCATTTCTTTTCAGCTGGCAACTGCACTGCTAATTGCGAGAAAGAAAAACAACAACAACGACAACAACAATAAGAAGGAGGAGAGCATATAAAAAGTAAGAGAAGAAGGTGCGCCTTAATTAATCACAGTCTTGTCTGTCACGAGCAGCAACAAGAAGAGCACAAAGCAGAGCTTAAAATCAAATTAAGAGAGTCGCCAAAGAGCGCGCGCGCGCACGCAGCGCCCTCTAGCGGCAAACAGCAGCAGCAAGGTCAACGTATAAGACGATACAAGCCAAGGGGAGATCAGTATAAGACAGTAAACAGCAACCAAACCAGCAGTCGCCCTCTAGCGGCAAACAGCAGCAGCAAGGTCAGCGTATAAGACGATACAAGCCAAGGGGAGATCAGTATAAGCAGCAGTTAAACAGCAGCATAACAGTATAAGAACTAACAGCATTCTGTTAACATGGCAGCGACAATGTTACGGCTGCTGTTAGCGAGCCTCGTGCTGGTGCTTGTGATGCTGGCGCAGGAGTCGCTCGGCCACCGGGATTGGATGCAGAACTGCAGCAATTGCCATTGCCATTGGAATTCGGGCAAGAAGAGCGCCGACTGCAAGGGTAAAAAGCTAACAAAAATACCGCTAGAGATGAGCAACGAAATGCAGGTGGTTGACTTCTCCCAGAATCAAATACCCGAACTGCGCCGCGACGAATTCCAGGTGGCAGGACTACAGAATTTGCACAAAATCTACCTGCGCAACTGCACCATACAGGAGGTGAATCGCGATGCGTTCAAGGGCCTGGCCATACTCATCGAACTGGACATGTCCAGCAATCGGATCAGCCAGCTGCATCCGAACACCTTCGAGGGCCTCGAGAAGCTGCGCAACGTCATCATCAACAACAACGAGATCGAGATACTCGAGAGTCGGCTGTTCATCAATTTGCCCTTCCTCTCTCGCGTCGAGTTCAACAACAATCGCCTGAAACAGGTGCAGCTGAACGTCTTCGGCGGTCCGCTGACCGCCATTTCGCTCGAGCAGAACCAGCTGACCCATCTGCACAAGGAGACGTTCGACAACCTGCCCAAGCTGACCTATTTGTCGCTGCAGGGCAACGCGTGGAACTGCAGCTGCGAGCTGCAGCAGTTCCGCGACTTCGCCATGGCCAAGCGACTCTATACGCCGCCGACCGACTGCCGTGAGCCGGCCCAGCTGCGCGGCAAGCTGTGGAGCGAGGTGCCCTCCGATAACTTTGCCTGTCGTCCGCGCATCCTTGGCTCGGTGCGCTCCTTTGTCGAGGCCAATCACGACAACGTTACGCTGCCCTGCCGCATTGTCGGCACGCCCCGGCCGAATGTCACCTGGATCTACAACAAGCGCCAACTCAATCCCAATCCCAACGATCATCACATACGCATTCTCAACTCCGTCGAGCAGCAGCAGCAGCAACAGTCGGAGTCGGCTTCCGGCCAGATCATGACATCGGAGCTGCGCATCTACGGCGTCCGCAACTCGGACAAGGGCGCCTACATCTGTGTCGCCGACAATCGGGGCGGCAAGGCGGAGGCCGAGTTCCAGCTGCTGGTCAACGGCGACTACACGGGCGCCTCGTCCGCCTCGGACGGTTTGGCTGGTCTGGGCATAAGTGGCGCCATCGGCGCCTCCACCAGCGATCCGCAGACGAGCATATTCCTGGTCATTTGCGTGATTGTGACCACATTTCTGGTGCTGCTCATCTTTCTGGTGCTGACGCTCTTCTGGTACTGCCGCCGCGTCAAGACCTACCAGAAGGACAACACGATGATGAGCGGCGATGGCCTGATCTCCTGCAAGCTGGACAAGACCCATAACAGCTCCATGCTCGAAGGCTCCGTCATTATGGAGATGCAGAAGAGCCTCCTCAACGAGGTGAATCCCGTCGAGAAGCCGCCCCGTCGCACCGACATCGAGAGCGTCGACGGCGGCGACGATAACCACGAGATCAAGAAGACCCTCTTGGATGAAACTGCCTACGGTAAGTGAAAGAAAGAAACTTCAAATTAGATAAGTCATTGGGTGTAAACGAATAGGCAATGGCAGAACAGAGTGGCAAAATAGTTGTCCTCCAACTGTAGCTCACGTTTAAAGAGATAAGTTGAGATAGATGCAATCCAAGAGAAGCGAAAGAAACTTGAGATTAGATAAGCTATTGAAGGAAAGAAATAGGGAAAAACCACCACAGAAAATCGAAAATTCTCCTTAATAGAAGAAAAACTCCGAAAGAATCTTGAGATTAGATAAGTTATTAAGGAAGTGGAAAAAAGCTGGCCGCAATTTGCTGCAACTGAAGCTCGCATTTAAAGAGATAAGTTGCGACAGATGCAAACCAAGAGAAGTGAAAGAAACTTGAGATTAGATAAGTTATTGAAGGAAAGGAATAGGGAAATCAGAGGAATATAAAGACCACAGAAAATCGAAATTTTTCCTTTACAGAAGAAAAAAAACGAAAGAATCTTGAGATTAAATAAGTTATTAAGGAAGTGGAGAAAAGCTGGCCTCAATTGCAAAGAATTTGCTGCAACTGAAGCTCACATTTAAAGAGATAAGTTAAGATGGATGAAAGCGAAAGGAACTTGAGAGATAAGTTATTGGAGGAAAGGAATAGAGAATGCCTATGCATTAGAGGAACAGGAAGAGCAAAGAAAAAGAGAAGTTTTCATCAATGGAAGAAAAAAGCGAGAGAATCTTGGAATTATCCAAGTTATTGAGGAAAGGAATAGGGAATACCTATGGATTAGAGGAACAGGAAGAGCAGAGTAGAAGAGAAGTTGTTCTCCAACTGTAGCTCATATTTAAAGAGATAAGTTTAGATAGATGGAAGTGAAAGAAACTTGAGATGAGAATAAATGAAAGCGAATGGAAGTGAAAGAAACATGAACAAATCTGAGGAATAGAAAAATCGCATAAAGAGGAAATTTCTCCTTAGTAAAAGAAAAAAATAAGGGAAAATCTTGGAATTAGATAAGTTATTGAGGAAAGGAATCGGAAATTTCTATGTAAAATAACGGAAAAATCTTGAGATTAGATAAGTTATTTGAGAATAGGATTTGGGAACTCAGATGTAACGACTCAGAGGAATCGGAAGCACAAAGGAAAAGAGAAGTTCTGCTCACAAGAGGAAATAGCCGAAAGAATCTTGCGAATCGATAAGTTAATAAGGAATTTCGATGCATCACATAAATCGAATGTGCGGAAGAAGAGAAAAGCTGGCCTCAATCGAAAAGGATTTGCTCCCATTTAAGAAGATAACTAAGATAGACGAAAGCGAAAGGAAGTTAAAGAAACTAGAGATAAGTTATTTGAGGAAAGGAATATGGAATTCCTTTATTCCGAACGAGGAAATTTCCCCTCAATAGAAACATTTTGGACTCGCAGGGACAAATACCAACAATTGGCATTAAAATATATAAAATGCCAGGGCTCAATGAAATAGAAGTGAGAAGTTTTTTAATCGAATAGCCTTGCAATCGATAGCATCGATAAACAGCTATCGTTAGCTTGAAGGAGGGGAATACCCTTATTCAATTTGAGATGGATTTTTGTAGTTCTCTCACAGATTTAGTCAGAGTGAGAGTGAAAGAGCGCGAGATAGAAATGTGGAGATATATCTAGATAGAGTAGAGGGGAGAGTGAGCGAAAGAGAGAGATAGAGATGAATGTAGAGAGAGAGAGAGAGAGAGAGAGAGAGAGAGAGAGAGTGTCTATTAAATTGAAAATGGCGGCGCGGCTCTTTGGCTTCGGTTTGTCCATTCACAATGGACTCGCGACGTGTTGTATGCTCAGCTGTATGTGTGTGTGTGTGTGTGTTAGTGTGTGTGTGTGTGTGTGTGTGTGTGTGTGTGTGTGTGTGTGTGTGTGTGTGTGTGTGTGTGTGTGTGTGTGTGTGTGTGTTAGTCGAGTGTGTTAGTCGAGAAATTGCACAGTTGATCTATTTGTCGAATATTTCCAGTTGAGTGCAGCAGCAGCAGTTCGACAATTTAGCTTCGCATTTTTTGCAGCAACATCAATACACACACTAACACACACACACACACGCACACACACACACACACACACACACACACGCACACACACACACACTCGCACACGCACAACTAGATTTGTATAGACAGACATTGAGATACATTTGTATCTATTACTTCCGCTGCATTTGGCAACATTTTGGCCGCCAGCTCTGGTAAACACAAACGCAAACAGACAACCGAACAACCCAAAACAAGCAACAACAACAACAACAACAACAGCAACAACATGGACAACAACAACAACAACAAGATGGACAACAATTTGGCGGATGTTTGCTTTAATTTTGCAATTGGCAATTGGCAATTGAATTGCAATGACAATTGAAAAACCAATTGAATGCAATTGATGCACTCCCAAAACTCGCTATTTTTGTTGTCGCTATTGTTGTTGTTGTCGCTATTGTTGTTGTTGTTGTTGTGGTTGTTGTTGCTCAGATTTGTCCGAAAACAATCACAAATGGCATGTGCCAAAAAGTGCCACCGCAATCGATGCGGATTTATCGTTAAACTGAAATCAGCATGAAAAATGTGCTGCCAAAGTAAGGTATAAATTCAGGGCATGCTCGCAAAATTCAACATCATTTTAGTTCAGATCATAATCGAGCAGCTAGCCAAGCTAATTGTGAGCCTTTCCCAGAACTGGGCAATTTTTATTGTTCGCTTTTAATAAATATTTGAAAAAGCTGTGAAAAAGTAAGGGAAGAAATCAGGAGGTCAACTCAAAAGTTAAGCAAAGTTGTGTTTAAGTAAAGGGAATTTAGAAAAAATAAGCTACATTTTCGATTGGATAAACGAGTAATTTAATTTACTTGAAGCTTAGCTAAGTGAAAAAGTAAGGGTATTCCCTAGAGGAACTTTGCTACAAGTCAGTTCAAGTTGTTCAAAAGTAAAGGAATCATTTAGGGCCTATTAAAAAAAAACTCAACTAAATTACTTATTACGAGTAATTTAGTTTGATTATTTAGGGATAGGCTTGTGTAAAAGTAGGGGTATTCCGTTCAGGAACTTTACATACAAAGTAATGCAAGAAATCAGACTCAGACAGAAATTGAAGTCAGAAGAAGTTATGAAATTGCAATAATGAGGAATATAATTCTGTGATTAGTTAAATGGACAAATTTAAGGAAAAAGTAAGGGTATTCCGTTCAGGAATTTTAAAAGAAAATTAACATTTTCTGTGAATAGTTCGGTAAAATAAACAAATGCGTGAAAAATGTAATGATAAAGTAAGGGAGTAATTCAGCACCTAAATAAAAATCAAGCTACACTTATGATTTGATATAAGAGCAATATTATTAAATAATTTTTGGATACGTTAGTGTAAAAGTAAGGGCATTCCCCTTAGCAACTTTACTCAAAGTGTAATAAATGAAATCAGATAAAGGTCCGATAAAGTTGTGTAAAAGAAAGAGATTACCTCTGTGAATAGTTATGAAATGCTTAGACGCTAGAAAAGTTGACTTTTAGTAAGGTAAAAGAAAAAATTAGGCGTATTCCGTTTAGTAGACCAACGAAAACTCAGCTAAGTTGGCGAAAGGGAAAGGATTATGATTCGGGGCTTTATTCATGAAATACACGCTCATGGGCTAATTACACACAACAACAACAACAACAAAAAAACAATTTTCCTAGCTTTTAGCTGAATATAAAAATTGAGAAATTTTTATTTTCAGAATTGAATCATATTTAGATGCCAAAACAAAAATAGAGAACACAGCAAAAACCCAAAAAAAAAGGTATATACCGCATGAAAATTGACAACAACAACAAAATTATATCTAGAAAAATATCAAAAGAAGAAGAAGAAGAGGTCTAATATTTTCGAGTTTTATTTCTTTTTTGTTTTCTATAAAAAAAACTTATTAGCCAATTTCTCAAAGGAGTCTAGAGTCTGGTTTCCATTTTGTGTCTATTTTAGAGCACATTTTTGAAGATTTATGTTTTATTTTTTTTAAGTACAGTGTTCACTCGTCAACGCGAACATCTAGAAAAGCGTCATCCTTTCTAGAGTACGTATTTTATTTTCAGTATATTTCTTTTCTTAGTTCTATTATTTATTTTGTGTTTCGCATTTTCGAATATTATCTTATACTTGATTGTATTATTTTTGTCGGTTAGAAAAATATTGGAGGGTATTCCCCATTTATAATATTTAGGTTAATTATCTAATTTAAAATTTGCCAGAAAGTAGAAATCGCAAAACCAGATGGTTCGAACCAGCGACTTTTTCTTTGGCAGTTTTTCAAGGCTGAGCAAAAGGCGAGAACAAAATGATTCAAATTTGAAAGCAACTAAAAAAAAAAGAAAAAGGGAGTTAGGAAAATGCGGGAAAAAACAGGAACTGAACAGAAACGGAAAATTGTTGAAAGTTGTAGGAAAATGCTTGGAAAAGCTTGAAAAATTGGATCAGCTTGGGGCCGCAACTTGAACTGTTATTCTTATGCTCTATGCAATTTTTGCTTGCTTCAACTAATTATTATTTTCTTTTGCTCTACCCCCCCCCCCCTCTCCCCCCACTCTCCCCCCCGCAGCCAATCACACGCGAGACGACGAGACGCACTCCGTGGCCCTGTCGGATACAACAATTACGCCCCGCTCCCGCCACACCTACGTGGACGATACGTACGGGAATAGCCTGCCGCCGGATTTGCTGGCGTTTCCCGCCCGCGTGCCGCCCACCTCGCCATCAATGCAATCCTCGCAGTCGAACATACCCGATCAGATCATCTACGGCATACGCTCGCCTCCGCCGCCGCTGACGAGCCCCGTTTATGCGCACATGACGCCGCACGGCATCTACGGGACGACAACGATCGCAACGGCCGGCCACAACGGCTTCATGACCCTGCAGCATCCCAAGTCGCGCAACCTGGCGCTGATTGCCACCGCCAACAGTCGCCACCAGCAGCAGCAGCAGCAACAGCAGCAGCAACAATTGGCCGCCGCCTTCCACCAGCAACAGCAGCAACAGCAGCAGCAGCAGCTGGGATCGTCGTCGTCGTCGTCGGCATCGCCGTTTCTGCCCGCGCCCGTCGTCTACTCGCCGGCCTCGGCCGTCGTCATGAAGCAGGGCTATATGACAATTCCGCGCAAGCCGCGCGTGCCCAGCTGGGCGCCGAGCACCTCGAATGCGGCAGCCGCAGCCGCAGCCGCCCAGCTGCAGCAGCTCGGCGAATTCCAATCGCCAACCTCGCCCAATCCCAGCGAGACAGGCACTGCGACCACCGTCGAGCTGCAAACGGAGCCTGTCTACGATAATTTGGGGCTGCGCACCACGGCCGGCGGCAACTCGACTCTCAATCTGCACAAGGCACAGAGCGCACAGGCTGCACTGGGCGGCGGGGGGCAGCAGTATAGCATGAGGGATCGCCCGTTGCCAGCGACGCCAAGTCTGACATCGGTGGCATCAACAACGGCTGCGGCATCGGTGGGCAACGCCAGCAAGATCTACGAGCCGATACACGAGCTCATCCAGCAGCAGCAGGCCATGCAGGCCGCACAGCAGCAGCAGCAGCAGCAGCAGCAGCAGCAGCAGCAGCAGCAGCAGCAGCATTTGTACAACTCGGAGACGGAGCCGCTGTACGGCGGCAGGCTGCACGGCATTACGATATTGCCCGGCTCGAGCATTAGCGGCGCCGGCCTTGGCTCCCCCTCCTCGCCGACACCCATGCCGGGCGGCGGGGAGTCGCCGAAAATGGCCAAGATACCGCCAAGGCCGCCGCCGAAGCCCAAAAAGAAAATGTCCGTAACGGCAACGCGCAGCGGCCAGGGCAGCACAAGCCAGCTGTTCGACGACGAGGGCGAGGATGG
Organism: Drosophila lacicola; assembly: GCA_035045355.1. Lineage (NCBI taxonomy): Eukaryota > Metazoa > Arthropoda > Insecta > Diptera > Drosophilidae > Drosophila > Drosophila lacicola. The sequence continues at coordinate 1,354,354 of JAWNPB010000148.1, read as the reverse complement.
CACCGAGGTTTAGTTAACCAAATATATTTGCGCAGCACCCACTCAAAATGCAATCGCAAATTAATTCAAATTGCCTTTTTAGCAGCAGCAACAGCAGCAGCAGCAGCAGTAACAGCAGCAGCAGCAGCAGCAGCAGAACATGAAGATAAAGTTGAAAAGCAGTTTGATAAGGATGAGGAGCAGCAGCAGCAAGGGGTAAAGCAGATGATGTAGAGAAGCATTAACAGCAACGACAACAGCAATAACAGTAACAGCAACACACAACAGAGAGCAGTTAACAGCTGACAGTTAACAGCTGGCAGCTGGCAGTTAACAGCTGGCAGCTAACAGCATGCAAGCATGTTAACTACAAAGATAAAATCACTTCAACAGCAGAAAATGTTAACTAAATGCTGCTGTTGTGCTTCTGCTAAGTAACAGCAGCTGTTAGTTGACATAAACCAACAAATGTTAGGACAATGCGTGCAAATCTCTTAACAAAATGTTAAACAGCAGCGGCAGCTCGCAAAATCAATACCACATCCAACATACCCAGATCAGCAGAAGCTGTTAACTTAATGCCGCTTATGTTAATTAACATAATGCAACAAATGTTAAGTCTATGCATGCACATTTGACATTCGCTGTTAACTGAATGTAAAACAACAGCAGCAGTTTACATCAGCTCTTCCGGCAAAGGCAGCTTACGCTGTTAACTTAATGCTGCTTATGTTATTTAACATAAACCAACAAATGTTAAGACCTAAACTGAATGTTAAACAACAGCAGCAGCTCGCAAAAACAATAGCACATCACATCTGGCAAGTTCAGCATACGCTGTTAACAAAATGCTGCTTCTGTTAGTTAACATAAAACAACAAATGTTAAGACAATGCAAGCACATTTGACATCCGCTGTTAACTAAATGTTAAACAACAGCAGCAGCAGCTAGTTAAAAGTGGCAGCTGCTCAGCTTCAATTTTCAAAATGCTCTCTGACTCTCTCTCGCTCTCTCTCCTGTCTCTCGCTCTCTCCTGTCACTGTCTCTGTCTCTCGCCCGCGCAATTCGCGTGACTTGTGTGCCAAACCGACTGATGTAGAATTTAGAATTAAAACGAGGAACGATACGAAATGATAACTGAAACAGAAATAGAAAAAGAAACAGAAAGAGAAACAGAAACAAAAGCAACAGATAAATGAAACAAGACGAACATGCGAGACGCATTCGGCAGGCGCTGCTGTTAAGCCGCACAGGGTGACCCGGGCGAACAGAAAACGTAGCAAAAAGGACAGTACGCAGGCAGCTAAATTCAAAAGAAATTTGCATCGGTAAGCAAAACATAAAAATAAACAGAAAACAAGAAAAACAGAAAAAACAAAAAGTAAACGTTTAATGCCCCCACATAAGTACATATTAGCACGAGAGTATGTAAAAATCCCATTTTAATAATAAATCAACATATGCTACTCCCCCTTCTTCTATATATATACAGATATATATATATATACATTTTTTTTGCATAGGCTAGTTAGTTTGGTACAAAAACAAAAACATTTATTTACAGCTAAGCAAATCTATGTGTAAAAGAAAGAAACGAAAAACTTTTAAATTCAAAACAAGTTGATTCAAAAGACGCAAGAAATATATTTAAAAAAAAAAAAAAACCTATATATAAGAAAAAGAAAACCAAGTAAAATTCAATTTACATAATGTTAGAAATTTTATAAAATTGTAAATTATTAAAGCATAACCCACACATAAATCGAACTATACAAATATATATAATATAATATATATATATATATGTATTTATGGCAAGTAATTACTTAGGCATACAAGAAAAATCCCACAATATATAGCATAAATATATATACGCATATATATGTAATTATTTTTTTTGAGGTTTTTTTTAAATTAAATTAAAATGAAATGAAATTCGAACATAAAATAATGTCTAGCGCCTAAGTGTATTAGTCTTAAATGCCCCATGTAATGTATTTGCATTCGCAACTAAAAAACTAACAAACAAAAAAACTAAAATGAAAAAATTAAAACAAAAAAAACCCCTCCCCGAAAATGATGTAATAGAGATTTCTATATAGTTCTAACGTATATGTGTGTTAAGCAAGAGAATATTAATAAATGCACACATATATTTATGCATAGATACGTGAGCATGTGTATGTATGTGTGCGTGCATAAATATGCGTGTGCAGCAAACATATATATATATACTAATACGAATACTAAATAAATTTACATTAATCTACAACAATTACAGTTACCACACTAATTACAACAATTTAAATGTTAAAGAAACCAAGATCATAAAGTAAAGACAAAAAATATGTATATGTATATGTATGTATGCTCTGTACATGTTAAGACTTACACAACACTATGCTACTAGTGCTGTACAATTGCAAACAGCGAAAAAAACAAACAAAACAAAACAAAACAAATTACATTTCAATATATGAGCAAAACAATGTTTAAGCAATTCATTCATAAATTGTCAAATGAGAAAAAACGTAATTGAAAAACAAAAAAAAATATAGTTAATATGCAACTAGCTAAACGTAGTTACAGGTACAGTTGCCACACACACACATTAAGTTGGCACGAAACGCCCTGTGCTTGTTTTGTCCCAACAACAACAACAACAACGGAAAATTCCTCTGCTAAACGCGACATGAGCTTAACAGACACACACACTAACACACTTATTTTAACAGCAACTTAACATTTTTGTTTTAATTCGATTTTGCATTTCATTTTTTTTAGTTAGTTTTAAGCCCCGACACCAGAGACACATTTTAGTTAAGGCTCAGCAAAAGCCTTTCGATATATATTTGAACAAACAGTTTCATTTGATTTGTATTTAATAGAAATATATTGTATAAAAGCCAGGCACTAAGTAGTCTAACTAACCAAGTTAAACATTTACTAAATTAGTGCATTTACAACTATGATTCGTTTCTTCTTTTTTTTTCGCTGGCCACAAACTTGCCGCAAAAAAATGTAAACAACAAAAAAAAGTTGTTTTCGCATCAGCAAAAAGTATTAAATATTTTATATACATTTTTTTTTTCATATAATTATACATTTATATATATATATTCTTTTTAATTTAAATAATTTTTATACATCAGCTAATTTTTTTTTGTTGTTGTGAAATTCGTTTGCATTTTGCACACAGAATCGAAAGAAAGGATCTCGAAAATGCTAAAAATACAAAAAAAAAAAAAAGAATAAAACTATATTCAAATTTATTCGTCAGCGTGAATAAATGTGCTTTGCTTAAATCCCCCTAAAATTAGCACAAAAATCAAAAAAACAACAGCAACAACAACAAAAGCAAAAACAAAATAAAACAACAATTAGTTTTAACACAATTTTAACTAAATGTAATCTGTCATCAATTACGATCGATTATTAAGCTAAACAAAAGTTTCTTATAAATAAGTTAAATATGATTTTGCATTGTTTTCCTAACACGTAAAATATTAAAATAAAATATACATATAAATAAAAAGACGAATTCAAAATAAAAACAAAAAACTACAAATCGTTTCCCACTTCCAGATGCGCATAACTCAAGATCTGAAGCAGATATACACGAGTTATTACAACAATCCCATACTATCGATATAGTCCTTGTGAAACCTAAAGGATCAGATCTGAAATGGTCCAAAAACATGCCTGCTTTTTCTTTCAGAAGCCCTTTTACATTAGCTGCAGCTGCAGCTGTTGTTTAACAGCCGGCTTTACAGCACTCTTTTGACATGAACTGCTACTTAACAGTACTCATTTTAAATGAGTTACATTTCTGCCCCTTAATGCTATGCAATAAACATTTTCATTCGAATAACTCGTCGACCTTCTGGGCATTTCTGTTCGCCTGGTATTTTTGGGAAATTTTAGTGCAAATTTGGGACCGCCGATGAGGGTGCCCCTTTTACTACGTCATTTTCGACCACAAAAATATTTTTTGTCGACCTTCTGGGCATTTATGTTCGCCTGGTATTTTTGGGAAATTTTAGTGCAAATTTGGGACCGCCGATGAGGGTGCCCCTTTTACTACGTCATTTTCGACCACAAAAATATTTTTTGTCGACCTTCTGGGCGTTTCTGTTCGCCTGGTATTTTTGGGAAATTTTAAGAAAAATCTCGGCAGCCAGCGGCTGTCAACGTTTCCGATGGGTGGCAATGGATTTTTAAGGAAGGTTGGAAATCCTTGGAAATAAGAAAACAGCAGGTTGTTTATTCAATTAAATAATTGATTTATTTATGTTTAAATTTATAAATTTGTAATTATTTCTCTTAAAATTACACAAATCGAGCATAAATTCGAATTTTAGCTTATTTCAACTTTAAATAACTATATCTGGCATAATTAAAGTCCGTTCCAGCAAAAATCTGCTTTGTCACTCGTGAAGGTCCTTAGAGCTCATTGTAGTCCTTAATTTGTCAGTCTGAAAAGATAAAAAAAAAACATTTAAATTAAACAAGGCAAAAAATATAGAAAGGCATTTTATGTAAAGAAAAAAGGACATAACTCGGTCATGTCCTTGCAGATTTTCAAAGGACATGGTGCGTTAGGATCGTATAGACACCCTGCATCGATCTGCATCACAAAAATGTGGGGTCATCTAAGAATCCCAGGACTTGTATTTTGGCTTGTAAAATTTCGGTCGCGAAGCGCACGGAAATGGGCTGAAAACACATTTCCTTGAATATTTCCTAAACTACAAGGTCGATCTTAATGAAATTTGACCAGGTGGTAGTTCTGGGTAATACAATTCTTTTGACACGTGACTCGCAAGGATACGCAAGGATACAGCCGAGTTATGGCCTATTTTTAGTACACAAAATTGTCCTTAAAACTTTTTTGTCTGAAGGACTTTCGTCCTTTGAGTTGCACAGTTTTTAATGGGAGGGTGAGAACTATATGCTAGCCAAAGGACATCCCGATAGTCCTTCAAATGGCAAAGTTAGCCCGGAATTTTTCGATATTAGCTAATTTTGCGACTAACCCCCTAGGAAAAATTTCGACGAAATTTTTTGTCGAATTCTGGAAATCCCTGAATGCCAATCGATAGTTCTGCTCACCATGAGTTTAAAAAGGCATATCCTTCCGATATCCTTCAGGATTTGGCTGAGTTATGGTTAATTGAAAAATGTCCTTTTTAGAAAATAAGCCATATATCGGAAACGGCAAGGACGATTTTGTTGTCCTTTGGACAGTTTATGGTCCTTGTTCATACGATTTGTTTGGCATAGAACTTGTCAGGATCCGCAAGGATATGGCTGAGCTATGGCATTGTTAATTTCCGAAAGAATTGTACTTATATCTAGGGATCCGTACAAATTTAAAATCGATAGTACTGATTCTTACGAGTCAAAAATGGCATAAAATTCCCAAATCGGACATTATTTGGCCGAGAAATTCCAAAAAATCATCAAAAAAAGGTTGACTTTACAAACGAATCGTTTTTTGGTCCACAACTTTTTTTAAACCAACGATTTTAGAAATGTTTGAATGCCATTTTATAATAGGGATCCTTACAAATTTAAAAAGGTATAACATTTTAAAATCTGACAATATTTACCCGAGATATTCAACAAAAATCATCAAAAAAGTTATGATTTTCGAACCGACCCCGATTTTTTAAAAAAACGTGATGTAACCCCTTGCCATTTTGCCGATTTTGGCCAAAATTTAGATTTTATTTTTTTTGATGCCAAGCGATAGTACTGATTCTTACGAGTCAAAAATGGTATAAAATTCCAAAATCTGACATTATTTGGCCAAAATATCCCAAAAAATCATCAAAAAAAGGTTGACTTTACAAACGAATCGTTTTTTGGTCCACAACTTTTTTGAACCCAACGTTTTGGAAATGTTTGAATGCCAATTTATAATAGGGATCCTTACAAATTTAAAAAGGTATAACATTTCAAAATCGGACAATATTTACCCGAGATATTCAACAAAAATCATGAAAAAAGTTATGATTTTCTGATTCTGATCCTTACGAGTCAAAAATGGTATAAAATCCCAAAATCGGACATTATCTGGCCAAGATATCCCAAAAAATCATCAAAAAAAGTTTGACTTTACAAACGAATCGTTTTTTGGTCAACAACTTTTTTGAACCCATTGATTTTTTTGAATGTCAATTGGCAAATGTGAAGTATGTTATGCCTATACATTCTCCCATAAGAAACCATATTGTGAAAAATGTTGCTTAATTCGCAAGAAATGTAAGAAATGTTAATAGTGTAATTAAGCTATTACAGGCAACATACTTCACATTCGCAACAAAATGTAAGAAATGTTGATAGCGGAATTAGGCTATTACAAGCAACAAATGTTGAAAGTGGAATTAGGCCCATAGTGGCAACATACAGCACATACTTCACATTTGCAACATTCGCAAAAAATGTTGTTATTGGAGTTTCGTACGACCGTTTTCTATTTGCTTTTCACACTGCCCAAAAGAATTGCCCACAAGCTATTCTTGTTGCTCACATACCTTTCAAAAACTAGCTAGCTCCAGTGCTTTCCGACGGTCATCAATCAGTCAATCAGTCAGTCAGTCAATCAGTCGGCCAATCAGTCAATTAGTGCAAACACTTCATTATATGCTCTCCTCTTAATTTTAGTCATATGCTTTGGCTTAGGCATTTACTTTGAAGCGTACGTGTGGCTTCTTGGATGGACAGGTGCCCGGACCTGTGACGCAACCGGAGCCGGAGCCGGAGTCGGAGTCGGAGCCGGAGCCTGTCGCAACATTTCAGTTTGATCCTTTTGATTGAACACAAGGATTATTTGACTTTGACTGACCGACTGACAGCGCTTGACGAGCGGGGCCAGGCTGGGCTGGGCTGGACTGGACTGTGATGGACTCCAAAAACGATTTGGATTTGGCTTACCTCGATAGCCAGTGAACCGGAAAACCGGACTCATATCAGCAGGGATGTGGATGGGCGGGCGGGGCGTGGCAGGAGCAATAATAACACATTACGAAATTTTAATATATACGCAAAACAAGCTTTAAAATATTACCAAATTTGTAGCCAAGCCCCAAACGAATGGAGCGAAAATTTACCAAAATTTAGCTACGCAAGAGCTGGCTGAGCGGGGAGGGGGAGGGGGGGGGGCGGCTGGGGGGGAGAGGGAAGGGAGTGGGAACGAGATGCTGCCAGCAGCCGGCAGCAACCGCAGCGATACAAACGCGCATAAATTCATTTGGAAATCCATATTTTGCATGACACAAATTTTACGACTGCCACGCCCAGACTACACACAGAGATGTACGTGTGTGTGTGTGTTAAGTGTGTGTGAGTGTGTGTGTGTTAAGTGTGTGAGTGTGCGTGTGTGTGTGTGTGTGTGTGTGTGGTGTGCATGATAATCAAAGTTTACTGCTTATAATTTGGCAATGCAGCCATAGAAGTGCCGTCGGCCATTTAATGCACAGCAGCAGCAGCAGCTGCAGCAGCAGCGCGTCCTGACACGCCCTGTGCACAGGGTGACTGCGGTCTGAGTGCATTAGTACATATCTGTACAAGTATATGTGTATATATACCGAAACAACTAAGAGATTATTGTTGATCTTGAGAGTGGAGATTAAAAGTGGAGCGTACCTGACTAGCAGATATGCTGCAATCAGCGGCTGTGCTTGCTCTTCCCTTTAAAGGACACCCTGTATGGAAAATATATATCTGTGTATATATATACATTAATATTGTAATTAGTATACCGAAACAAGTAAGAGATTATTGATGATCTTGAGAGTGTTGATTAAAAGTGGGGCGTACCTGACTAGGAGATATGCTGCATTCAGCGGCTGTGCTTGTTCCTCCCTTTAAAGGACACCCTGTATGGAAAATATATATCTATGTATATATATACTAACGCTCAATTTTATAGACCGATCTTTAAGATAGTTTCAGGGCATATTTAAAATGCTAGTTCTTCCCTTTACAGGACACCCTGTATGAAATAATATATAATATGTGTATATATATACGTTAACACTCAATTTTATAGACCGATCTTTAAGATAGTTTCAGGGCATATTTAAGACACATCAACTTGTGCATGTACCAAGGCGCGATATCGATATTTATCGATATAATGAAATTGGAAGTAGATATTGAGAATATATATATATATATATAAATATTAGCTGACTAACTTTGCGTGTTATCGATTTTCGATTTGTCTGAGAGCGACTCTCAGAGTTCGTATAGACAAGCAGCTGGCACAAAGCCAATATGCTCTGTTGCGCATTGTGAACAGGGCATAAGCTGATTGCAACAACTTCGGAAATGTGTGTGAAATGCTAAGCGGCCGAGCGTCTAAAGATCGGACTACATGCAAAGCGGTAATTATTAGGCGTGCCAAGTATTTACACAAGTTGAGCGCAAGTTTAACAGCAGCAACAACAGCGAGCCGCAAAGTAACAGAATATGCCAAAGGCACTCACTTCCTCTCTCCTCTCTCCCTCTCTCCACTCTCCACTCTCCATCCTCTCTTTCACACTCTCTCGGCCACTGCACAATGGAAAATTTGGGCACCTTTTGTGCCACTAATTAACAAATTAAAAGTTTGTTGTTGGACAAAGATGTTGCTGATAAAAACTGAGCAGCTGTTTTCTTAACAGCTGCAGGCTATGTTAACATGTCTGGAATTTAACATAGCTTTAAACAGTCTGGAATCTGGGAATTCAACTTTTGTCTCAATCCGAATTAGATATGCTAGGAGAAGGATATTTGCAGAAAAAACTGAACAACTGTTTTCTTAACAGCTGCAGGCTATGTTAACATGTCTGGAATTTAACATAGCTTTAAACAGTCTGGAATCTGGGAATTCAATGTTAAATTTACCATTTGGAAAGCTCTTTTGGAAAAGAATTTTTGGCAGAAAACAAGGCATCCATATTCCATAGTGCAGTCGCAATGGTAGAGCCTGTAATCCTAGTGTTGCCTACTTTTGCGGGCGCTGCGCAAATTATTAAAGTTCTAGATGAAGAAGAAGCAGCACAAGTTTGGCCGAAAACCGAAAATTGTTGCTGCCAACTTATTGAAAATGCTTTGCAAAACTTGAGCTAAATACGAACTTTTTTCCGCAAGACTCTTTGCCAAAGGGTATTATGCGTCGTTATGGCCCTAATTCTGTTCTCATTCTGTTTATCTCTCCCAACCCCCCCCCCCTCCCCTCCCCTCCTGCTCTTCCTCACTCTTTCTTTCTGCCTGGGTTGCTTCATTATTTTCTTATATCTATTATATAGACGCAATTGAGGAGAGCTACGAACTAGATCTGCCAGTAAAGCAGGCTATTTGGGAGCTCTGTTAACGCTATGTTAACGCTATGTTAACGCTCTGTTTAAGTGCTGTCTAGACCACGTTGAATATATGAAAATAGTATGCTTCTTCTATGGTATAGCTATGTTTAAAATATGTTAAAGCTATGTTAAGTCTACAATAAAGCTGTGTTAAAGCAAGGTCAAAGGCTTGTCAAGCCTAATATAAAGCTATGTTAAATCTAAGGGAGAGCTATGTTATAACTATTTTAAAGTGCTGTAAAGACTATGTTGAAACCCTGTTTAAGATATGTTAAAGCTATGTCAAAGGTTTGTCAAGGCTATGGATAAAGCCATGTTAAATCTACGTAACAGGTATGTTAAAGCTATGTCAACGCTATGTTAAAGCCATGTCAGAGCTATGTTAAAGCTGTGCTAAAGCTATGTTGCTTAAGCGAGGCGATTCGTGCTTGATATCAGCAGCATTTTCTTACTGCGAAGCTAAATCTAACCAAAAATCTTGTTGGCATACCTTGAGACCAGCGCATTGGTTCGAACCCTGAACCGAATCACAGACTATTTTAGCTTGAAATTTCTGTTTCTTGTTGGTTTTCTACATTCTGATTAGCTTGACATTATAGAAGAGCCAAAGATCCCCTTTGCTGGTAAAGGGTATTCGTCCAATCAATTTGCGTCAGCAAATTTTATTCACCAATAATCTCGACACTTGGCAAACTACTCGGATCAAGTCAGAAAACTTTTAATAGCTGGCCCCCGACGCGTTTAATCAAGTTTGTAGAGTTTAATGGGTAACAGCTATTAGAGTAAACCAAGACCAGGGCATCTCATACCCTAGCCCCTTGAGTCCCTTGAGCCACTCGCTGGATATGCCTCATTACATGCAACTTAAAGGACAAAATGTAAAACTTATATTGAAATCAACTTTTCGACAAGCTTGGCCAGAATGTTACCGTTACACCATATGATTGTGTGCAGATGTCTCTGTGTCTGTGTGTGTGTGTGTGTGTGTCTGTGTGTGTGTGTGTGCGAGTGGAAAGGTCGCACGCCTAAAAGCATGCTTCGTCCTTTTTGACAACATGTTGCCCCAAAAACTTTTATATTTCGCCTTAAAGACGCAAACTTTAAGCACAACACAAAAAAGCGCAACAGCAAAAATAACAAAACCAAGCCCGACTAGCAGATACCCATTACCCAATCTAGCTGCCTGCTGTGCAAGCAACGCACGTGCTTCTTCTTTTATTAGCCCCCATTCTATCTATAGGAATACATTCTTAACTAACTCGATTATTAATAGCGCGATCTTTATGAAAGTTGTAGAGAATAAATACCTTGGAAAGGGATCGAGGGTTGAAGAGGGGCTAGACGAGAACCAGAACTCTTTGAATCTCCGAACTATGCGTCACAATCGATATTGTCGAGAAATACCTATAAAAAAGATAAAATAATATGAAGTTCATATAATATAATGTGCGATATAATAATATATTATATAATATGAGGATATATAATGGATCGACCGCAAAAAAATTATACCCCTTTGTTAAAACATTGTCAGTAAAAAACAAGTATGAGAGTTGCTAGTCGGAAGTGCCCGACGAGGCAATACCCTAAACCTTCTTCTAGCAGGATGAGGTTGAAAGATACTTGATCTCTATAAACTTTTAAAGAAGGCGAGAGCTAGCTCTTGAAACCAAAGAGATTTGTTTCGATAACGATTTCGATCGATTGCTTGACAACGGGACAAGCTATCGATTATCGGAAAAAACGCGACTCGGCTTTTGATGCAGACCAAGAATATATCTATATACCCTATGAGGTCGGAGATGCTTGCTGCTGCCTGTTACATACCTATGCACAGCAACAGTATACCCTTTATGCTCGTTCTCAGTGGCTGCAGGGTATACAGAAATAAAAAAAAAAAACAGTGCTCAAAAATAACAAGAAGGAGCAGCAGCAACAGCGCTGGCAGCACTGGCAGCAGCAGATGATGATGGGCAACAAAGGCGAACTGAAAGAGAGCTCAAGGAGCAGCCGCCGGAGGGGAAGGGGGGGGGGGGGAGGAGGGGGTGTAGCGCGTCGCAACTTTATCTACAAATTGGACAGTTTGACAGCTCAAAGACTTTTTCATAAACTTGCGTAACTTTTCGTGTTGCGCTCCCAAAATGAAAGCGAACGAACAACAACAAACGGCAGCAAGAGTTGTCAGAGTTGCCAGAGTTGCCAGAGTTTTTATAGTGCACATTTCATAGATTTACAACTTTATTGCGCAACATAACAACAAACAGCAGTTGCTTCTGCAACAAGCAAATCGATTTGGCAGCATCGTCTGACATTTTCGTGCAACGCCAGTTGTCGCTTTTAAGCTGCAAATCGGGTTCGAACCGTGAGCCGGTTCAAAGCTGAGTTTCCATCATGATACCCTGTAGAAATTGAAACAACAATAGGGTTAACTGGTTACATGTAACAAGCAGACGAACGGCAGAGAGTACAGTACGGTAAGGATTCGTCTAACGGACACTCTTCTTGAGCGAAGATTTCATTGCAAAGCATTGTGAATCGTGTAACTCTGTTAAGCGGCCACTCCTCTTGAGCGGACAACAATTAACTCGGCCGTGTGTCCGTCTCGGCAACTAGAAAAGCTGCGACTTCATATTGTTGGAATCCGGCTAATCAAGTTTCTTTTTTTTTAATAAACGATAACTCGTCCCGTGTTCAGGAAATCGATAACTTTTGTTATCGATCTGCTGTTCAACGAGAAAATCTCGTTTGAAATGCCCAATTTTGAGTATATAAATACCAAACGCCGATTACGCTGTTCTTAAAATCGATAAATATCGATTTTCATATCTTTGTGCTTGGATTAGAGATTATAATTAAATATTAGCCAGTTATTGTAAAGAGTTTATAAAACAAATGTAGCAAATATTTGCAACCAAATAAACATAGCTTCTATTTGCTTTAGCCGAAAATCGATAAATATCGATTTTCATATCTTTGTGCTTAGCTTAGAGATTATAATTAAATATTAGCCAGTTATTGTAAAGAGTTTATAAAACAAATGTAGCAAATATTTGCAACCAAATAAACATAGCTTCTATTTGCTTTAGCCGAAAATCGATAAATATCGGTTTCCAACTATTTGAGGACATATCTCGGCGATTAAACGAGCTAGAGATACCTGAAAGGACACCTGATAGGATCAGGTTAAGCAGTTAAGTCACTCCTATCCCTCCCGGCCCTACAGCCTGGTATTAAAAATATTATAAAGATCGAGCTATAAATACCGAAGTTATTCAAGAATGAGTTTTCCACTGAGCGAAGGAAGCTAGCTACATTTGTTAATGGGTATCTGCTGGTCGGACCGTCATAGCTGGCACACTCTGACTTGTTAATTAATATGCTTCGGAGAGGATGCAATCATTTTTGCTTTGTGACATGGCGCCAACAATGTTTTTAATGCCATCCAGTCCAGGGTCTCAGGTGGCGCGGACAGCTTTCAACCTAAAGCAAATATTGCCCGGGCCCCCAAACAATGATAAAATGGGGCAACAATGATAAAATGTGCCACTGGCCCTGCAACATCTTAAATTGATAGCAGCGAAATTTACTGCAATTTTAATTAAACTACTTCACTTTTGTTAACTGAGACGAAGCAAGATTCGAACCAACTTTCAAATTCGTGAGGCAGGATTTTGATTTTAAAACAATAAATAGCGATTAAATAAATAATTAACTAAATCATTGATAAAAAAATAAATAAGAGTTAAAATGAGTAAAAATGTATAAAGTAAATAATTAATAAAAAAAATAATTGAATAAATATTAAAAAAAAAAACTAATAAAAGAATTTCACAAAATAAATATCGATAAAATAAATAATAAAGTCAAAAGTTATTAAAAAAAAATATTACAAAAAACAATATGAGAGTTAAAAAATAAATAAATAATAAAAGATTAAATAAAATATTATAAAAATTAATTTGAAATTAAAAAAAAAACGATATTGCGATAATAAGTATTAAGAATTAAATATAAATAGTTATTTTAAAAGAAAACATTATATAAGATTATAAAAATATATATTGATAAAATAAATACTTGACCAAAAAAATGATTAAATAAAATAAATAATTGATCAAAATGTAATTAAATAGATATTTCAAAAATTAATATAAAAAATAAAATAAATAAATGCGGATAAAATAAATCATGAATAACAAAATGATGAAAAAAATATTTAAAATAAAAATATGATAATAGAAAAAAATGAAATGAATCATGAAATAAATATGGTCTTAATTCAAATTCCAAGCCATGCCCAACTGAGGAGAATGCAGCGAAAATTTAAGAACAAACGCTGCGCGTTTGCTTTTTGTTCTTTTCATTTAGTTTTTTGCAGGCGAATGGCGCCGTCAATTAAGGAAAATTATGGAAAATTGCCGCAGTGGCAGCTAACCCCAGACAGAGGCTAAGAGCCAGCTAGGCGGGGGGGGACTAACGGAGGGGGGGGGGGGGGGCTGGTTTGGGTCCAGCTGAAACGAGCTGCTTCAAGTTCGGTTGGGCGGTCAGACCAGGCCACTCATTGCACTTTATGCGTTAAAAATAAATTCTCAAGTGCTTTTGTGTGTGCGCGGCTTCGGGCGTCGACTGCGACTGCGACGTCGACGGCGGCCCCTTTTGGGTATGCAACACTTTTTTTCTTGCCACTTCTCTCCTGCCTGCGCGTGTGTGAGTGTGACTGTGTGAGTGTGAGTGTGAGTGTGTTTTGTGTGTTGAGTGGCACTTGCATACATGCAGCTGCTCTTTGGCTTTTGACACACGCACACACACACACACACGCACACACACACGCACACACACACGCACACACACACGCATACACACACGCACACACAGTCGCATTAACACTTGTGTGTGCAGACGCGCCACTTGAGTTGTTGTTTAAAAATGATTAAAAGCTCGAAAGACACAAAAAAACAACCGCAAGCATTACGAAAAAAAAGGCCGTGCCGCAAGTCGTCCCAATGATGGACGCACTGCATACCCTGCCCTGCCCTGCCCTGGCACTGAAGATCATCCAAGTGCCAACGGATTGGTTATTTTCCGAATTATTTGGACTTTTCTCACTGCAAGCAACTCACTTTTCTGTATCTTATAGATATATTTGTTAGTTTGAAATATGTTTTTATCCCACAGATACTCTATCTATATCTACTCTTGTCTAACTTATGAATACAATTCTAGCTCGTAGATACTTTTGTGCTCCACATTTAACTTTTATCTTACACATTATTTTGTATCCTACAGATATTTTGCATCGCACAGATCAGATTAGATACTTTAGTATCTTATAGATACGGTTTATCTCTTAGACACTTTTGTATCTTAAAGATGCTTGTATATCATGCAAATAATTCTTTATCTTACAGGCATAATTGTATCTGACAGATACTTTTGTATCTGTGAAATGCGTTTTTATGCTACAGATACTTTGCGTTACACAGAAGATACTTTTGGGACTTGCTAGATTTGTATCTTACAGATACTCTTGTATTGCTTGGGCACTTTTGCATTGAAAATCCATTTTTAATCTTTTGTTTATTGAGCATCTCTTAGATACTTTTGTGTCTGGCAAATACGTTCATTCTGAGATACATTTCCGACGCCTGATCAGGCCGCATATGCCCGTTGTTTATGGCGAGAATTGTCAGGCGCTCAAAGCCGATAAAGCTTTGGACGGAAACAGAGCTGGAGCCGGAGTCGGAGCCGGAGCAGGAGCCGGAGCCGGAGTCGGACTTGGAGCTGGAGAATGCAGCTGGTGGCAACTGGTGCAACCAGCAACTGACTCTGTCGCAGTCACCGCAGGGGCAGCGGCGCAAAATGAGTGGCACTTGCCGCTTGTCGCGCCGGCAACCGACTATATAATTTACAAGCCATGCAGCAGTTGCACAGTGGTCTGAATGTGATTTGCAGCGTGTACTTTACACTTGAACTACACATAAATATAGGCATAAAGATAGGCATATATAGGTGTAAATATTGACATAAATATAGGCATGACTATGGGTAGAAATATAGGCAAAAAATAGGCATAAATATAGGCATAAATAAAGGTATAAATATAGGCATAATTATAGGCATAATTATAGGCATAATTATAGGCATAAAATTAGGCATAATTATAGGCATGATTATGGGTAGAAATATAGGCAAAAAATAGGCATAAATATAGGCATAAATAAATGTAGAAATATAGGCATAATTATAGGCATGATTATGGGTAGAAATAAAGCCAAAAAAAATAGGCATAAATATAGGCATAAATTTGTAGAAATATAAATAGTTGACTGCAGTTGCGTTTCTCATTTCGCATTTCGACCCATGCAAATGCATTGCGCACCACGGTGCGCATGCAGTTCCCCTCGGACAGTCTCGCATTATATTCTGTATTTTTGTTTCATATTTTTGGCACGTGTGCGAATCGTTTAGTGTTTCATATGTTTTAAATGCTTTTCTTCTGCAGCTGCTCCTTGTGCCACCCTCGACCTTACACCTGCCCCCCCCCCCTCCACCAACCCCAATCCCCGCAGAAGGCGACAAGAGCAGCCTTTTAAATTTACATTTGCATTTAAACAAGCACCAAGAATATTAAAGTCATTTACAATTAAAATCTAGGCTGGAAAGTCAGACGAGCTTTGAAATACTCACATATCTGCAGAGCCAAATGTTTGATAGGGCATTAAATTTTCGGCATGCCGATAGAAGCCTGTGGATGAGTCTTCGCTTGCTTGCCCTAGAAAACCAAGCTGCAGTTCGTCTTGGAGATGGCTCAAAGTATTGTTCGGCATGTTGACAGATTATGTCTCCTGCTTTGAGAACTCTCTCGGTCCCTCTCAATATCCCTGGTACGGATATACCGCGAGCCTTTGCATATCCTTTTAAGAATATTGCCTTGTGTTATTCTTATGTTGTTGAGTTGAGATTCCATATCCATATAGGAGCTTCTCTTGAGCAGGCGACTCTTTCCTATAAATATAACCTCTATAAATAAAACTTTTTGTCCTGACTGACTGACTGACTGACTGATTGGTGATCAACGCACAGCCCAATCCGTCAGAGCTAGGAAATTGAAATTTTCTCTATATTTACCTTATGTGATGAAGGTGCAGGTCAAGGACGGTGTTTCGGCAAATTCCACCCGCATGAATGATTACGAAACTTTTTTGTTTACCATCCGATCGGTCTCAAACTTATTTTCAAAGAGCTTTGATAGAATTTTTTTGAAACATACCACAGACACGGCCGGGATATTCCCGCTATTATCCTATATAGACATAGGTCGAAAATTTCCCACGCACATAACTCAATCAAATCTCATCCGATTTTCACGAGATTTGGCACTTTGTTCATTTTGTTTGGCCTCTAGATCAATTTGGCATCTAAATCTGGCAGCAATATTCCGTGTCGAAATTTTGGTGAATATGGTACCCTCAAATATCCTACAGATATAGCTCGAAATTTTATTTTGGGAGAAATTTCAGCAGGCAAAAATGTAAAAAAATCCAATTGAAAGTCCCACGCGTTGATTATGTTCGTCAAATCGCGCAATTCCCATTAAAATATATGATATAAATTCTGCTCAGCGAATTCTTCGCCAAAGTCATTCTCATCAACAACCGTAGAATCCGCCCCATATCGAGGACATGGTGACGGCGTAATTGGGACGTTTGCCAGCCCATTGAATAGATTCAACTCGTCTTCGTTTGTGCCGCAGACGAGCTCCCGATTGGTCAGACGCTCATCCTTCAGATCCAAAGTCCTGATCATCCGTAATCGCATCGATCCCGCCGCAGCTGCAAATCCTGCGAACTGCGTTTGCCGCTCACAAACGGCGTTCAGATACTTGTTGAGGAAAACGTTAGCTTCGGATTGTAGAACAAATCGAGCGGAAGCAGCTGGCCGAGATGCTGGCGCAGGTTGTAGGACATCAGCACGGACATCATCAGACGCAACGTGTCCAGCTTAACGCAGTGCTTGCCCAGAAAACGCCACAATGAAGACCTTAAACTGAACGATTTGTTCTCTTCATGGTCCCGGATCGCTGTTGGCGCCCTGGACAAGCACCTCGTCGCCAACGATATGGCGTGCATGCCGCGGCGCAGGACATCTGCCGCATCCTGGGCCCGCTCAAAGTACACCAAGGCGGATCTGCTGCAGCCACGCCCCAACGTTTACTTCTCTGAGCTGAGCTCCTGATCCAGGACCCGGCCGTACCACGTAAGGTGCTCCATCAAACCGTGCGGATACCCGAAGAGATATTATAACAATAGACCTTATGCCTGAACACATGGTCCTCGGTCTACATCTTTAGCAAAGAATCTCAAGGGGGGCTATTTCGAATATATATGTATATATATATTGGAACCCAACTTGAGCTCTCGGAACGCTGAGCTTTTAGCAGGAACTCACAGCCTCCTATATCCAAATTTCTCGTCGAGCATCGGAATAAAGAAACAATCAAGTTATCCAATCCTCTCCATAAGAAAGCGAAGATTCTACAATTTTTGATCCAGAACGGGTGGATTTTTTACAACATCTTTTGACAGCTCAGAATATTCACGCATTTTCCGACCTTGGCCGTGGTTTAACGCAGAATCCGCCAATTCCTTAATTTCACGAACGATTTCAGGTCGATCAGACTTAGCTTGAACTTTTGGGATTGAACCGAACTAGATTTTAAACTCGACCGAGCGTTAAGCTCAGCTAAACTGGATCCCGAACCAAAGTGTGAAACCTCGAGGAATATTCCGGCTCAAAGCATAATTAACTGGATAGAAATTAAATTTAGCCTGCAATTTCTCTAGGATAAATAAGTAAATACGAAATACAATTGGGCGATTATAATTTTAACAATCTTTCGTTGAGAACATGTCGAAAGTATAACTCAAATTGAAAAACCTGTTTCATCTGGTTCCAAATCCCAATCAAGTCGGGAAGTCGATTCGAGCCGTCGTCCAACGAAATGCCGTGCATTTTCTTATATTATATAATAATAAGACGAAAAATGAGTTTTTGTTTGGCAAAATATTCTGTTTTCCATAGATGCGCTCACATCATATCTGCAAAAGGCAAATGTCTACAAGGGTATTAAAACTTCGGCGTGCCGAAGATATCCTTACTTTCTGGTTCTTCTTCTTCTTTCTGATTTTATACATATCAAGTTTTCTTTTTTCCATATTAGTTACCGTTATTACATTAGTTGGATTCATTTTTGAATATATATAATTATAAATTGTTATATGTATATACAATGTGCTCGTATTAATATATATATTTATATATATTTAAAAAAAAATTTAAAAAAAAAAAAAAAAAAAAAAAAAAATATAGGAAAAACGGGCAAAATATTTGTTGTTTATAAAATGTAAAAAGTTCTATAACAGATTTGTTTAGTTCGTTTTTTTTTCTCTTATTTTTTTTTTTTATTTAAGCTTTTGCGTTGCCTTCCTGCGTCTGCTTCTTTAACTATACATATAGAAGTATGTATGTGTGTGTGTGTGTGTGTGTGTGTGTGTGTGTGTGTGTGTGTGTGTATGTGTGTGTGTTTATTTGTCGCTATCTCTGTCGTATGCAGCATAATGCCAACTCGCTTGCACAAACAATTTGTACGCGGCTTTTGTGTGTGTGTGCGTATGTGTCAGTGTGTGTGTGTGTGTGTGTGTATGATTGATTTATTGCTTGATTGATTGATTGCCGTAAAAAACCAAATGAAGCTTCACAGAAGACACCCCCATAGGGAATCTGAACGATTCTACCAGCTCTGTTCTTGCTTCTCTTTCTTCTCTTCTCTTCGCTTCATGTTGTTGTTGTTGTTGTTAATAGTAATTTCTTTTATTGTTATTATTATTATTATTGTTGTTGTTGTTGTTGTTGTTTTTGTTGAAGTTCTTTTTAGAGCTAAGCATATTGCTATTCTTCATCTTGTTGGTGTTGTAAGGTTTGTTGCAGTTGTTGTTGTTGTTGTTGCAGTTGTTGTTGTTGTAGTTGTTGTTGTTGTAGCAGTCTTTTTTGCGTGATTGCTTCTAAGATGCTGCTGCTGCTGCCGCTGCCGCTGCCGCTGACGCAGTAACAGTCGAGGGTGGCGGCGACGCCGACGTCTCATTCGAATCTAAATGATTGAGCTGCTGCTGCTCCTGCTCGGCGCGCAGCTTGGCTGCCTCCTTCTCCTGCAGCTGTGCCTCCAGCTCCTCGATATTGCGAAAGATGCGCGCATATTGGAAACGCTGCTGACACATCAGCTTATATTCTTCCGCCTCCTTCTCGCTGTCGCCGAACACATCGCCGTCCCGCAACGCCGTATAGATCTGGATCGCCTCCTGCAAGAGATATGTATACACATTATACAGTTTACAAATCGATAGATATATATATATTAGGGCGACGCACCTCTAGTCGCAGCTTGCTCAGGTTGAAGCTGGTGACGAGCTTAATGGCCGCATCCTTTTTGCTGGCATCCAGCTCGTAGAGACCGCGTGCACCCTCGTATAAATGCAAAATGGAAGAAGCATGATGCTTGGCAATGAATTCGTCGTTCAGTTGCTGTGGCGTCTTGGTGCCTATCAGTTCTTTGGTGGCCTTGTCCAGCACCTTTTGCACATGCACATTGAATGGCAGCTGCTTTTGGGCGTTGGCCAGCGCTTTCATGAAGCGTATTATACAGCTATGTAGGACCGGATGCGACGGATTTAAGGCACGGGCACGCCTTATCGATTGCAGCATTAACAATAGCTTATTCTTTCGATTGTATACCTCGAAGGCCAGTAAATGCGTATCGATGCGCTCTTTGGCTAATTGCTGTAGCGGCTTTAGAAAATCAATTGCCTTCTCCAGCGGCTCATCGGTTCGCTCCAGCTTCTCCGGTATTAGCTCATCCAGCTGTGGTGCATCGGGATCGGTTTCCTGATTTGCCTGCTGTTTCGATTTCTGATGCTGTTCACGTTTCACCTGAGCCTGCGCCGCCTGTGCGCTCTCCAATTCGGCTTTCTTCTTGGCCTTGCGCTGTTTACTGCGCAGCTTCTTCAGCTCCGATGGCGGCAGGTTCTCTGCAATTGGTTGGTTATCAATTTATATATATTTATTTAACATATTTGAAGACAACCCACCGATATCGATTTCCTCAATGGTCGTCTCCGATTTGAGGGGCTTGTCATATAGGCGTATGTAGACCTCAATGGCGCACTTGGCCGCCTTAAAGTAGAACGGATGACGGCGCAGCACATCCTCGAGCCGCAACAGACCCACGTAGGCGCGCAGCGTCATCTTGCGCATGCAATAGGTATGAAAATCGAACTGATCCTCAATGATCTCAGCAAAATGACGATCCACCTCGTGGCACTTTTTAAGCGACTCGCCCCAACGGCCCATCCGCTGAAAGGCCATTGCGCATTCCGTTTGGAACCACATGCACTGCATCTCATTCAGATTGTCCATCGCCGAGACGCCCTCCCGTGTAAACTTGGCGCATATCTCCTCCGCCTCAATCACCATATTTGCGCGCAGCATATACTTGGCGCACTTTGAGTTGATGTACCTGCAAATAGACATGGCAAATATGCCGCATTACATCATATACAAGGGGCACAATTTCTATGTACTGCCTGTCGAAGTCCAGGTTCAAGTTTTTTGCTCACTTTCTAAAACATTTTAATTCTCGCACGTGGAAACGTTAAAGCTAACTTCAACTAACATATTACACAGATATTTATAAATGAGTTTGATTGAGTGATTGATTGAGACGATAAAGAAGTGCTATCTTCGACACGCCGAAGATTTAATACCCTTGCAGACCCAAACTTTTCATAATGCTCATAGTGCTTTGCCCGTATCTAAGAAGCACATGGGGAAAAAAGTTAATGACGAGTATGGTTATGATATCTTGAACAACAAAAAGTTTTCCATACAACAACCTAATTTTCGACCGATCGTTCCTATGGCAGCTATATGATATAGTTGTCCGATCTTAATAGGATTTTGCATATATATGGGGAGCGTAGTAAAACTAATAAATGCCTATTTTGGATATGATATCTTGAACAACAAAAAAGTTTTCCATACAACTTCATTTTCGACCGATCGCTCCTATGGCAGCTATACGATATAGTAGTCCGATGTAAATAAGATTTTGCATAAATGGATGGAGCATAGCAAAACTAATACATGCCAAGTTTGGTCAAGATATCTTGAACAACAAAAAAGTTTTCCATACAACAACTTAATTTTCGACAAATCGCTCCTATGGCAGCTATATGATATAGTAGTCCGATGTAAATAAGATTTTGCATAAATGGATGGAGCATAGTAAAACTAATAAATGCCGAGTTTGGTCAAGATATCTTGAACAACAAAAAAGTTTTCCATACAACAACCTAATTTTCGACCTATCGTTGCTAAGTCAGCTATATGATATCGTGGTTCGATCCAGCTGGTTTTGACATATGTAATGCGTGCAACGGAAAGAGGGACTTTTGCAAAGTTTCATAAAAATAGCTTATATCGACTTGGCAGCTGATGCTGATCAAGAATATATATACTTTATGGAGATGTCTCCTTCTATGCGTTACACATTTCACGACAAAATTAGAAAACCCTTTGAAAGGGTATAAAAACGATGATTAAATAACCTTTGACACACATTCTCCATGCAGGAGAAGGAGATTTTTGATTGAAAAGTTTTGCAAGATGAATTGCTTAAAAGCTTAAAACCGAAACTTTGTCGTTCAAATCTTTGACTCTCAGTTTTAGCTAAGAGTCAGCCAAGTTATCGGTCAGAGAGTTTCATAGATAAGATATATATGGAATTAGTTGGCATACCGATCTGCCGTGTCCATGCTTTGGGCCTCCTCGAGCCAAACGTAGGCCTCCACCGGATCGCCGGCATGCTTGAAAATCCGTCCCTTCGTTATGAGCAGCTCGATGAGCGTTGGCGTATGATCGATGGCGACATTGATGTACTCGAGCGCACGATCTGTGTCGCGCATATAATCATAGTGCTGGGCCAGAAAGAGCGCGGTCCAGACAAGCGCCGAGGCCGGCTCGACGGGCACGCCCGCGTCCGCATCGTCGCGCGAAAAATGGCCGGAACGCGTCAGATTCTCAAAATACTGCAGCGTCAGTTCCTCAATAATGGCCGCCTTATCCGGCGCCTGATGCAGCGAGCGCACATTGACGAACAGCGGCGGTATGCCCTTGCGCAGGCCACGTCGCAGATACTCATCGGCCACCAGGCGGAATTCATCGCCGCTGGCAATGTCGAGGGGCAGGCGACGCGGACAGAGGGCGCGCGGATATTTTGTCTGAAATTCACGATAAACGGCAACAATATCACTCGGCGCGGACACACGACGCGCGGCCATATACTGCTCATAGTAGAGCACATTTTCGG
The DNA here is from genome assembly GCA_035045355.1 of Drosophila lacicola. Lineage (NCBI taxonomy): Eukaryota > Metazoa > Arthropoda > Insecta > Diptera > Drosophilidae > Drosophila > Drosophila lacicola. The sequence goes on along the minus strand of JAWNPB010000148.1, from coordinate 1,331,601 downwards.
GATTGCGGCGTATCAGCGACTCAAAAATGGGTATCGCCTTCTCCTCCAGCTTCAGTTTAATATACAAATCGCCAAGCGTTTCGCGCACGGCCAGCTTATCGACAATTTGCGGCTCATACTTGTTCAGATGGTCGAGCGCCTGCTGCAGATGCAACGATTCGATGAGTATCTGATTCTGGTACAGGAGCAGCTCCGAATGGCGATAATCGTGGGCCTCCTTAAATGGACAAAACGGGCATGAGCATGGGGAGTGCTAGCAGTAGAGGAGGATGGGGGGGGGGTAATCACTTACAATTGACGTCTGCGACTGGCTGAAGGTCTCCAGAATGTTGTTGGCCATCTCGTAGTCGCCCAGGAGGTGATAGCTCATGGCAAAGCCGATCCAGGAGGCGTGCTGCGAGGGTCGCAACGTGAACAAATGATGGCGCGTCTCCTTGTAGCCCTCCAGATCGCGCATCTGGATTTGCAACAGCGACAGATCCTTCAATATCTGCAGATTGTCCTTCTCCCATTTGAGCGCGTTGCGATAACACTTGATCGCCTCATCGTACTTTTTGTCGCTGCGCTGCAGCAGGCCGTAAACGTGCCAACAGACATGGGAGCGCAGATCGTTGCGCAGTCCCAGGCGGACATACTTGTAGGCCTCCTCGCGGCGGCCGAGGCCGTTCAGCGTTAGGCCCTTCATGGCCAATGTTTCGCCATGTTCCGTGAACTTGGGATTTGAGAGTATCTGCTTGGCCAGTTTCAGGCCGTTTTTGTACTGCTTCATTTCGTAGCATTTCTATATATATAATCAGACCAAAAGCATTTATGTTAATATATACATTTAATTCGTTATAAGCGAACTGACGCTTGCTAATCAGCATTTAAAGCCCGCCCCGCCGCAGACCGCAAACCGAAGTTTGAGGTTATGCGACGAGCGTAGCCAAAACAATGTTAAACAGCTGCAATTTGGCATCGGCAACACTTTTTCGGTTTTAACTGCTGCTGCCATGCACTACATATTACTAATTCCAATTGGAATCATAACCAGTGTTGCTGTTGTTGTTGTTGTTTTTCTGTAATGCCAAAAATAGGCGCAACGAAAAAGCACATGATAACTTGTATGTGTGCGTGCGTGCGTGCGTGTGTGTGTGTGCATATGACAGCAGCAGTTGGAAATGTAGCCGGCGATTTAGCCGTGTATATATGCGCATGGTTAAATACATATGTATATATATAGATACATATGTAGATATATTGGCTTACCAGTAATTTGCGGAAGAGTGCAGCCTCCTTGGGCGGCAGTGGATCGCTGGAAGGCATCTTCGACGTTTGCTGCTGCTGCTTCTTCTTCAGCTGCTACTTTTGCACCGGATTGAAAATGCTTGCGTTTGCTATTGGGTTAATCTATTATTGTTGAAATGTAGTTACTACTGGCGTGTGTATACAATTTGTGGCCCAGGCACACGCACAAAAAAAAATAACACACACACACGGCGTTAAAAATATATATAATTTATATGGGGTAAAATACACCGCGAGCACGAGCAAAATTTCGTCTTGACGGTGAGACAGCAAACATCAACGCAATATACACATGCAGCACGTGTGTGCGCATCGATTTGAATGGCAATTGAAACGATTCGATTTATTAAGTTGCACTAGTTATATTCGCCAACGCCGTGTTGAAGCCGCACGTGTGCGCGTGTGCCTGTTATGAAAGCAAACAAGAAAAATACTTACATTTAAAAATAGTCTTATAGTCAGTATTGGGTTTTTATTGCTTTGTGTCGGGGTCTACATAGGCAAAAGAATCACAGCTGTGCCACCCTCCAGAGGCAAGAAGAAGCAGCAATAGTGGGCCAGCACTTGTTATATAAAACGTTTGAATTATTACTTAAAATGAATGTAATGCGTTCGTATAGTACTGTCAGTCTACATACTCAAAGCATAAACGTTGCCACACACATTCTTTTGCTACATTTAATTCCAGACTACACTAAAATTCATATTAAATATGCTCACCCCAAACTGACATTCACACAATTTACACGAAAATCAGCTGTCACGGCGATATAAGTAGAAAAATATCGAAACATCGCTCAATAAAATATCGATAAGCAACTTGTTCAGCCAAAAACATGAACTCCTTGGCCAGGCTTGGAAGTTACGTTTGCCAAAGTGTGCAAATTGCCGGCTGTGGCGTAAGTCTAATATAAAATGATAGCAATTGCACATTAGAAAAACAGTTGTAACAATGTTGTCTCTGCAGTTGCAGCAAGTGCGCACCAAATATGCCGACTGGCGGATGATACGCGATGTCAAGCGGCGCAAATGCGTTAGCGAGCATGCCAAGGAGCGTTTGCGGGTAAATTCGCTGCGAAAGAACGATATACTGCCAATTGAGCTGCGTGAGGTTGCCGATGCAGAGATTGCAGCATTCCCGAGAGATTCATCATTGGTGCGGGTGCGAGAACGTTGCGCACTTACGTCACGGCCGCGCGGCGTCGTACACAAATATCGACTCAGCCGCATTGTGTGGCGACATCTGGCGGACTACAATAAGCTGTCGGGTGTGCAGCGCGCCATGTGGTAGACTAAGGATGTACTTTCATTTAGCCCTGTGTTAAAAGCCATACAATAATAAATAGCACAGCTGGCACAGCTGATGCTCATATCGATTATCGATAACGATAACACTCTTTTGTTTACCTGTGCGCCAGACAGTCGAGAAATGGGCAGCAAGGCGGACAACAAACGGCACAGTTCCTCGCGCCAGCCGATCAATTTGGTGAACTTCAGTTTTCTGGAGCACAGGTCAGCGCTCAGCGGCCAGCTGCACACCAAGAGCCGGCATCAGGTCAGTCTCGTGGAGAACGAATCGGATTTTTGGCAATTTGTCAACAAATACGAGTCGATGCTGCGCCAACTGGGCCAGCCGGTGCTGCCGACGCTGCTCAGCGAATCGGAGCATCTGCAGCCGTTGCCATATCACAAAAGCAAGCACCTGGCGCTGCAGCTGGACGAACGGGCGCTGCTGCGCAACGACACTGTGGAGGAGCTGCAGGCGCAATTCCAACAGCTCGTGCTCATCTATCTGGACTTTAAGCAAAAGGAGAAATTCAATCGCATCAAAAAATTGCGACAAGCGCAACGTGCGCTGCCGATTGCACGCTTCAAGGAGGATTTGCGCAGCTCGCTCCAGGCGACGCGCGTGCTCATCGTGGCCGGCGACACCGGCTGCGGCAAGTCCACGCAGGTGCCGCAATATCTGTACGAGTTCGGCTATCGCAGCATAGGCAAGTCCAGCCGCAGCCCGTTGATTTCTTTTCATTTAACTCGTCTTAATCCTTGCAGCCTGCACGCAGCCGCGCCGCTTGGCCTGCGTGTCGCTATCGAAGCGCGTGGCCCACGAGCTGCTCGACGATTACGGCAACAAGGTCGGATTTCAGATACGCTTCGAGCGCAACCGGACACAGCATACGCACATCTTGTTCATCACGGAGGGCTTGCTGCTGCGCCAGCTGGCCGTCGCCGCCAATTTGGAGCAGTACGACATTCTCATACTGGACGAGATCCATGAACGCAATCTCTTTGGCGACTTTCTGTTGGGCGTCACCAAGTGTCTGCTGCGCGCCAAGCCGCAGCTGAAGCTGATACTGATGTCGGCCACCATCAATGTGGAGCTCTTCCATGGCTATTTCAGGGATGAGGGCGCACGACTGCTTCAGGTGCCGGGACGTTTGTTTCCCATCAAGCTGCGCTATATGCCGCCGCCGGCGCTGGAGCTGAAGGCGGGCCAGCAAACGGGCAGCAGCAAACGTGCGCAGAGCGCACGACTCGATCCGGCGCCCTTCATCCAGGTGCTCAGCCTCATCGATCAGCAGTATCCCAGTGCGTAGACACAAATCACAAATCTCTTGAATATACCTGAAATCTCTTGCAGTTACGGAGCGCGGCGATGTGCTGATCTTTGTCAGCGGCGTCAATGAGATCGACAGCATTTGCGAGGCGATCCGAGAATATGCCAGGGAGCAGACACAGTGGCTCATCCTGCCGCTGCACAGCGGCCTGGCGCTGGCCGAGCAGGACAAGGTATTCGATTATGCGCCCGATGGCATGCGCAAGTGCATCGTGTCCACGAATATAGCGGAAACATCGCTGACTGTCGACGGCGTACGCTTTGTTATCGATTCCGGCAAGGTCAAGGAGATGAGCTACGATGCCAGCTGCAAGGGACAGCGTCTCAAGGAGTTCTGGGTATCCAAATCCTCCGCCGAGCAGCGCAAAGGACGCGCCGGCCGCACGGGTCCCGGGGTGCGTCCATAATTCCCAATCGAGTCACATTTTATTCAGCATATCCTTTGCAGGTGTGCTTCAGGCTGTTCACACAGCAGCAGTTCGATGCCTTCGAGCCGTATCCGATGCCGGAGATCTATCGCGTGCCGCTGGACACAATGCTGCTGCAGATGGTCTCGATGGGGCTGCCCGATGTGCGCGCCTTTCCCTTCATCGAAGCGCCCGAAACGGAACGCATCGAGCAGACAATTCTGGCGCTCAAGCAGCACGTAAGTCGATCCACGAGTCGAGTTGGGACTTTTGAAATTGAAATCTTTTCGTTGCAGTGCGCGCTCAGCGTGGACGAGAAGATAACGCCGCTGGGCAGCTCGCTGGCCAATTTGCCCGTGGAGCTGCCCATTGGCAAGATGCTCCTCATGGGCTGTGTCTTTCCGGAGGTCGAACAGCTGCTCACCTTGGCCGCCATGCTGAGCGTACAGAATCCATTGACGACGCGCGCTCACACGGATCAACGCTGCGAACGTGAACGCCAACCGCTGGAATCCGATCAGGGTGATCTATTTACGCTGCTGCGCGCCTATCGCGAGTGGCTGCAGCTGAAAATGGCGCGCGAGAATACAAGGAAATGGTGTCATCGTCTGGGCATTGAGGAGCAACGCTTCTACGAGGTCTGCAAGCTGCGACAGCAATTCCAGCGCATACTCGAGACCTGCCGCATGGCGCCGCCGTCCAGTGCTGCCGGCGGCGCCGGCGCGCTCAATCGCAGCGAGCGTGCCCGGCGCCACGGTGAGCTGCGTCAGCTGAAGGCGCTCAAGCGACGCCAGCGCCTGGAGCAGCCGCGCCAGCGCAAGCTGCTCAAGCGCCAGCATGGATCCGCTGCGGATGCGCAGCAGCAGGAGGAGGAGGAGGATGACCACGAGGACATGCGCGACATTGACTTTCGGCTGCGGCACGATGGACGCCAATTGGCGCTGCTCGCTCGCTCCGCCCAGCTGGAGCGGCACCGTGATCTGCTCCTGCTCAAGCTGCTGCTGGTGAGCGGCTTCTATCCGCAGCTGGCCATTGCCGATGAGTTCAACTATTGCAAGGGCGGCGGCCAGCAGTTCTTCCATACGCAGCTCAAGCCCTTCCTCTCGCTCCATCCCAATGCGCACTTCGCCAAAAACTACGAGCTGCTCAAGCTCAGCGACAGCGAACTCCACCCCAAGCCGGACTACTATACGCCCAAGCAGCCGCTTAGCGAGCGCCATCAGGTGCTCTGCTATCAGTGAGCATTCCTCCAACTAAAGCCCTGCACCGGTTCGACTGCATTCCATTTCGGATACTCAAACAATCGTCTGACTCCAATTTGTTCGTCTCGAGCTGTTCGATTTGCAGATAAAACATGCTTGCTCGACCGTTAGCTCCAACATGTTGCTGACTTGTTCAGGTCAAGCTCCAACATGTTTGCTGACTCGTGCAAGTCGAGCTCGAACATGTTGCTGACTCATACAAGTCGAGCTCGAACATGTTGCTGACTCGTTCAGGTCGAGCTCGAACATGTTGTTGTTTCGTGCAAGTCGAGCTCGAACATGTTGCTGATTCATACAAGTCGAGCTCGAACATGTTGCTGACTCATACAAGACGAGCTCGAACATGTTGCAGACTCGTTCAGGTCGAGCTCGAACATGTTGTTGTTTCGTGCAAGTCGAGCTCGAACATGTTGCTGACTCATACAAGTCGAGCTCGAACATGTTGTTGACTCGTTCAGGTCGAGCTCGAACATGTTGCTGACTCATACAAGTCGAGCTCGAACATGTTGTTGACTCGTTCAGGTCGAGCTCGAACATGTTGCTGACTCGTTCAGCTCGAGCTCGAACATGTTGCTGACTCATACAAGTCGAGCTCGAACATGTTGCTGACTCATACAAGTCGAGCTCGAACATGTTGCGGACTCATACAAGTCGAGCTCGAGCATGTTGCGGACTCGAACGGCTCGAACTTTGTTTGTATGATTCCCTTCGGGTCTGATCAAACGAGCTCGAGTCTGTCGATCGAATGAGTATCCGAGTTGGAAAATAGCCGCTGCAGGACTCTTCGATTGAATGCAGCATCTTATGGCCAAGTGGTTGATTTTTTGCAGATCCCTGCTGGAGACGGCCAAGCCATATTTGATGAACTGCATCAGGCTGCCGGCGGCGCAGACGCTGCTGCTGTTTGGCTATGCGATCGATACCAATTGGGGCATCTCGCGCATCGTTTGCGACGGCTGGCTGGGCCTGGACTTTCCGCAGCCGGGCAGCGGACTGCTGCTGCTCAGACGCGCCATCGAGCTGCGACGACGCTGGAGCAGCCGGCTCTACGACAAGCTAAATGGTGCGTATGACCTCAGCCTGAAGAGTTGCTTAACATCCATCCCTTTAACTCATCCCGCAGAGCTCAACAGCAACGAGCCGGCGCCGCCAAAGCCGGCTGGCCATGATCACGGCGACACGCTCTGGTCGGATCTGCTGGACTTCATGGGCCTGGATGTCGTCTATGGCATTAAGCGTTTGCTGCCCGCCGATCAAAAAACGCTGTATACCCGCTGCCCGCCGCCGGCGCGTATGTCGCTGCTGTCGGCGAATCCCTTTGTCCGGGACTATCCGCTTGGCGTGAACAGCGAGAAGGGCGGGCTCAATATCTGCGAGCATGTCGTCTATGGCTGCCTGGCGGAGCTGCCCTGGACGCTGGCCATGGAGACGGCGCTGCAGGCGCAGCCCTGGCGCTGTGCCCAATGCGATTTCCAGCTGGAGCAGTTCGATGTGCCCGATCAGCTGTTGCATCGCGTGCAGTGCAAGGCGCAGTCCGATGGCAAGCGACGACGACGACGACGCACACGCTCACCCGATCCGAAGCCAATTGTTCCAGCCAGCAGCAGCGGCAGCGATTATCACTGCGAGTCCTGTGGCCGACATCCGAAGCTCTCCCAGATCGATATACTGCGTCATCGACGTACCTGTTTACAGCACAAGGAAGCAATTTAAACCACAATAAGCATTAGGCATGCCTAATATATTTGGCCAGCAGTGTGCGACTCGGCTTAGTCGAGACACAAACCCGCACTGCAACTGCAACCAATTACAGTGCAAGCTCACAAATGCAGCACGCCTCGCTTTCAGATTTGTTTCATTTGTTTCACAACAATTTTAATATGGCATATTTAAATGAAATTGTGACTAGGAATTATTTAATTGATTATTTAATTAATTAATATTTAGACAATTATCGCTCTCCATCGCTTTGTCTTCCCGACTCACTTTTTATATATGTATTATCTACAATCCAATAAATATATAATTGCAAATTTATGTAATGAATAAATTCTATTTTATACCCAAAGCTTAACAACTGTTTGGAAAAACTTCGGTGCTTAGAGTCCGATCTTTTTGAACTTTTTGAACTAATTTGTTTTGTATACAAATGTATACAAATGTGAAATATTCTCAATTTGTGTGTAGAATTGAAATACAAGTTTTGACGTATGAAAAAGGCAATGAAAAATTAATTAATAAATGCAATTTTATTTCCAGACATATTCTCACATTTTTGCTTCTTGATACTTTTGGTTCGATTTCTCTCTCTCGCTCTCTCTCTCTCTCTCGCTCGCTCGCTCGCTCGATCTCTCTCCGTTTCATGAGAGAGTTTTCCTTTATTTATTAAGAAAATATTTATAAATATTATTAAAAGTCGGTAATTGTTGTTGTTTTTCTTGAAGAAACATCACGATATCTAACTGTCTCTCTCTCTTTTCTAGCTTCATCGCTTTTTTTTGGGTATTTTCTTCGACGATTTTTTTATTGTTTTCAATAACAAACTTGGTTTTCATGGATAAGTTGCGTTAAACATTTGTTTTTGCTTCACATTTCATGTTCAATTGTATGCTTTATGTGTGTGTGTGCTTTATGCTTAAGAGTCTAGAAAATTAATGCTTTATACACAAGTAGTATATAAATAAGCCCAGCATATAAATACAAGTATATATATATAGACTATATATATATGCTAGTATACAGTTAGCGCTCTATATAGTCCTTATGTCTATTTATATCTACGCCTAGAGCAGTCTAGAAATCGGCTGTAGATGCCAGATACGAAATGAAAGTAATATCGAGGGCGAAAAACAATAATCAAAAAACAAAAAAAGAAAAATGCCTAAAAGCAATTTCAGAGTTTCCCTTGAGAAGCGGGCGAATAGATGAGCGAATGGAATGAATAGAATCTTAAAAACCAAAAGGCAAATAAAATAAACCAAACGAAACACGAAATCAAAAAAGTTCTATCGTAGATTCTGCATTTAGTCTTTCTAGTTAGTTTCCACAGCTGTCTCGTCGTCATTTAGGGCATGATGTACTCCAAGTCGAATTTGGCCCCGATGCGCGGCACTCGCGGCTTCCGGGTCACCTTTGGCTGTGCGAGAGAGGGAGAGAGAGAGAGAGAGAGAGTTAAGAAGATTTGGTTAATTGGTTGGGAATTCAGACTTACCTTAATAACAGCCGCTTCCTCCGTTTTGACAGCGGCAACGCTTGTGCTGGCCTCTGAGTCCGGTGGCTAGAAGAGAGAAGCGAGAGAGAAAGAGAGAGAGGGAGAGGGAGAGAGAGTGTGTGAGAATATTGTTGAAGTTCATTTCACCTTTTCACACATTTCCAATTAACGAGCCGTGCAGCTCTTTACATAGAGTGAAGGAAAGAGAAAGAGAGCGAATTTTCTTCAAATTCACTTTCACTTTTTCCACCCATTTTCCCATTTAAGAGACATGAGTTTTCAACAATCGGTTTAAAATCGATCGGATGAACAGTACAAAAAGAAAGTTTTCCACACAATCATAAAATCGATCAAATTCATTTCCGTATGCGACTTTGAGTTACGTCTTCTTCCACGTAAGAGGGCGTGGTTTTCACGAAATGTGTGAATGTGTGTGAATGAATTACATTCAATTACACGAATTTTTCACCCTTATGAGTGAATTAATTGCTATGTTTTCGTACATAATAAAAGTTAGCTACTGTACAGGGATTTAGCTGCCCAGTTCTAAGGGTTTGGGGCCCAATTTTGTTCATCAATCAGTCAGTCAGTCAGTCAGTCAGTCAATCAGCGTGCTGATGGAATATCTATATATATATGAATTGAGCTATTTACCGTTATCTTGAGCGTTCTCATTAGCTCAGAGCTAGCCTCATCCTCTGCGTTTTGTGCCGTTGCTGAGCCGCTCGCCTCCTGGAGCTGGACTTCGTTGGCAACGCTGCCGTTGCCCGTATCCAATTTTTCCTGGTATAGAAGAGAATAGAAAATTATTGAAGACCATTAAGCATTCCATAACTGTGCCCAATAGAATTGATTGAGTGGAAATTGAGACATCTTTAACGAGATTTTTCATAGATCCGGATAAGACGACTGATTGGATTGACGAAAATCAAGATTCGATGTTTCGGTCAATCAGTCAGTCAGCTAGTCAATCATTTAGCCAGTCAGTCAATCAGTTAATTCATGAGCTCATGAGTGTGTTGATTGATGATGATGATAGTCAATCATCAGTCAGTTAGCTAGTTAATCATTTAGTCAGTTATTTCGTCAATCAATCTGTCAGTAAATCAGTCAGTCAATTAGTTAGTCAATTAGTTAGTCAAAGTGTTAATTGATTTACGAAAACTTGTCAGTCAGTCAGCTAGTCAATCAGTCAGCCAAGTAATCAACTATTTAGACAGTCAATCATTTAGTCAGTTAGCTTGTTAATCATTTAGTTAGTTGGTTACTCAATCAATCTGTCAGTAAATCAGTCAATCAGTTAGTCAATCAATTAGTTAGTCAAAGTGTTTATTGATTGATGAAAACTTGTCAATCAGTCAGCCAACTAGCCAATCATTTAGTCAGTTAGCTGGTCAAGCATTCAGTTAGTTATTTCGTCAATCAATCCGTTAGTTAATGAGTGTGTTGATTGATTGGCGCATATCAGTCAGTCAGTCAGTCAGTCAGTCGGTCATTTAGTCAATCATTCAGTCAGTTAGCTAGTCAGTTATTTCGTCAATCATTAAGTCAGTCAATCAGTTAGTTAATGAGTGTGTTGATTGATTGACGCATACCAGCGAGTCAGTCGGTCAGCCAGTCAATCAATCAGTCTACCAGTTCGTCAATCAGTCTGTCAGGGAACCAGTTAGTCAATCAGGCTAGTCAGTGACTGTTGACTGAGTTGAGCAGTCAATCAGTCAGCCAACTAGTCAATCATTTAGTCAGTTAGTTGGTCAAGCATTCAGTTAGTTATTTCGTCAATCAATCCGTTAGTTTATGAGTGTGTTGATTGATTGGCGCATATCAGTCAGTCGGTAATTTAGTCAATCATTCAGTCAGTTAGCTAGTCAGTTATTTCGTCAATCATTAAGTCAGTCAATCAGTTAGTTAATGAGTGTGTTGATTGATTGACGCATATCAGTCAGTCAGTCGGTCAGCCAGTCAATCAATCAGTCTACCAGTTCGTCAATCAGTCTGTCAGGGAATCAGTTAGTCAGTGACTGTTGACTGAGTCGAGCAGTCAATCAGTCAGTTGGTCAATCAGTCAAAATAAATACACAGATATCGAGCTAAATGCCTGGTTGATGCAATTTACCATTTGCTGCTCGGCGGGAACAAAGTTCTGGGCGCTGCGCTGTGACTTCTTGGGACGATAGGCCTGTATGGGCACAAAGTCCTGGATCGATGTGTACGAGCGACGCGGATTGGCATTGCCGTAAAAGTTGTTGCTGCTGCAATTGTTGTTGTTGTTGTTGCCAATGTTGTTGCCGATGTTGTTGCTGTTGTAATTGTTGTTGTTATTGATGGGATAATAGTTGCTCGCGGTGCTGTTGTAGTGCTGATACATAAACCCAGCAGCCTGCGCCAGCTGAGGCAAAGCTGTCGTTGCAAGTTGTAGTTGTTGTTGCTGTTGCTGCTGTTGTTGCTGCTGTTGTTGTTGCTGTTGTTGTTGCTGCTGTTGTGGACGCTGCAGCAACTGTCTCATAAGGATTTCACCTCCTGTAGCCTGTTGTGCTGCTGCTGCTGGCGGCGGCGGCGCCTCTGGCAACTCGTCGAGGCTTGGCCTGCTGCTCAGCAGCTGCGGCGGCGGCGGTCTCTGTTCCCATTGCTGCTGCTTGGAGGAGATCATCTGCTCCGATTGCAGCTTCGCCTTCTGCTGCTGCTGTGCCTCGCGCTGCCAGAACAGCGGCGGCTGCGGCAATTTCTGCAAAATACCAACAGAAGGAGACGTGTTAAGCAAACGATCGATTCTATCTATATGTATTTTGGCTATATAATATAGTTGCGCGATCTGGCTAAGATTGGGCTCATGTGTAGGGAGCATGGTTTAGAAAGTTTGGCCAAGATATCTTGATACGACAAAAAAGTCGTTCATACAAAGGACAATCGATTCTATTACAACTATATAATATGATGCTTCGATCCGGCTTATTCCAATATATATATATTCTAGCTATATAATATAGTTGCGAGATGTAGCTAAGATTCGGCTCATGGTCAAGATATCTTGATACGACAAAAAGTCGTTCATACAAAGGACAATCGATCTATTTCTATAATAAACTATATAATATGATGCTTTGATTCGGCGTATTTCAATAGATTACTTTAAGACATGGAGACAGCTCCTTGACATATATATATGTATATAGAGAGAGAGAGAGAGTGAAAGAGAGTGAGAGTGAGAGAGAGAGAGAGAGAGAGAGTGAGTGAGAGAGAGAGAGTGAGAGAGAGACAGTTCCTAATTATGCCCTGAACTCCATTAAAAATGGGTACAAAGTATAAAAGTATAAAGACGGAAGCATCTCGGACCCCATAAAGTATATATATTCCTGAACAGCCGAGTCGATCTAGCCATGTCTGTCCGTCTCAGTAGCTAAAAAGAGCTAGAAACTCCTCCTGTTTGCATGTTAAATGAATGAAGAGGAATTTGCTGGAATTTGCGCGCTTACAGGCATTTGACTAGGCAGCGGCGCCTGGAGCAACGGCTGCGGCTGCGGCTGCAGAGCTTGGAGCAGCTGCTGCGACGTGGACGGAACGTTGGCCACTGACTGCGCTTGTAAGTGTGACTGCGGCGACGACGACGACGACGGCGATTGGTTTGGCAGATTCGTTGTTGACGTTTGCTGTGCCTTCTTCGACGACGCCGGCGGCGGCCTCAAACCGAGCAGCAGCTTGAGCGCCTGCGTTTGATCGTGCGGCGTGGCTGAATTACGCTCGACATGATCCAACGGCTGCTGCTTGGCTGGCGGCGTTGCCCGTGCAACCGACGACGATGACGACAGCGGCGCCTGCGTGGACATTGTGCGCCAGTTTTGCACCGCCGTCGACTCCTTCTTGGCGGAGCGCATGTTGCTGGACGAGCCTGGAGCTGTTCCTTCGCTTGCCGGGCCAGGCAAATAGAATTCATCGTCAATGTGCGTATTCATGGTGATCGCATTATATTTGCTGCTGGCGGCGGTAATAAAACGTCCGCCCGGCTGCTGTTGTTCGCGCCAATCGCGACGCATTGCATCCGTGCGCGCCTTCAGCTGATACGACGGCTGCGGCTGGGCAGCGGGCGACGGCGGCACCAAAGGCGGCAGCGGCTTCTCGTTGGCATCTAAAAAGAATATATATTAGTTGCAGTTTAGACAGAGGGTATATATTTGGCGACTTGCCGCTCGGCGTGATGATGACCAGGGCGCTTTCGGGCACCTTGTAGACGCGCTCGTCGGCAATGCCATGGATGTCGCCGCAGTTGGGCACACAACGATCGAAGAGCAGCTCGCAGAAGGTCTCCACCGCGTTGAGGCACTCGAGACGCACCGGATTCGGATCGCTAACGGGATGTATGCCAATGACGGTGCCGGTTATGCCAACGGGCACCATATAAATGGTGCGCACGACAACGACACGATCGAAGAGACGCACTGCACCGGGCGTACGATAGACATCCGGCAGCGTTACATTCGGTTTAATTAGTAAATGTGGCTTCACCTGCAACTTGACGTTCTTGACCGGCAGCTGACGCAGCTCATCGACAGCGTCGAGCAGCAGCTCGATCGTTTCCTTGCAGACGGTGCGGGAACCGCATGTGATGCGATCGACTTTCATGTGCGGCTGCTGGCGCACCCAATTGGCCACATCCTCGATATGATGCTGGCCGATGGCGTTCGGAAAAATGTCCTCCTCGTATATGAACTCGCCGCGATCATTGCTGCTGGAGAAATAATCCACAATCGATGGATAACGTTCGCAGTAGCTGTTAATCAAATCAATGGCCAAGCTGGAGTAGAACCATTGATTGTTCAAGCGGCGACAATAGCCGGCCCGCTCCTCGTTCAGGCGCGGATACTTCAGCTGCAGTCCAATATTGTGCTTGGACACATTCTCCATGCGCTCGCGTCGCGGTCCCAGCACAACCCAAACGGTTCCCGTCAGCCGGCCCAGACACTTGCTGCTTATGTCCAATTCGCGGCACACCTTGTACGCGTTCATATAGTCGCGATCCCGCTGCTCCTGCATCTGGCGTGCCGGCAACAGCTGCGGCTCCGGCCCGACGCGCAAATTAACTGCAAGAGTCGATAATATAAAATTAGATCGGAAAAAGTAGCAGTAGCGAGTCAGTGTTCGAGTTCGACCAGAACGAGTCAGCAACATGTTTGAGCTCGTTCTGAACGAGTCAACAACATGTTCTAGCTCGACTTGCACGAAATCAAGAACATGTTCGAGCTCGACCAGAACGTGTCAGCAACATGTTCGAGTTCGTTCTGAACGAGTCAGCAACATGTTCGAGCTCGACTTTTACGAGTCAACAACATGTTCGAGCTCGACCTGAACGAGTCAGCAACATGTTCTAGCTTCCCCAGTTCGAGGCGTTCAAACAGAGACAGACTTGGAGCTGCCGGAAAGGGGGCTAGATTGGCACACACACACACACACACACACATACCCTGGACACGTCCACAGGTGTAGACTAGCATTGGATCCAATACGGTGCCCTCGCTGCCCGCATATGGATCGCCGACAAAGAATACGGTGCTGTCGACGGGAAAGAGCTCTTCGATTTTCCGGAACTGTACATGCAAATTGTCGCGCACTTGGATATCGGAGACAACGCCCTGGGCCGGATATGGCGTGACCGAGCTGTTCCACGAATCCTGCATAAATACGTTGCCGCGCTGACCGAATTCCACCGAGCTGCCGGCATAGGTTCGTATATAGACGAGCACATGGTAGTTGGCAAACTTGATGCCCATGCGGCTGTGAAAACTGCGCGCAAAGAAATTAAAAACTTTAGATTTGCAAATGATGTGAATAAGAGCCCTGCATCGGTTAGTTCATTTGCATCAAACGCGAATACTCATTCGATTAAACCAAATAAACGATTGAGTTGAGGATCTTTTCGAGCTTCGAATGAACGTTGGATCAAGCCCGAAGGCATTCATACAAACGAAGTTCGAGCTGTTCGAGTCAGCATGTTCGAGTTCGACCTGAACGAGTCAGCAACATGTTCGAGTTCGTTCTGAACGAGTCAGCAACATGTTCGAGCTCGAGTTGCACGAAATCAAGAACATGTTCGAGTTCGTTCTGAACGAGTCAGCAACATGTTCGAGTTCGTTCTGAACGAGTCATCAACATGTTCGAGCTCGACTTGCACGAAATCAAGAACATGTTCGAGTTCGTTTTGAACGAGTCAGCAACATGTTTGAGCTCGACCTGAACGAGTCAGCAACATGTTCGAGCTCGACCTGAACGAGTCAGCAACATGTTCCGAGCTCGACTTGCACGAAATCAAAAGAACATGTTTGAGCTTGATTTGCACAAAATCAAGAACATGTTCGAGTTCGTTCTGAACGAGTCAGCAACATGTTCGAGCTCGACTTTTACGACTCAGCAACATGTTCGAGCCAACCGAATATATAAGCCTTATTTTCGACAAGGCGATAATTGTCATTATCAATTATCATTGTGTATTGTTATTAGCTCAAAAGCAACTCGACCTTAATTGTTCGATTGAATCGACGTGTCTTTAGAACGGATCGACTCAATTTAACAAGTTCACAACCAGTTTGAAGGGAACCAGTTTGAAGGGAACTCAATCGTTTAACACGATGCAAGGCTCATTTACAAAATCGATAAGCTATTGAGGAACAACACTCAACTGTTCCTCGAGCGCTTTGCAGTCGGCTTCGAAATAATGCGAATCGTTTGTACGGACGCCATCCTTGTCGACGATTTGATCGTATGTGGCGACGCTCTCCACCTTGGCCTTGATCAGATGCGGCCAGCCAATGTGCACCACCTGGCCGAGATATTGCGAAGCGACCGACGCGAGCGTGTCCTGTTGCTGGCGCCGCTTTGGTTGCAGCACCATGCTCTGATTGCGGCTCGCCTGCTCGAACACCTTGACCCGATCGTAGCGCAGCCCAAACTGTAAGCGAGAGAGATTCATATATTAACAGATATTTCTACAAAATGAACAGCATCACTCACATTAAACTCCAGGTGCTTCATGGTCGGGAAGCCGGGAAAGAAGACGTGACGCGCCGCATTTGGCAGCTCGACGCAGACCGTTCGCGGCGTATTGATCGCAATCTCTTGTGCCCAGCGCGCCAGTTCCGTGCAGAAGACGTGCTGCATCGATTTGAGCGGCGCCAGCGCCTTCATCGGACCCTGCGAAACGGCACTGTAATCGTATTGAAACATCGGACCATGTCGATTCCTTTCCCGCTCCTCGCCATTCAGCAGCGGCTCACAGGCCGACATTGCCCTCAGCAGGCGATCCTCTTCGATGAAGGGTATCAATACGACTGCTTCCCAGTCGTGCTTCTTGCCATTCAGATCGCTCTCGAATTCCGTCGGATAGAACTCGGCCAGCGGACTGTTCGGGTTGAGCATCAGATCGTGATATGCCGCCGGCAATAGGCTAACACTTGCCGCTGGCAGCACCGCAAGCAGCTGTAAATCGGTTCACGAATCAGTCGATATTATAAATACATAAATATAAATACGATATATATATATAAAATCGATAAGTATCGATTTTAAGCCGCATTTCTTTTGGTATATCCCTAAACTTGAAATACATATATGCCTCATGACAATCAACTAAATTCGATATCAGCTACTTTTGATTTTTTATTGAAATCGATAAGTATCGATTATGTTGCATATATTTGGGTATTTTTTTGGTATATCCCTAAACTTGAAATACATATATGCCTCATGACAATCAACTAAATTCGATATCAGCTACTTTTGATTTTTTATTAAAATCGATAAGTATCGATTATGTTGCATATATTTGGGTATTTTTCAAAGGCCGCTCAAGTTGATTTTCCATTTTCTTTCACGTATCACGCATCCTTTCTTTAAAATCGATAATTATCGATTTTCAAACTGTGCTTTTAGGCACATCTCGAGGATTATAAGCGCATATAAGTCTGTGAAGCCTATGAAGTTTATTTTATTTTAAACCAGCCACGACTTCCTTTGCTTGTAAATCGATAAATATCGATTTTCATACACTACCCTTAACGTATGATCGATAAATATCGATTTGCACGCACTCCCCTTACTTTGAAATCGATATCTTTCGACCTTTATTCACTTACATTACCTTGAAATCGATTAATATCGATTTTCATGCACTCCTCTTGCCTTAAAATCGATAAATATCGATTTGCCTACTCTCCCTTGCCTTATAATCGATTTTCATGCACTTCCATTACCTTCAAACCGAGAAATATCAATTTGCCTACTCTCCCTTACTTTAAAATCGATTAATATCGATTTTCATAAAATATTTTCTATAATCCTTACCCCAAATAATAACTGAATCGAAACACATTTCGGAGCCACAGCTCTGGATTTACACCTATTAAAAACCACTGGAAATAGTTTCAAAGAGTTTTTTCAATTGGACAACTATGTGAGACGGAAAAAAATTGGATTTAATTGCAACATTAACCCAAAAATCGATAAATATCGAATTGGGAATTCACATGGAATGGAGTCTACGTTCGAATTTGAAGAGTATCTTCTAGAGTATGAAGAGTATCTTCTAGGCGAATACTTTTGGTGGATTTCAAATAGATTATTTACCTGCTGGAAGGGCAAAAATGGTTTGCCCAGCTTAAAATTGATGCGAATATCCTTGATGTTGGTCAGATCGCTGATGAAGGGCGCATAGTGATAGGGATAATACCAATCCCAGGACTGGACGCCGCGATAATAATAATCGAGCACCCATTGCATTGCGGTCACATAATGATAGCTCAGCTCGGCAATTAAATCGCTGTGCATCTCGTTCTTGAACTTGTTCCGATAATAGTTTCGCTTGTAGTTCTGGAATTCGGAACGCAACGACATTTGCTCGTCGCCAAAATCCTCATCGCTGTCGCCCTCATAAAGCTGCCGGAGAAAGGACAAAGAAATGGTTAAGTTATGATAAAAAAATGGTATCAAATCAATTCCCACAAAGATCTTTCACACAACCGTTTTCCGCCAATTTACCACTGTTGCGGGTGGAATTGCCCAAATCGCTGAAACACGAATTCATTAAGTTCTTATGTAGAATCGAACAAAACATAAAACTTAGACCAAAAAAAACTAGTTGAATCGTAATTTTCCACCGAGGAAGTGTGAATTCTGTGAAAAGTGTGAAACACGTCTCAAATGAGTTTTCATTTAGATCCGTGGAAATGAATTTGAGAGCGAATTTGAGAGGAATGCATTTTCCAAAAAGTGCGAGAAAGCACCTTAAATGAATTTTAATAAATTTCTTTGAAAATGAGTTTAAGGCCGCTCGGATGTGTAAATAAAAAACTTTCATACAAACGTTTTACGCGATTTTTCCACACACGCGGGTGGAATTCATTACATGAGGTAACTACAGTGAAAATTTCAGCTTGCTAGCTATTACGGTATGGGCTGTGCGTTGATCATCAGTCAGTCAGTCAGTCAGTCAGTCAGTCAGTCAGTCGGTCAATCATATAGGAACTTCCTAGCTATTACGGTATGGGCTGTGCGTTGATCATCAATCAGTCAGTCAGTCAATCAGTCAGTCGGTCAGTCAGTCTGTCAGTCGGTCAGTCAGTCAATCATATAACAACTTCCTAGCTATTACGGTTTGGGCTGTGCGTTGATCATCAATCAGTCAGTCAGTCAGTCAATCATATAAGAACTTGCTTGTACATATAAGTTTTTAATTTAAGAACGATATCGTAGTCTTATATGATATATAAATATATGATATAGTTGCCCGATCGGCTCGACTTCAGCATACAAACATATCAACTGCCTGGGGCAAGAAGAAGAAGAAGAAGACAAAATCAACCTGATGCTGATCAGGAATACATATACACATATTATAAACATATTGTATTATGGTTAACTCTGCGTCAATTTCTACAAAAAATCGATTTAAAGCAAGTTAAGTTGCGAAACAGTTATGTATATTCCATGTACATACATACATACATACATACATACATGAAAAAAGATTTGAGTTTGGAACTTGAGGCGCATATTAAAGGTGGAAGCGAAAGCAACAAATGCATACTGCGTGCTCTTTCGCACGCATTGCCTAAATGGGCGGCTGAAATGCTAAAAATTGCGAAAGATCTCGATTACGAGACACACACACGCACGCACACACACACGCACGAACTTGCAGTAAATGAAAGCTCGGCGCAGGCAATTTGCAAAAAGAAATGAAATGCAATAAAAGCTTTGGATGTGTGTGTGTGTGCTCGCTCTCTCTCTCTTTGTCTTGCGGTATGTGAGCAAGTAGGGATCTAAGCAGGGAAATTACTTAAAACAATTACCTTCATGCTATTGTCAATGAGTGCTGCCAGATCGTCGCTATATCCATCGAAGCCGCCATTTTTTAGATCGGCGACATCGACATCGAACGCCTCCGTCTTGGCATTCATGTACTTGAGATCGTCGCTGTGCTCCTCGAACAGCTGCAGCTCCACCTCGCTAAGGGCCAGCATGAACTGCTCCAAACGTTTCAGATTCAGCTTGCCGTGCTCATTGATATTGCCGCCCAGCTGACGATAGATGCGTATGTAGGTCTTGTAGAGCAGCGGCAAAGCATTCGAGGAGATATGCAGGCAGGGCAGATGCGGTATAAAATCGTTGCCCACCATAAAGCCCATCAGTACCCAATCGTCGATCAGCTGCGCCACGTCCAGTTTCTGTTCGGGCGTCGACAACTTGTGGAACTCCAGCTCCAGATATTCGCGCAGCAAACCCAAATGCAGCAAAAAGAAACGCGTCTCCTCGACGGAAGTTCTTTTAACATTCCGCCCAAATTTCACCTCCTCGCGCAGCACGACGAAATGCAGCTCATGCGTGCATAGACCCAAGATGATGAGGTCCGCGTCCAGGCCGTAGAGGCAGTGACGCGTATTGGGATCGAAATTGGGCTGCGCTTTCATATAGCGTATATAGTCCATGATCTTGTGCTCGCCCTCGCCGGGCGTCTCCTGGCCGCTGAGTATGATGCGGCACTTTTGCCACAACGGATCCGTTGAGATTTTGGTGCGCAAAAAGCAACGCAAACCGAGCTGCAGCCGCGCCATAAACTCGGTGCCGGGCGTAATGCAATTGCTATCGAATCGCTCGTGTTCCCGCCTCTCGCCGCGCTGCAGCGCCTTCGCCTCGAGCAGCTCGGCCTCGCGTGCGGAACGGAAGCGTCGGCTGCGCTGTTGATTCATTTTGGCACGTGGCGCAACACCGTCGACGGCCAAAAAGAACAATTTCTGCGGCTTGATCAGATAGAAGAGCTTGTCGATATAGTTGTAAATGTCCTGGAATATTTGCGGCTCCTCCAGATGAAAGTGTATATTGTTGTCATCCGGATGCGAACAGTTGTGCACAATGCCGTTCATGTCCAGGTACAGATTATCGAATTCCGGTATCTGCAGACAAATAATATTTTCGCTGATTTTTTAGGATCTAACCCCTCCCCCTCCCCTCCTCCCTCCGATTACTTACGCTATGCTCACGCGCCAATTCGCTGAGACACGGATAACGTTCGCTGATATAACGGAAAAACTTTGGTACACCCATTTTGCTGCGTCCTTTGGGCAAATAGTTGGTTTAATTATATATCCTTGCCACGTCTCTTTCGCAACAACAATGACAACAATTGTCTGCTGCTTCTGCTGCTTCTGCTGCTATTTCGCACAGAAAATTTCGACTTGTTTGTATGCAGCGTGACTGCAGTCTGTATGCGCCTAAATTCCCATAATTCAATTACCAACTAAATACTGTTGCCACGAGAAAAATACCAAATGTTATGCTGAAAAGTATTGAGGCCAAACAGCTGTTTGTCGTTCAGCTGCTAGTGATGTGCGACTGAGATAGTGACAAATATATCAAGTAGCCAGATATTTGATTGATTTTGACTATCAATATTCAACAAATTTATAATTATTAAACTGTCATGCAATCGTTACAAGCTGGCTTAAAAGTCTGAGTTGCAATTGTTACGCTTGCATGCAATAGTCACCAAAAAGTAGCACTATGCGATGAAAAAAATACCTTATCGATGTTTTGCTATCGATACATTTCGCACATCGAGTCTCATAGCACTCAGCTAGGTGTGAACAGCTGTC
Source organism: Drosophila lacicola (assembly GCA_035045355.1). Lineage (NCBI taxonomy): Eukaryota > Metazoa > Arthropoda > Insecta > Diptera > Drosophilidae > Drosophila > Drosophila lacicola. Next base: position 1,310,683 of record JAWNPB010000148.1, on the reverse strand, counting down.
AACAACAACAAAAAAACGCTTCTGTTCCAAAATTTTACGTAATTTCAATTGTGATTTGCTTTTGAATTGTTTTAGAAACAGAAACAAGCGAAAATGTCGCTAATCCGTCAGGTGTTGTGCCGCACAGCGCCCACAATGCAGTTGTAAGTGCCTGCCGTCACAGTCCCAGCAGTCCTTCAATTGTGCTTTCTCCATTTGCAGCTGCGCCCGTCGCTGGGCTTCCTCGCAGGATGTGGCGCCCATCGATTTGAACACGGCGCTCGCACGCCCCGAGGAGCTGGAGCAGCGCAATAAGCTGAGCGGCAAAATAACGGTGCCCGTTGATGTCAATCTCGGCCCGATATCGGGCGTGCCCGCCAAGCAGCTGAAGGAGCGACGCGTCCGCATCCATATACCGCCCAAAAATGCCATGCAGAGCGGCACAGACAACATCAACACCTGGCTAATTGAGTTCGACAATCGCGAACGCTGGGAGAATCCCCTCATGGGCTGGGCCTCCACGTAAGCAACCCAATCCGCCCCCAAAAATTTAGCTAATCAAATCTCGTGTCTGTCTCTGTCGCAGCGGCGATCCGTTGTCCAATCTGAATGTGCAGTTTGGCACCAAGGAGGAGGCGATCAACTACTGCGAGCGCAACGGCTGGCGCTGGTACGTCGACGGCGAGCTGAAGCCGAAGAAGGAGCGCGTCAAGAATTATGGCGTCAACTTCTCCTGGAACAAGCGCACGCGCGTCTCCACCAAATAAATTGGAAGCCGTCGACCAACTGGAAGCCGTCGACCAACTGGAAGCCGTCGACCAACTGGAAGCCGTCGACCAACTGGAAGCCGCCGACCAACTGGAAGCCGCCGACCAACTGGAAGCCGTCGACCAACTGGAAGCCGAAAATTGCGCTTTATAAATAATTTAATTGTTTTTTTTTTGCTCCTCCTCTTTCGCTTACATTAAAACTTACAACTAGAACGTAAAGTGAATCTTGAAGATAGAAATTAATTGTATTTTGTGCGCTTGTGGATGCGCGGGGAGCGGCTGCGGCTGCGGGAACGCCTGGAATGCTTTCGTTTGCCCTTGTGTGGACGCCGGCTGCGACTGCGACAGCGCTGCTTGGGCAGAGAGCGTCGGCTGCGCTCACGACTGCGACTGCGCTGCTTGGGCAGAGAGCGTCGGCTGCGCTCACGACTGCGATAAATAATTTAATTGTTTTTTTTTTGCTCCTCCTCTTTCGCTTACATTAAAACTTACAACTAGAACGTGATGCGATTAGTAAAGATAAAAATTAATTGTATTTTGTGCGCTTGTGGATGCGCGGGGAGCGGCTGCGGCTGCGGGAACGCTTGGAATGCTTTCGTTTGCCCTTGTGTTGACGCCGGCTGCGACTGCGACTGCGCTGCTTGGGCAGAGAGCGTCGACTGCGCTCACGACTGCGCTGCTTGGGCAGAGAGCGTCGGCTGCGCTCACGACTGCGACTGCGACTGCGTCGCCTGGGCAGCAGCTCGTGGCGGCCGGCAACCGCTGGAAGCTGCCGCTGCTCCTGCTGGAATGCGTGCATCTGCTGCTGCTGGAACGCGTGCATCTGCAGCTCGACCAGCTGATGGAACTGCTCGTGCAGCGTGGGTTTGCTCTTGCGATGCCGTCGCTGCTTCCGATGCGCTCGCCTCGTCTCGGCCACCAGTTGCGCAAAGTCGGCGCTCTGCTCGCAGCAGCTGCTCAGCTGGCGTGGCGTCCGACTGAGCACGTGCTCATAGATGAGCAGCTTCTGGGCAGCGCTAAAGTTGGCCTGCAGATCATCGAAGCTGTGCGCCTCGAGCAGTTGCTGCGGCGGCCGCAACTCCGGCAACAGCTGCTGCAGCTCTGCCGCAGTCAGCTGTACGCTGTGCTCGGCTCGGCCTGAGCAGCTCGGCGGCAGCTGCTCCGCAAGGACGGGAATCGGGGGGCGATGATGCTGCTGCTGGCGTAGACAAACCGTGAGCGACTGAACGGAGTTTATGAATTGAGACTTGCCTGTAGCACGCCCTGCTCGGTCCAGTGCAGACGCTGCAGCAGCTGCTCAAGCTGCGCTCTGCTGCTGGTCACATATTGACGCAGTTCGTCCTGGACAGCGGCCTGCTCGCACGACATGCCAAATGCATTAGCAAGCACTGGCTGGCATTGAGTATGTTTTTCGTTTAGCGTGGCAGGGTCACACTAGAAAATACCAAAAACAATCGAAAGAAATGCTAAAAATGCAGCTTGCAAAATAGTTTGATTTGTGCAAAAGCTTAGAAAAAAAGGAGTACACCAACTGCTCTTAAAACTACATATTTGATGCCAATTGAATGCAGCATTTATTTTTTAGCTCCAAAAGAGCACAGTAAAAGCCATTATCAGGCAGGCGGCACCGACCCAAGGCGATTTGCGTTCCCCAATGCGCGCCAGCTTCCAAAACGTGCCCAGCAATCTGCATACAATATTTTCAATTTTAATTTATATATATATATATTGGCTTGGATAGCTGCTTACCCCGTTTTGTTGCGATCAATGATGCTGGGGAAGAGCGAGCGCAAATAGGCGCAGGTGCATATCAGCAGCAGGATGACCGACAATAAGCTTTGGAAATTGAATAATGCACTCTGAAATTCAATAATGGTTTGTTAACTAACTAGAATTTAAAGCGCTACTTGCACACATTTGATTATTACCATCTTGTTGTGTCGCTTAACTGTTGGCAAATAAAAATAAATAAATAACAAATTAAACTGTGACGTGCCGTGCTGAGTGTGGCCGAGCTTGCGATATTTAATATCGGTACGGCGGCCGGCATATCGCTATATTTTATCGTTACAACACGCAACTCTAAATTGACTTGTGCGTGAAATATCGATGACCGTTTACAAATATCGCTCAAATGCATGTCTAATCTATCGATATTTTTAGTCATCCCTACCTCGACGTCTCTAATACGCTGCGGGATTTTTTTTTTGCTCTATTACTATTTTTTTTGTCGTAATTGTAATTTGATCGTCGAATTGCAAAACCTCTTTGATTTGCCGTTGAGGGTTCTTTAGCGAGAGCCCCATGAATGGCACGGGCTCAACAACGATCGAATTGAAAGTATCCGCCAATTGCGTCAAATAAGAAAAAAAAAAAACTTTTTACTTTCTTGTGTATGCGTGTGTGTGTCGGAGTGTGCTGCACACAGCGCAGCTTTCGGTTGAACTTTAAATACAAATACAGTCGATTAAAACATAGAATTGTCCAACCAGCAAGTACAGTTGAAAAAAAATTATTTTTCAGATGAATTCGTAGTCCTTGGGCTCGTTCATCTGACCGAGAAGAGTTACCAATTTGTGTTTGTGCCTCGCATTGCAATTCTTAATGCAGAGCAAGTCGCGCGCTCGTTGAGAAAAAAAAAAAAAACAAAAAAAATACTTGCTACATTTTTTTTTCGTACGTCTTCGTACATGAAATCGGTAATATCACACATATGTATATGTTGTTTGTTGTGTATGTGTGTATGCGTGTAAGTGTGCGCTCCGCGTTGCGTTTTTTTTGTTGAGAATTCTAGCCGCTGAAGCGCTCCTGTGTGTTTGTGTGCGTCTGTGCGAGCGAGCGAGCAGAAAGGCAATACCGACATCAACCACAACAACGAAAGCAACAACCAAACTCTACATACACAGTCGCAGCTCACACACTCTTGTCATGTTGACACTCTTGCGGATTCGGCCTGCACTTGCATAGCGGTAAGTGCTTAATACAAAAATATGCTCATCAAATAATTCATGTAAGAGAAAGAGAGAGAGAGAGTTGCAGCAAGTAGATTTTAAGCAAGTTCGAATTTAAGTTAGGGCACACTTCAACATTTTTCAAAGGAATCAAATTGTATATTTAAATATATCTATACATAATGTACGACGCGTAACATGGGCATGCACACACATGTGTGTGTGTGTATTGTCGTCGTCGCCAGTGCCTGTGCCTATGTGTTGGTGACAGCGGCGCGCGCTGTTAAGTTTTGCCTTTTTTTTACAGCACAATAACCGTCATATAATTAGGTGCATTTGGTTTGGCAAAGCAGTGTCAAAAATGTGCCCTATTCAAACGTAATAGCTAAATACCGAATGAAGAGACGTTATAACAATTTCACATGCATATATAATCACATATGCATATATGTGTTTTCATATACATAATTTTAAACGCTTCTAGGATTGCGTTTACGCCTGTGCTGATTGTTGTTGTTTTTTAGTCTCTTGAAAAAAAAAAAAAAACAGCAGCGGCACTTCTTGCTTCTGCTACTGCTGCTGCTGTTACTTCTGCTTCTTCTTCATCGTTGTCGTCGTCGATGTTGTCGAGTTGTGTTCAGTCGATATCTTCTCATCGCAGACATTCACCAAAAAAGTGTTGGCCAAAGCAGCAGCAGAGCAGCAGCAGGCAAGAGAGCGCGCAAATCATAATAAATGGAAAAAATTGACTTAGTCTAAAATAATATCAAATAATCAACAAATAATTGAAAAAACAACAGAAATCAAGTAATTAAATATTTTTGTTAAGTGCGCAACAACAAAAGTGTGTTTGCATAAAAAAAAGTTAAAGGCAGAGCCAGGCAATTTTTGTCTCTCGGCAACTGCGTGGCCGCTGCGCTTGTGTGTGTGTGTGTATGTGAGAGCGAGCGGGAGCGAGTGCGAGAGAGCGCGCCACATAAAGTTTTTGACACTCGTCGGCAGCAACCAGCAGCAACAAGCTTTTTCGCAACGCTGTGTACGAAAGAAGGAAAGAAAAGGTAAGAGATGCATTCGTTTATTTTGCTATGTTTTCTACACACACACACACACACAGAAACAAACACTCATACTAGCTCATTGGAAATGCATGCTTCTTTCTAGTGAAGTTGAGAAAATAAAAATAAAAATAAATAAGAAACAATTGCTAATTGCCGCCGCTTTTTATTTTTGTTTTTGCACTCTTGCTTTTTGCTACCTTTTCCATATTCATTTATCGTAGCGTTTGTTTTCAGTTGCGCTTTGGCTTTTTGCACCTATCCGCTAGCTACTTGCACGCTTTTAACTTGTTTCAATTCATTCATACATATTACAACAATAGCTGGCTCAATTCATTCAAATCTATTCGTATATATTTTACGCAATTTTTTGACATTTCATTTTGCGCGATGTTCTTTTTACCCATACGTGGTCGTCGTGCATACATATTCAGCTCTCTTCGCTCTTTCTTCTGCTCCCGCACACACACACACCCACGCTCACACTCACACACACACACGCACACATATTGCCGTTTGCAGTGAGAGCTTTGGCCAGTGTTGCATTTGGGCGCGCGCTGCTTTTAGTGCTTTTTCCGTTCAAACGCTCCGTTTTAACATTTTAACATGTTCGGAGCGCTTTTGTTGCCTTTGAAGTTTTTTGTATTATTATTATGATTAAAAACCCGTTTTGTTTATTGTTTTAAGCAACAATATGCCAAATGTAGTAGAAATTTGTAAACCGGTACCAGGGGGTACTCGATGATGATTGCCAGTTTCTGGTTACGTTGAAACAATTATTTCATTTCGTTTCGATGGCATTAATACGTACGTACAGTGTAATAAATATCAATATAAACACAAGTTTTCTTCTAATTACACAAATACATGCCCAAACATGAATGCAATCGTGTGCGTGTGTGTGTGTGTGTGTGTGCGCCTTGCACTTGCACTGAACGCTAAAAAATGTGTGGAAAATTTTTAATCAATTTGCAACGCTAAATGCAGCAAGACTATATTGTGGGGGTCATAAAACAAAATTGTTGTAAATAGATTTAGTTAATCGCAAAACCAATTACAAGACTTAACAATCAGCAGCACACAAACAAAGATTTTCTTATCGATTTCAATTGGCCGATGACGTCAAAAGCCATCGCGCAGATTCTGATGAACAAGATAATAAAACAACACAACGGCAGCAAAATGATGGTACTAGTAAAGTGCTGCCCAGCAGCATGCAGAACGCTTCAGATTAACATTAACATACACTTTAGGCGCAGACGAGAGAGGAGAGATGGCGTCGAGAATGAGTGCGAGCTGCAGCAAGCGGCGATTACAGCTTTATATTTCATTCATCTGCTTCGATTTTGCTTTGCTTTATGGCTGCACAAAAATTTGTCAAGGCCACAGTTGCTGCGGCTGTTGCTGCTGCTGTTGCTGCTGTTGCTATTGCTGTTTTGTCTATCGCACGCTGATTTTGCCCTTTTGTATGCATATACACACAATTCGTGCATAATGCATATTGTTGTAGTTATGCTTGAAAGAGTGAAACAGAAGAAGAGCTAAAGCCTGGTTCTATGTTGCTGCTACTCGTGCACGCATACACAAACACACCCACACACACACACACACATACAAACACACTATTTGCATTTTTCATTAGATTGTTGCGCACCATTTTTTCCCCACTCCGTTTTTGGTGTTAAATCATTTTTCATTATCGATTTGCGTAATTTGGCAAACAAATAAAATAGAAGCAAAGTAAATAAAAATAGAATAAAACGTTAGCCGCACAGTGGTTATAACGTTGTAAAAATGCAGCAAAAAACGAAGGAAATGTATGTTGATGTATGTATGTAACATTCTTTGGTTTTACCGTTTCGCTGTTTGTGTTGTTCCTGTTCCTCCCATTGCTAATATTTCGACCACAAGCAGAAATCTTAACCAAATAAATGAGCAACAAATTATTGCTGTTTCTCACTCTCTGCTAGAATTTGCTAATTCAATTAGAAAATACAAAATATATATTCTTATTGCCTAATATATGTATTATGTATGTATGTCGTATGTGTATATAAATGTCTATGTATGTACTGCAAGTGCACAATTGGCATTGTTTTTTTTTTTTGTTTTTTTTTTGTCATGGGACACACGTTGTGCGAAATTCTTATCTCACCAATAACGGTAACGACGCAGCGCTGCTTGGCTGCTACCGTTAATAATCCACGCATTAACAATGTTTTTGACAACGCAGTCAGCGGCTCAGTGCTGCGCCGTTAGCTTGTGTCTCACGTCAAATCTAGCTGTTTTCTCTCTAATAAGCATTTATATTTAGCTTTTTAAGAGCTAAACAAACCATATTTATATATATTATAAGCATAGTATTTATGTTAAAATTCGGCGAGCCCGAATTAAAGTGCTTTTAAGCTATTATGTACAAACGAAAAACAAAAAACTAACAAATAGTTGTTTTCTAGCTATTTAGCGTGTTGTGGCTGGGACCGAGCAGAGCAGCACTGTTGCTGCTGCTTGATAGCGACGGCGCGTCGTTGAAGGCGTCGCGTCGCATCGCATCGCTCGCGCCGGGCCGGGCAGCGATCGCTCGCGTGCCGTTTTCGCTGCTTTTGCTTTTGCTCATTCTTATTTTGACAAGCGACGTGTGCGGAACGCAACGCATTACGCGCGGTGTTCATCTGATCAAATTTCGTTTACCTTTTCGTGCGTAGCGCCGGATCAAGCAGACTCTAGCACGGACACCACACACACACACACACACACACACACAAACACTTATGCGAGCTAACTGTGTCTTTATGTGAACGTATTCCTGTGTGTGTGTTTATGTGCTAATACTTTTATTTTTTTTTTACTCTTTTGTTTGCGTGTCTATGTTTGTGTGAGAGACATTTGGTGGTAAAACGTTAACAATTGTAGTTAAAAAAAAAAAAAAAACAAAAAGGAAGTTCAATCAGCAGCCGCAGCGCAGCAATTAAAGTGCGCTGCACGCGCGCTGCAGGCAGCAGCAGCAGCAGAAATGGCTCAGTGCTGTGAGACGACAACAACAACGGCAACAATGTCCTCACGATTTGGCAGCACTGCCAGACAGGCGACGCTGGCGTCCGCATTGCTATGTATGTATTATAAAGCACCCTGTATTTAACACACTAAACTCACGCACACACATGCACCCGCGCCATTACACTCATGAACTTGCACTTGGGCTTCATTCTGCTTCTTCTTCTTCTTGTTGTTGTTGTTGTTTTTGTTCTTGCTGTTGCCAGTGGTCAATAATTCAGCTGGCAGTGCGCTCTTTGACTCTGCTTCTGCCCTTCGTGACACACATTTTGTGTCAATCGCGTGTTTTGGCACTTGGCATAAAGTTTAATGACTTTTTTATATACCTTTATTTCATTAACTTCAACTTAGTCAATTATATTTATTACTTTTTTTGTCGTCTGCTTATTGATTTACACGCAACAAATTCCGCCGTTATGCACATGGATTTATGTGTGCGTGTGTGTGTGTTTGTGTGTGTGTGTGGTATTGGTCACACTGTTGCTGCGCGCTTTTATATTATGGGCAGACCACATTCTAATGCAGCGATTGCGGTTGTTGTTGCTGTTGTTGCCTTTTAAGCTATTTGTCATCATCATGATTGACTTCATTATCATCATTCGTAATTTGTAATCATCAAAACAAAACAGCAGACGACAGCAAGAGATATTTGTTTGTATTTTGTTGTTTTGTTCTGTTTTTTTTTTTTTTTTTTTTTCGAATATATTAGAATATTTTCGCTATTTTTGTGAATTTCCGCCTTCAGACTTGTTTTGTGTTCTTGCCGCTCTGTTTGTTAGTTCTAACAGTTTGATGAGATTTTCTGTAGAAAGACGAGACCTTTTGCACACACACACATACACACACACACACGAACACACATGCACACTTTTTATACTCTCTTTAATTTGCGAATTTCTGCTCAACCGGAATTGTGTGAACAAAAATTGCACAGAAATCAAATGCGAATGTTTTTGGCCTTGAGCAATTTATTTATTTATATATATATTTTTTTTTATATAATTTTTAATATTAATTCAGTTGATTTGCTTAGTTTGCAAACTATGTGCAAAATTCTAATTGGAATGCGCTTTACAGTTACATCGAACACTTCTGTGTGTGTGTGCTTTCTATTAAAATTCGCCACTTTTATCCGCGACATGTCGGTCATTGCCTCTGCTTCTTGCGCCAAATTTTATTTATTGCTTTTTTTTTTTTTGGTGAAAGTTTAACCCCCAAAGCAAATCCCACCACACGTGTGCGCCTGCTGCTGTTCTACACTCTGCACAAAAGAGATCGCAGCGAGATAGCAAGAGAGCGGGAGAGGGAGAGAGAGAGAGAGGGGGGGGGGGCGATATACAAAGCGCTCTCTTGAGCTAAGCTCGGCTTTTGCGGCACTTTTGATGATGCATTGACGTTCGGTTTGAGGAATGTTGCCAGACACAGATAGACACACACACACACACACACACACATACAGACATACAGACAGACAGACAGACAGCGACATTGTTGTTTGTTATAAAACACTTGGCACGTTTATGGCAAAAGCTTAAAGCCCTTACCCAGTGCATCAAGATGATCGAAACCGAAAGTAACGTACGACAATGCGATTATACGCTTAAATAAATAAATAAATAAATGTGCAGTTATGCATGTATCTATATGTATGTGCGTGTGTGTGCATGTGCATGCATGAATGCGCATGTACGCGCAAGCGAGAGTGTAGAGACATTGGAATTGTCAATGTCAAGGTGTGCATATTGTGCATATTTATGGCTGGCTGGAAGCACTGGAAGCTAGCTAAATGCAACATCAAGTTCAAGAGGAAGCGCGATGCGTGCGGCACAGTGGTCGTCGCTGCTTTTGAAATGTGTGAAAAGCTTTAGCTGAAATTTATTCCACTTCGTCTTTGCAATTGCGTCTTTAAAACTTTTGGCTTATCTAATTCTCACCCCCTTTTCGATTAGATTGGCATTTAAATATGTTAATATATTCCGATTCAACATTATAACGTACTTTATTAAATAAAATTGCCTTTTAAATGTGGTAATTCATGGAGGTATTCATTACAAATTGACTGAGCGATAACTGAGTTTAATAAACTGCAGTGTTGCAAAATGATAAAAAAAAAAAAATAATGAATTGCTTAAGATTGCAAAATATTTGTGCTACAGTGGAGCAAATAGCTTTAAACTTGACAGGAAAATTGATAGGAAATTTTATTTTAAAGTTTATAATTTATGATTCATAATTTGCGAGCAAATTTCCACCTGCATTTATTTCATCTGATATTTTATTTGTTGCAAGCTGTAAGAATTGACTGACTGATTGATTGATTGATACTTAACAAATCGCCTAGTAACGGGTTTTTCGATGAAACTTGATCAATGATTATGAATAATTCACGCTGATAGTCGGAAAACGGGTGAATCGACTTCAAAGTGAAAAGAAATTTAATGAGCCGAGCAAAGCCGGGTACTACCTGCTGCTAATACAATGTGTATTTTAGTTGAATTTTAATTGCATTGTTTTGTTGTACGTTTTATTTTTATAGTGGTTTCTTTCTCTTTTTTTATTATTGTCTTATCTTTTGGCTGGCCATTCATGTCGACGATAACTCTGCCACAAATACATATACACATGCACACACACACATATATATATGTATATGTACATTATTACAATATTTATAATGTTTATTGTTGATAAGTGAGAACAAAGCGATTAGCACATGGAAAAGCTGGCAGCTGGTTAATTGTTGCGTTGTCTTCTTCTTCCTGTTGTTGGGCATGTTAGATTTATGAGGATGGTGGGGGAGGGGGGGGGGGGGGTTAATGAGCCCTGCCACAATTCGCAATTGTTGCTTAAATGCTTATCAGTCAGTCGCGCTGTCCGGAAATAATCGCATATCAAATACTTTAAATACTTTGTAATTAACGAGTCGATAAATGCGACGCCGCGACATATAACGGGAAAAACGAAAAAAAAAAAAAAAGGCGAAAGAACAAGCAACACTGATTGTGAAAGGTGTGTGTGTGCGGTCACACTGGCCACGCGCTCGGCGAATGCAGAAGATAACAATGATAAGCGAGCGCAGAGCGCGCTAAACGAGAGGGCAAAAGCCCGCTCGCAATGCCAATTCGATTACTTAGTAGTAGCGGTAAATGCGTTGAAAAAGCTTTACAGCAATCAGGATTCCAATTGGATTATGTGACCTTCCAGTTAGTTGCTCCAAAAAGCTCACGCCACAAGGAATTGTGGACTTTGCTTCCAATGCTGCCGCTGCTGCTGCCGCTGCTGCTGCTGCTGCTGCTGCTGTTAGCTGATAGCGAATCCACCTTGTTTTATTGTCCTCCTCTTTCCACTTCCATTTCGCCGACTCTCGCTCGCCTATCGCCACGGGTCAAGATCGTTTTTATGACGCATTTGCGCTTCCCCCATAATCTATACACATACATACATACATACATAAATATACATATACAGAGCAAATATGCAAAGTGTCTTCCATGTTCGTCGTTTTCTCTTGCGTTTGTTCATTTGCACTTGGGATCAGTTAAGAAAGTGGGCGACACGACACCCCCGCCCACTTCCCCCCCACGCTCACTCCTGCTAAGCATTTGGCCTGTTGCGCAAACACATTCAATTGTGAACTAGTCCACACAGACACACACACACATACATATGTGCAAATGCATTTGCTGTCGCTGCATAAGCTCTGCCTCTGCCGCCGCCGTCGCCGTCGCCGACGTCAATCAGTTGCCGTTGCCAATCAAGAAATCAAAGCGCAAAATCGCGCCATTCGATTTTTTTTTGCGTAGTTTTGAAAACAGTTTTTATTGCCTCTTTTTATGTTTCTTTTTTCGCATTGCTTTGCGTTTTTTTTTTGTTTTAGTTTTTAATTTTTATTTGTTGACCTCTGCTGCCGGCACACAGTTTACAGTTACAACTGCGCTGCCGACTGCGTCGCAGCGTCAATTTGCTACGCTCGGGTTTTTGCGTTTAGTGCACAGTTTTTAGTATTGGCGCATTGAGCGTTGTGTCTGCTTCACGCTGTTTTTTATTTTTATTTTGATTTCTTCCCTTCTTCGTTTCGTTTCACTTGTTCTTTTTTTTCTCTTTCGTTTTTTATTTTATAATTCTGCCCGCGCGCGCGCTCGCAGCTCGACAACTCTAAACTTGGCCCAGGTAATTGCAGCTGCACACACACACACATGCATGCACACTCACACATGCATATCCACTCACACATACATAAAGAAGCATGCACACATACACGCACACAGAGAAACTTGAGCTTTTGATTGGCTGACAGGCTGTTCGATAAGTAGTTGTCTTCGTCGATTGCTTTTCTTTTTCTTTCAATTTTATTTATTTATAAATGTTTGATTGCTACGCGCATCTATTGTTATAAATTACTTTAATGAGCCATAACAGTTAATTGTCGCATGCAGAGTGCGCATTTAAAGTATGCGCCGCCGCGCTCACAGCTGCATTCTATAAATAATAATAAATCACATCAATCGCAATATTCAATGCAAATTAATTCTACTGCTTAATAAATAACTCAGACAAATGCAAATCACCTATAAAAAAAAAGAAAGATCAAAAATTGTTTCCGCTGTGTGCATACACACTTAAGCTGCACTGTGGCCAGTGTTGCCAACTTGTCAAACGCAATTTAGACTATTTTCAGAGATAATCTGCTGAACAAGAGTAAAGTTTCAGGGATTTAGCCACATTTTTGGCTGGATTTAGCTGCTTTTTGAAGCGGCACTTGGCTACAGTTTGCGGGTGAAGAGGATCGCTAAAAGGGAAGGGGGTTACTTTTATTGAAATTTGTGCAATTTCAGTGTAACAGCAATGTTAAATATTGCATAAACGCGATGAAGCCACATTTGATGGTTAAAAAGTGGAGCTGGCAACACTGGCTGCAGCTAGTTGAAACAGCTGATCGATAAACGTGCATGCGCTAACATGTTTGTATGTGTGTGTGTGTATACGTGTATGAGACGGTGTCTGCTGTTAAGGTTTGGCCTGTCTGGCAGCACTGACCTTGACAGAGCTCTTTTGCTGGTGCTGTGACGACTTTAGTCTGCGTTCCGCTGTTAAGTTAATTGACTGAAAGGGCATCGGCATTTGTGGACTGTGTCTTTATCTCGCTCTCTCCCACACGCACTCACACATTTGTGCATGTGTGCGTTGGACATTTCTTGAGCTGCGTTTATGCACAGCTGATAAATATCTGTAAATTACAGTTGCCGCCAGACTGAGGCAGCGAGTAAATGATATGAATGTGCATAATATAACATTAGATCATTTACAGCATGCGCCCCGTCTCTTCTTCTTCTACTTCTTACGCTTGTTTTCGTTTCTGTTATACTATATTGCGGTTGTTTGTTATATTGCATTGGCTTGCATAAGCAGCAATAATAATTTCTTTTGCTCTTGCTGCATGCGCCGCTGCGAAATAAATTTCAAATTTGATTTCGTTTTGTTTTTATCTTTCTTTCATTTATTTTCTTTTAGTAGATTTCAATTGCGAATGCAATTTAAACATAAGAGTGTCAACAACAACAACAACAACAGAAGCAGCAATAATAATTTTGCAGCATTTTGATGCTCTGCAATTAAATCCAGAACGAAGAAGCAGAGAACTGTTGCGTTAATCGATCTTTAATTACGACCAGGGCTGAACTATCGATAACAACTCATTAAATAGCAGACACACTTAAACACACAAACACACGCACACACACACACACACACACAAACACGCACGCACGCACGCACGCACGATTCCCTCGCATTCCGACTTGTCTTTTCCTTTTCTTTTCTGTATTTTTGTGTTAGGCAACAGCTGTTTTCCTTTATACACACATATACATATATATTTTTTGTAGTTGTTGCCTCTTCTGCTGCTTCTTTGGCTAGCAACGCGCAGCGTTCGCCCACGCATCGCGCACGTTCTTCATTTTCTTGTCTCCTCGTTTCACATTTTACGTTTCTTGCTTGTGGCTCGGTTCGCAGTTTTTTTTCGTGCGCGTCAAGTGCAAAAAGAAGTCAAATATACACACATATACATATACAATGTATATGTAAACACACGTATGTATGTATGTAGTTATCTAGTTTCTCTCCTTTTTGAACAGTTTTTTTTTTCTTTTCTTGTTGCTTTTTGGTTTTAATTGCGTCTGCTTGTAGACACATTTCTTTAAACTCTGGTTTTATTTTTGGTATTATATTTTTTATTACTTATTTTTTCGTTGCTTTGCATACAATTCGCACGCCCATTCACGCACACACACACACGCACACATACGCACATATTTATGAATAATATTGTTGGGCTGCTTCGTGTGGAACACACAACAACAACAACAACAACTTCATCCAACCCATCAGCAACAATTACAACAACAACAAGCACAATTCCATTCCAAACAACAACAACACAAACAATTAAAACAAATACTCGCCTAATTTCATGTCTCACGCCACAACAACAACAACAACTGTTAACTGCAGCAGCGCCTGCGACAACAACAACAACATCGGCAGCAACAGCAACAACAGCAACAACAACTCAGCAGTGCAACAACAGCAGCAACAACAGCAGCAACAACAGCAATTCAAAACATTTCAATTACATTGCAGCTAGTTCGGCTGCAACCGATGAGGACAACCCCGAGCCAACTCCCACAACAGCAGCAATAACAGCAGCAACAACAGCAGCAGTAACAGTAACAGCAGCAACAACAGCAGCAGCAACAGTAACAGCAGCAGCAGCAACAACAGCAGCAGTAACAGCAACAGTTGCTGTTAAATTGTTGCCGACGCTTTACCAAAAATTGACGCCTGCTAACCAATTCCTGGCCCAATCCAACAACAACAACAACAACAGCAATTCCAATTCCACATCCTCCGCCTCTGCATCCGCATCCGCATCCGATTCCAATTCCATATCCAATTCGAGTTCGACGTGCAGCTGTTGTTGCCGTGATAACTTGCAACAACAGCAACAACAACAGCAGCACGCCGCCGCAGTTGCCGCCGCATCGGTTGTATTGGCCAAACAGGTGGTACGCTCCGTGACCGCGACCAGCATCATGGATATGCCCTATAACACCTCGCCGTCGCTACGCGTACGGACCACATCGCTGAATCAGCTAAAGAAAACGGCCGATTTGGCCATTGAGAATGAGCTGCATGTCTGCCCCTCCATCATGTCCGATGAGCTGCGCAAGCTGTTGCCGCCAACATCGGAAACGGTTATGACCAAACCGTTTCCGATACGCGGCGAACGCACCATAGCCGATTGCACGACACCGCATGTGATTGCCATGGTGGGTCTGCCGGCACGCGGCAAGACCTTTATATCCAAGAAGCTGGCGCGTTATCTCAACTGGATCGGGATTGCGACACGTGTCTTCAATTTGGGCGAATATCGGCGGCATGCAACAACCGCGTACAAGTCGCACGAATTCTTTCGGGCCGACAACGAGGAGGCAATGGCCATACGGAATCGTTGCGCCAACCAGGCCCTGCACGATGCCTGCGAATGGCTGCTGAGCGGCCTCGGGAGCATTGCCGTCTTCGATGCGACGAATTCGACGCACGACCGAAGGCAGCTGATCTATGATATTGTGGTGAAACAGCACGGATTTCGGTTGTTCTTTGTGGAATCGATATGCGATGATCCGCAAATCATTGAACAGAACATACTGGAGGTGAAGGTCAGCTCGCCGGACTATATCAATATGAATACCGAGCTGGTTGTGCGCGATTTTCTGCAACGCATCGAACACTACGAGGAGCGCTACCAGCCGATCGACGAGGTCGCCGAAACCCATCTCAGCTTCATGAAGGTCTACAATGCCGGCAAGAAGGTTGTCGTCTACAATAATGAGGGTCACGTGGAATCGCGCATCGTTTACTATCTGATGAATATACACATTACGCCGCGGACAATTTATCTAACGCGTCACGGCGAATCCGAGCACAATTTGAGCGGTCTGATTGGCGGCGATTCGAATTTGAGTGCACGGGGTCATCAATATGCACGCGCTCTCTCCTCGTTTATAGCCCAGCAGCAGATCGGAGGTCTGCGCGTCTGGACGTCCTGGATGAAGCGTGCGATACAAACGGTGGCGGATGTTAAGGCGCCGCAGGAACGCTGGAAGGCGCTCAACGAAATCGATGCCGGCCATTGTGAGGAGATGACCTATGAACAGATCAAGGAACGTTTTCCCGAGGAATTTAAAGCGCGCGATGTTAATAAATTTGCGTATCGTTATCCGCGCGGCGAAAGCTATGAGGATCTGGTGGCACGACTCGAACCGGTCATTATGGAACTGGAACGTCAGGGCAATGTACTTGTTGTCTCACATCAGGCCGTCTTGCGTTGCCTGTTCGCCTACTTTCTGGACAAAAGCGCCGATGAGCTGCCGTATCTGTATGTGCCGCTGCATACGGTTATTAAGCTAACGCCCGTCGCCTACGGCTGCAAGGTGGAGCATATTAAGCTGCCCATCGATGCGGTCGATACGCATCGTCCAAAGCCAAAGATACCCGGCGATGTTAGCCAACCGGGCATGGATGGTCTCAGCGGTGAGCTGGTCGCGCCCGATGGCGTCGGCAAGGTGCTAATCGTGGGCGATGATGTCGCAACGGCAACGGCAGCGTCCTCGTCCACCAACGGCAACGGCGGCTCTCGTCTCGACACCCAATGACATTGCCGTCCCCCCCTTCGCCCACACAAACCAACCAAATCCAAGACACTATAAAAGGCAACCAACCGTACCGTACCCAACCCAGCCGTACCACCCGTACCGTACCCAAGCCAACCCATGGTCCAAAACAGAGCGCACTCAACACACACACAGACACACACACACAGCGCTGGCGTTGTAGTCTTAACAGCTGGCTTAACAGTCGCTGTTAACGCAGCACTTCTATTAACAGAGACATAACCCAATTAAATGTTACAGTCACATGAGCTCATATAGACAGTTTACAGTTATTGCTGTTCAAATTGAATGTTACGCTAACAGCCGCTTTAACTTACACTAGACTTAACAGTTGCGCTTAGCAGCAACAGCTTCAACATACTTCTTAACCTCAAAGCTGTTAACAGAATAGTTAGCTGCTGCAGCTTTTACTCTTAACTGTCGTTACAAAACTGTAGAAAAACATTCGCAGAAGTAAAAATGTCTGCTAACTGGCTTTGTACTTTGTACTGTTAACATTTTAACAGTAACATTAACACACACACTTTAACAGCAACAATGTCTGTTTACAATCCTTTACAGCTGCTGTAGCTTGTAATGTTATTCCTTTTCATTTAACAGTCTGCTAACAGTAATTGTTTAAATGTTAACTGTAACACCAAAAGGTGCTGTACTTCATTATGTTAACGCTCTCTTGAAGAGCTGTTAGCAATAACAGTCGCTGACTTTACCCTCTCTCTGTCTCTCTCTCTTTTACTCTCTCTCTCTCTCTCTGTTAGTTTTATGCCGCTTGCCTTTGTGTTTTAGGCTTAGATTTTACAACTTTTTGTTTTCATCTCGAGATTTTTTTTTTTAGCTATTTTTTGAAATGTTAATTTTCTGTTAAACATTTTATTTTATCTGCTTTTGTCATTGAAATTGTGCTAAATTGTGATTGGAATGACGCTGTTATATTGATGTACTTTACTTACAAAACTTAAGCGACACAAGAACTTAAACCGTTAACCGTAGCCTAGAGTAAGACGAGATATATATTTTGAAAACATTTTTTATATATATATTAACATTTATTCAAAATTTTACAACTACATACATATATTCACATTTTGTTTATCTTCTTTCGAACTGAGACCTTTGCTTCAAAATCGAGATATATATATATATATTTATAAAATTAAATACAATTATATAAATGCGTATAATTATGTACGAGCGAAATAAATGATGATGTGCGTTTTACTTAAAACGTTAGCCAACACTTGTAACTGTAACTGTACTTGTCGTAAGTTTTTTGATTCCGTGTCTTTTGTCTTATTGCGTTTACAAAATATAAACTATAAATCTATATATATATACACACACACAACTAAACAAATACATTTAAATAAATATATATATCAAAATATTGTAATGACATTATATAAAGAATTACTCAAAAATAAAACCAAAAAAAAAAAAAAACATTAATCAAAGCCAGAAAAAAAACCTGACAAATATTTGCTTTTTGAAACCAACTCTAAGTTAGGTTGAGCTTTACGGGGAAGTAAATGCAACTTTTGATTCGATTCTTGAATTATCAAGCCAGGTATCTGTATTTTATATAATTAACATCTTTTATTTTATGATGGAAACATAGCCCAGTTAAACAACTACATGATCTGTCAGCTGTTAGTAATAACAGTTATTTTTTAGCATAAATATTCATGTTAGCTTAATAGCTGTTAATGTTCGTATAAATGTTAGTTAAAGCGTTTTTGATCTGAGTTCTTTTAGCCAAGAAGAAGAGCCGTTACGTAGCCAACTGTTAGTTTTTAACATAAATATTCTTGTTAGCTTAACAGCTGTTAATGTTAATTCGTTTAGTCAAGCAAAAATTGAGTATTAGTCAGAATAAAAGTTCTTTTAAGTGAACAACAAACCTGCTTCACATTAGAAAAAGCCATTTTTAGTTAACTTTTACAACAGTCAAACGTTTTCATAACAGTTTTTTTTTAGCTATGTAATCAAAACGTTAATGTTAACAGTTCTGTATATTTAACATTAACAGCTCTGTGATGCGAATTAGCAGTGAGAACAAGTTTAGCTCCAATGTTTATGCTGTTGCTAACAGCAGCTTAACAGATGTTGATTGAATAATTTGGTGTTTTTGTTAACAGTTCTGTATATGAAACAGCAACTGTTAACGAATCAGCTGCTTTTAACAGCAGCAGAACAGATGTTAATTACATAGTTTGATTTTTATGTTAACAGTTCTCTAAATGGAACAGCAACTGTTAACGAATCAGCTGCATTTAACAGCAGCTTAACAGATGTGAATAGATTCATTTTATGTTTATGTTAACAGTTCTGTAAATGGAAGAACATTTGTTAACGAATCAGCTGCTTAACAGATGTGAATAGAATAATTTAATGTTTATGTTAACAGTTCTGTAAATGGAAGAACAACTGTTAACGAAGCAGCTGTTTAACAGATGTGAATAGAATAATTTGATGTTTATGTTAACAGTTCTGTAAATTAAGAAGAACTGTTAACGAATCAGCTTAGTTCTGCTCTGAAATGCCCTTTTTAAGCCAAACTCTCGTATGTGCTTGCAGCTGCCGATGTTCGATGTAACAACAACTGGACAAAGATTAGAATAAGGACGAGGATCAGACGACGCGGACAAAGCACCGACAACAACGACTTGGACTTGGAGTTAAGCAGGAGCCGCAGCAGCCGCAGGAGCAGCAGCACTCTTGCTCTGCAGCAAGATGCCACGCTTTCGGAACGATGAGCTGGTGGAGACCCGGTACAAGGATGGCGACATTGTTTGGGTAAAGATACACAATTCGGAGATTTGGTGGCCCGGCGAGGTGACCTCCTCGCAGGACTTTCGCTTCGTCAACAGCTCACGACGTCCGTTCGCAGTCGTCGAGTTCTTCAACGAACGAACTTTGTAAGTGCCGAAAATAAATAATCGAACTGATCTAATTATCGTCCGTCCCTCTGCAGCGAACAGGTGAACACGGCAAAGCTGATTTATCCATTTCAATGCGAACACAAATCGGAATTCATCAAAATGGGCACCAGTAAGTCGCACATTCTATTTATATATCTATATATATAAAAGATATATCTGTCATGACTGACCGATCAAACGGAAGAGCTGGAAAGCTGAAGTTCCTTGAAGACCTTGTTCGAAATTCCACTTGCAACTGCGGAAAAGTCGTGGAAACGATTGCATGCGGCTTTCAAATTAATTTTCACAGATCTTTGTTCAAATTCCATTTGAGTGTTTCACACTTTTTAGAAATTTCACCCCGAGAGTTTCACACTTTTTGGAAATTTCACCCCGAGATTTTCACACTTTTCGAAAATTTCACTGAAATGGTCATCAACGATTTCGCATCAAATTCTTTTTCAGCGAACCTTATGGAAATTCTCATGAGAGAGGTTTCCAGTTTGAATATAAAATGCGGTTCAAACTTTATTGAAAAAGCGTTCCGCATAGAAACTGTAGAAAGTATGTGTGGCTTGGCGATTCTGAAAATTTCACGCGCAAATGTGAAAAATTGGCGAAAGCCGAAAACTCCAACTGAGCACACTTTCAAAATTCGCCAAGCGACCTCAAGCTCAGTTTCAAAGATCTCTGCTTGAAGTCCATTTGAGGAATGTTTCACACTTTTCATAAATTCCACCGTTCTGCAACTTTCACGTGCCACAGTGAAATATTGGCGAAAGTTAACCGAGGCTTTAGATAGAGAAAATGTTTGCACATTGAAAAAGAATCGGAATGAAGTTAATATAATAATAATATTGTTAACTTCTCACGAGGAAATATGTCCCGGGGAAATTCCGATTAATAACTGTGTATTATTAATTTGAGGAATGTTTCACATTTTTCATAAATTTCACGCTTGGCGGAAATGAAAACGTAGCTTGGCGTTTCTGGAACTTTCACGTGCCACAGTGAATAGAGAAAATGTTTGAACTATGAAAAAGAATCGGAATGAAGTTAATTATAATAATAATATTTCCTCGTGAGAAGTTGACAATATGTCCCGGGGAAATCCCGATTAATAACTGTGTATTATTAATCAGCTGTTGGGCGGGTTTCATACATTAGACCGAAATTATTTTCACAAAAAAATACATATATAGAATGCACATAAGTCAGCTGCTCCGCCTCCTCCTTCTCCTCCGCCTCCATCTCCGCCTCCGCCTCCTCCTGCTCCTGCCGCTACTCGATCTCCTCGAACTCGTGCAGGCCTGGCAGAGGCTGCTCCAGATTGACAGCGGCCGACTCCTTCGATGGCTGCAACTCCTCGCCGGCAAAGTGGCCCGTCGTCGTCATCGTCTCCAGGCCAAGGATAACATCCTCGTCTTCAGCTTCACCAGAACCGGCTGGGCTGAGCTTCCAACCGTTCGGCTCCTTCTGCTTGGCGGCGTTCGCTGTGCTGCTGCTGCTGAGCCAGCGATGTCCGCAGTAGATCATCAAGACGCCCGTCGCCAGGCCGCCGACAATGATGGGTCCGCTGTGGCGACTGCCCAACGCCAGCTGCAGCGGCGGCTTCACATTCTCAAAGATCGCCTGCAGGCGCAGCTGCGAAATGGCGCCCGCCGCGCTGATTATGTTCGTCAGGAAGCTGCCGGTGTCCATGCCACCGACGCCTCCGACGCCGCCTCCGCCAGCTGTTGCTGCGCCCGCGCCGGCTCCTCCGCAGCCGGCGGCGGCGCCGCACCAAACGGAACGCATGTTTGGACACGGATTCCGATAATTCTTCTCTTTACCAACTCGTCCACTCTGCTTTGGTTCTGCTTTGAATTTCCTGCTTCTTCACCTTCCCTTTCCACTTTGCGGATTTGAATTCACTTTTCGGATTTGAATTCACATTAGGATTCCACGTCTCCTTCCACCTCCACTTACGGGTTTTGGTATTTTTCGTAAACAGCTGCCGAGCTCAAACTTCTTTTGATTTTCCGTGCGATTTGCGTAGTTCTCTTCGTTTCTCCTTTCACCTTCTTTCCCGGTTTTCGTATTCGATTTTCGCTGCTTTCCGTTTTCCACTTTGTTTTGCGTTTTCAGATTCGCGTTCGCTTTTCGCCTTTCCTTGTCGGATTTCGTTTTCGGCTTGGTATTTCTCTTCCTTTTCTCGCTCTTCTTCTGCTTCTTCTTCTGCTTCTTCTCTCCTTCGTCCACGTTGTTTGGCAAAAAAAAAAAAATAAAAAAGACGTATGCTATATTTCAATGCAAAATATAAAAAAAATACCAATTTAATATATATAATATATTTTTGAGGAGCTCGTATGCTCGATATGAACACCACGAGATGTAAAATAAATATGAGCTCTCTCCCAACCCAAAAAACGTTCGCCATGTGTTTCGATCCCGTGACATTCAAAAAACGGGCAACTCGATTTGTCAGCTGGGGAAAAGGGCGGGAGGTTGCTTCGATTTTCGAATAGTTGAGGATATAAACTTTGTGAGATAATCTCTTGAAGAGATATCTATAAGATAATATCCTTTCCTTTTACAGTTCTGATGCGATTCGTAGAACCGAAGGCGTCTTCGAATAGTGAAGATATAAACTTTGTGAGATAATCTCTTGACGAGATATCTATAAGATAATATCCTTTCCTTTTACAGTTTTAATGCAAGAGCTTTAAAGAAAGTCTCCTCTTATATTTCTTTATATAGATATGCTAGAGACAAGTTAAAAGAAAGTCTTCAGTCTTCATAATCCTAAGAGTTAATTGAAATTCAAAATAAATTGTTTTCCCAATCATACGCAGCTTCTTCCGATAACTTCTTACGATAACTCCATCCGTTTTCATATTAAATCGATAAATATCGATAATATCGATTTTGAGTTATGATTATTTTTTGAGCATAACTCGAGAAATATGAGAGCTAAAGACTTCGCACTTGGTATCCGAGTTGTTCTATAGTTTACACAGCTTGAGGGAATATCATTTTTTTTAAATATATTCTCCCATTTGCCTCGGAATTGGAAGAAACGTCTTTTTTGAGAGGTAGAGCCTTGCGCTTGGGTATGCACACACTTTTTTGTGCTGTTTTTAATCCCTGAAAGTTTCATAAAGATCGGACGGCGAGGAGTCAAGTTAAAGGAGGTTAGGACGAGGTGCTATAAATAGTGTGGTTCGCAGGGGAAGCAGAAAGGAAGACCAAAGCTTTTACTTTATTGATTTGAAAATCGGATTGAATTGAATTTGATTTGTTGCTTACAGGAAAATCCGTGGCCCAGGACATGAGGGACAAGTTCAACGAGGATGTTAACTACGCCGAGAATCGTTGGGCGGCCAACAATGAGGCTGAGGCTGAGGCTGCTGAACCCGAAGTTGCCGCCGCCCGGCCCGAGAGCCTCATCAAGGCGCTGCTCTCGAGCAGCAGCAGCAGCAACAGTCTCTTCAACAACAACAACAACAACAACAACAACAACAACAACAACAGCAGCAGCAGCAGCGGCAACAGCAGCAACAGCAACAACAACAACAGCAGCAACAGCAACTGCAGCAGCAGCTGCAGCCATCTCCTCAACAACAACAACAACAACATCAGCAGCAACAACAACAACAACATGAACAACATGAACAACAACTTCAACAACAGCTACTGCAGCAACTGCAACAGCCGGACAATCAGCACAGTAAATACAGCAACAAGCACAAGTCCGACAACAGTTGGGCCAACAACATCCCTACGAAATGTGAGTCCAGCCAGAGTTCAATTCCACTGTTCACATTTCCTACATTTGTTTTGCGAATGTCACATTTTTGTCGAATGTGAAAAATGTGGCCTGACATTTTTCAAATATAAAAAATGTTGTCATTCGTCCCGAATAATTCGTGGCATATTTTTCGTTATAGTCCAATTCCACTGTCCACATTTCCTACATATGTTTTGCGAATGTCACATTTTTGTCGAATGTGAAAAATGTGGCCTGTACGATTTCGCATCAGAAAACAAATATTTTTTTTATAGCCCAATTCCACTGTTTACATTTCCTACATATGTTATGCGAATGTCACATTTTTGTCGAATGTGAAAAATGTGGCCTGACATTTTTCATATTTAAAAAATGTTGTCATTCGCCCCGAATAATTCGTGGTAAAGTTGTAAAATCAGCTGTTATAGCCCAATTCCACTGTTCACATTTCCTACATATGTTTTGTGAATGTCACATTTTGGTCGAATGTGAAAAATGTGGCCTGACATTTTTCACATTTAAAAAATGTCGATATTCGTCCCGAATAACTCGTGGCATATTTTTCGTTATAGCCCAATTCCACTGTTTCCACATTTCTGACATTTGTTTTGTGATGCGTTTTGCCTTGTGATTGAAGAAAACATTTGATGGAATTTTTGTGAATTTTTGCAGGACTCGTCGATACGGATCATGGACATTGGAGCGCCGGCAGCTGCGTATGCGCGTCCGGAGGGCCGCAACGATCAGCGATACGAGTGCAATCTGTGCGACTTTCACACGAGCAGCATGAACGTGCTGCTCATCCATCGTCGCACGCATCTGGAGCTCAGCAGATACGGCGGAGGAGGAGGAGCAATTGGAGGCGGTTGCAGCACCAGCAGCAGCAGCATCTACAGCAGCAGCAGCGGCGTCGGCGTCGGCGTCGGCAGCGCAAATGTGCGCCAGCTGCTGCAGCAGCAGCGAGCGACGCGCCGGGCCAATACCTCGGCCAGCCGGGACACATACTCCTCGTCGCTGTGGCGCTGCCAATCGCGACACGTTTCGATTGTGGTCGATGCGCCGCTGACGGACGAGGAACAGCGCCAGGTGGCGAGCATCGCACAGCTGACCTTGGCGAGCATTGAGCGTGTGGTCAAGTCGCCGACGCAGGAGCTGGATCGGGAGCGGGAGCGGGAGCGGGAGAGGGAGAGGGAGCGAGCGCGTGCCCGAGCACGGCTGCCCAGATCGACAAGGGAGAGGGAGAGGGAGCGGGAGAGAGATAGAGAGAGGGAGCGGGAGCGGGAATGGGAACATCTGCAGACACTTGACAGCGAGTGCTCCGCCGCGCTGCAGCAGCAGCAGCCGCGTCGCAGCACACAGCTGATGATGAGCGCGCGCGATCCGCGCCGCAAGCGCTGCCATCAGCTGCGCGCAACGATGCCGGCGCCGCCGCCGATGCTGCCGACGCCGACGCCGCCAACGCCGCCAACGCCGACGACGACGCCGACGCCAGCCAAGGTGCGTCGCCTGACGCGCTCCATCAGCCGCACTCCAACAGCCGCTCCATCAGAAGCAGCAGGAGGATCAGCAGCAGCAGGATCAGGAGGAGGAGGAGCAGCTCAACTGGTGGCCTTGGTGTCGCCGCAAACGCCGCCGCCGCCGCCGAAGCTGACCAAGGTCAAGGCCAGCAAGTCCAAGCTCAAGCTGAAGGCCAAGTCCAAGTCGAAATCCTCCCAGCCCAACTACACATCGACGCCAAACGCAAAGCGCGGACGCAAGCGTCAGACCGAGGAGCAGCAGCCGGCGCAGACAGAGCTGGAACGTGAACGGGAACGTGAACGTGATCCCGTCAAGGGCGTAGTTGCTCGCCTGCTCGCCGAGTGGGGCGACTACGAGCAGGAGGAGCTGCCAACGGAGCAAACCAATGGACAGCAGAACGTCGAGGCGACGCACAAGAAGCACAAGCTAATGCTGCCACGCGCCCAGCCCCAACCCCAACCAAAGTGTACGGAGGAGCAGGAGCAGGAGCAGGAGGAGGAGCAGGAGCAGGAGCAGGAGCAGGAGGAGGAGCAGCCCGGCACATCCGCCAAGTTGCTGCAGCTGGCATCCGCCGCCTCGAGCTCATCCTCGTCGTCCAATTCATCGAAACGGATACGCAACATACCAAAGAAGGATCGCCGCGAGATCGTGCTCCAGGAGTTCGATACGAGCAACGAGCCCGAGGAGCCAATCATCATACAGGACAGCGACGCCAGCTCCAACGAGAGCGTCGTCTTCGTGGACTCCGCCGCGGAGCAGCCACAGCAGCAGCAGCTGCGTCTGTCCAAGGCATCCAGAGATCGCCCGGGTCAGGTCAAGGCTGTTGGCGTCTCCTCGTGCTTTGACTTTGCCGAGGAGGATGACGACGACGACGAGGCGCATGCTGCACTGCAGCCGCAATGCGCTTTGCCGGCGGATGGCCAAAATGGGCTCAGCTACAGGCGACGCACTAAGCCGCTGACCAATGGCGACGACAAGCAGCGGGAACGGGAGCGGGAACGGGAACGGGAGCGGGAACGGGAGCCGGAGCTGGAAACGGAGCCGGAGCCGGCGGAGCACTTTAAGGGCTTCAACGAGCAACAGCTGGAAACGGCTGAACTGGATGCGGATGCGGATCAGCAGGAGCAGCTCAATCTGCCCATCAAGGAGCGACAGAAGCGCATCTTCAAGTCGCGCAACAAATCCCAGCTGGCGGCGGCGGCAACAACGCAGCCGGAGGAGCAGCCGCCGCCGCCGCCCGCGACGACGACGACGCTCGAGGAGAAGCCCTCAACGGCAGCGACGACGTCGGCAATGACGGCGGCGGCATTGGCGGCGTCTGTCTTCATGGAGCACCTGCTGCCGATGCACACGGAGCTGACGCTGCCGCCGCTCGATCCCAGGCTGTCCAATGGAGGCGCCGCCGCTCTCGTCCTCAATGATCCGCGGACGGAGCGACGACGTCGCAAGTCCAAGGCCAAAAAGAAGAAGAAGAACAACAACAACAGCAGCGAGGCGGGCGGAGCAGGGGGCGTGGCAGGGGGCACTACCACCAAAAAGAAGAAGAAGAAGAAGAGCGGCGATGTGCCGGGCGAGGAGAAGTCCAAGACGAAAAGAAAAGAAAAGAAAAACAAGGCGAGCAGCAAGAAAACGCAAACCTTGCCCAAGGCCAAGGCAAAGCTGGAACCGAAACGGGAGACGGAACGGGAACGGGAACAGGAACGGGAACGGGAGCGGGAGCGGGAGTCGGAACGGGAGCTGGAACCGGAGCAAACCCTACGCCAATATCCAGTGCAATATCCAGGTCAATATCCATCCCAATATCCAAGCCAATATCCAGGCCAATATCCAGGTCAATATCCAGGCCAATCCCAGCTGCCAATCCAATCCCAGCTGTCAATCCAATCCCAACATGGCCACGCCCATTACTCCGGCAGCGGACTATTCTCGGCGCTGCAGCTGAGCACGACGAACAGCAACCTGAGCAACCAGACGACGACGACGACAAGGAGCAGCTCCTTCCAGCAGCAGCACATCAATAGCAACAGCAACAGCAACAGCAGCTCGATTACGTCCAACATGGCCGTCATCTCGGCGGAGGAGGCGCACGAGCTGCAACGTTCGGCGCCGGCGCTGGCCGAGGAGGAGGAGGAGGAATCGACAACGGCAACCGAATCGAGCGCTGTGCTCATACTGGAGGACATACGGTTGCCCAATCTGTACGAGCTGCCAGTGCGGCGCGTTGCCGCCAGTTCCGATAGCAGCGCCAGCTTGGCCAGCAGCCGGAGTCAGCTAAGGATTAGGCCGCGGGAGGAGGAGAGGGAGAGGGAGCGGGAAGAGGAGCGGGAGAGGGAGAGGGAAAGGGAGAGGGAGCTGGAGAGGGAGCGCCAGGAGCTGGAGGAGCTGGAACGGGAGAAAGAGGAATATGAACATTTGCGTAAACTGGATGAATCTCCGCCGGCCACCAGCTGCTGCTCCTCCAGCTGGGCCAATAGCCAGCCCGCGACGCCGCCGACGGGACTCCGTTTCGAGGCGAAGCTAAAGAAGCGCGAACGGGAAATGCTACGGAAATACGAGGCGGATATGCGGACAAGCGGACGCAGCGCCGAAATTTGTCGGATAGCGCGGCAACGTTGGGCCCGTGCCCGCAGCATGCACAAACCGAATACGGAGGAGCGAGCGCTGCTCCAGCGGATCGGGGAGTTGCCTCTCCGTGCCCTAATCCGTTGGGGCAAGCGCGCTGTTAGCGAGCAGCCGCAGGACACGCAGCTGGAGCCGGAGATGAAGAAGCAGTCGGCGGGAAGTGTTGCTGTGCGCCCGAAATCCTGTCTGGCGCTGGCCATGCTCCGGGACGAGGCGATGGTCGCCACGGCCAGGCGACAGCTGGAGCAGCTGCGCGAGCGGCGACGCACTGCAGCAGCAGCCGGGAGTTCCACTCCGGAGACGCGACGACGACGCAGCCGGCGGGAGTCGGAGCAGGAGGAGCAACCATCCCAGAAGGATCAGGGAGCGGCAACTGATACGGATTCGCGCATCTGCGCCGTGATGACGCGTCCGATTCCCGGCTACAACAACACCTTCATGCTCTGCTCCTTGACGAACAACAACAACTTTACGCCGCTGAACAACGAGGCGCTGTATCTGGATAGCGAGAATCATTTGGTGCCCGTGCCGCTGGAGGCATTAACCGAATCGCCGCGCCTGCCCGACGGACATCCCTTGTCCGCCGTCTTTCTGCTCGACGGCGAGGCCATGACGCAGCCGCAGGCGGTCCAGCCGGAGCAGCAGCCGGCGGGGGCGTCAGCGGCGTCACTCAGCGCTGGCCAGGATCAGGAGGAGCAGGAGCCCGTTGCGGCGGCGGCCGGCATGATGACGCCGCTCAGCCAGGTGGCCGAGACGATGACGCGAGGCGAGCCCGAACCGGAGGAGGAGGAGGAGCCCGAGGAGGAGGAGGAGGACGAAGATGAGGAGGAGGAGGACGAGGATGAGGATGACAATGACAACGAAGAAGACGATGAGGATGCGGCTGAGGATGATGGGAGTGGGAATGGAAATGGGAATGGGAATGGGAATGGGAATGGAAATGGGAATGATCAGCCGGAGCAGCGGGAACGGGAACGGGAACGGGAACGGGCGCCCGACGAGATCTATCAGCTGCAGTCGAATGTGCTGCAGCTGAGCGTGAATGGCCACCAGCTGGAGCTGACCACCGAGGTGCTAATGAACATAGCCGAGCAGCAGGACGATATTGTTATCGAGATCGATGGCGGCGGCCAGGCGATGCTCCATGCCGGCGACATTCTGCAGGCGGCCAAAAACTATCTCCAAGAGCGCGATTTGCAGCTGGTCAATCTCGAGGATATGGCGCTCGATGAGCAGCAGCAGGTGGCGCCTGCCCCGCCCCCTCCACCGCCTCCGCCCCTGCCCCCTAACGCGCCGCCTACCGCGCCCCCGCCTCCTCCACCTCCTCCACCTCCAAATGATTTGCTGGCCGCGGCGCTGGCCGGCAGCGATGTAATCGACGCCGCCGTCGGACTCCTCCACATTGATACGCCCCCGCAGCAGGGCGTCGGCGTGGGCGTGGCCGATGTCCCTTGGCCCCAGGCGGCGGCGGCGGCGCGCACAAACGAGACGAACGCGCTGCTGGATCAGACGCCCATCATGTCCACGCTGGAGAACCCGAGCAGCAGCAGCAGCAGCGCGGCGCTGCTCGACGGCAATCTGGAGGAGAGTCTCGCCGTTATCGGTGTGACCAGCCATGGCAGCGGCAGCGGTGTGCCCACATCTCTCGAGCTGCCCATCACGGTCACCAATCCGGCGATCGCTCCGCCCCGACCCGGCTCCGTCTCCGTCGTCGATCTGGCCAAGTTTGTGCCGTTCCAGTAAATCCGATTGGCAACTCCTCCAATTGGATTCTAGATCCACGAAATCCAATTGGATTTTTTTTTGTTTTTTTTTAATTCTTTTAAACAAATAAGCGCGGTTTTTTTTTTTTTTTTGCTTAATCTAAGAAAAAGCTGACAACCCTGTTCGCTCGCTCTCTCTCGCTCTCCCTCTCTCTCGCTCTCGCTCTCTTGCTCAGCCCAAAAGTTGCTTAGGAAATTTTTTTTTTTTTTGTTTTTTTTATTTTATTTGCCTTTTACATTGGAAATGTAAGAGAAAATAAGTTAGTTTAAGTTTAGGCTAAGATAAAAAATACAAAACAAAAGCAAGTGCAAGAGGAAGAGCGAAAGAAAGCAAAACAAAACAAAACAAAATTCAACTAGAAATTAAGAATTTCAAGCGGAAAGCTAAAAACAAACAAAAAACAAAAATGCACAGACGAAAAATCGATATATAAATGTTTTATTTTAATAAGAATATATATAGCACCCATAAATGTGTATTAAGAAATCATAAATATATGTGTGTAAACTAAGAAATATTCAAAAAGAAAGAGAGAGCGAGAGAGAGGGAGAGAGAGGGAGAGCGAGAGGGATAGCAAGAAGAAACTAATATTTTAATTTGAATGTTCCGCACCAAAGCAACTGAAAGGAGTTAAATAATATTTTAAATATATATATATACATATATATATACATATATATATATATAAATAAATAATATACCACAATAATCATAATAATAATAATATATATATTTATGTGTGTGTCTCTAGACAGTTAAGAAAAAACATAAATTAAAAAAGCCACAACAAAAAAAAAAGAAGAACGTGAAAAACGACAAATTTTTTTTCTCTGTATAAAATAAGTAAATGTCCTAAGAATTGCAAAAAAAAAAAAAAATATGCAAAAAAAAACCAAAAAAAAAAAAGAACACATTAAAATGAAAATTAAATGTTTAAAAAAATTCGAGAGTTTTGCTAAAATATCTTTTGAGGCTTTTTCAGGGCTCTGAACCAGACTTGGACTTGACTTGTTAGAAATAGTTCCTCAGTGGAACCAAACTTTGAACCGGATCAGTGGCAACGAACTCACAAAAAACGAGCTGAACATAAATCCAAAAGGGAAACAAATTATTTTTGTATTTATTTCTATTCATTTTTAATGTTATTTGATTTAGTTAAAATTTATAAACTTATTTATATTTATATAATTGATCTATTTGAAAAGGAGCAAAAAAACGTTGAATCGCAAGAACAAGTTCACGAACCGCGAACCCCGAGAAGCGAACCGTGAACCGAACCAATCAATTAGTATACCTATTTTAAAAGAACTGGTTCCGGAGCCGTGAACCGTGAACCGAACCAGTCAACGGCCACGTGATATAATTGAGATATTCATCTCAATGAACAAGTTCACGAACCGCGAACCTCAAGTAGCGAACCGAATCAAGCGTGATGTATAAAATTAATATATTTACTTAAAAGAACAAGTTCACGAACCGCGAACCATGAACCGAACCAACGGCCACGTGATGCATAATATAAATATATATATAATAATTATAACAAGTTCATGAACCGTGAACCTCAAGAAGCGAACCGTGAACCGAACCAACCAACTGGTGCGTGTTGTATAAAATAAATATATTTACTCAAAAGTTCACAAACCGCGAACCGAACCGAAA
Organism: Drosophila lacicola; assembly: GCA_035045355.1. Lineage (NCBI taxonomy): Eukaryota > Metazoa > Arthropoda > Insecta > Diptera > Drosophilidae > Drosophila > Drosophila lacicola. Next base: position 1,279,889 of record JAWNPB010000148.1, on the reverse strand, counting down.
TATTTCCTTATGACTCAAAACATTGTAAATTTAACCTCACTTTACTTAATAATTCACATTTATTTTTCAATTAAAATTTTATTATTTGATTTCTACTCGACTTCTCGCAAGTTATCGATAAGAAATGTTATCGTTATCGTTATCGAGCTGGTTATCGCATTTGAAACGCGCTGGCGGAAATGCTAACGGTTCGCGCCAGTTCCACGCGTTCCGGCGTTGGAATTTTGTTGTTGTTGTTGAATTTCGAGCAATACGAAATGTCATATATAATATTCGGAGATGATTTCTCTGAGGTGGCAATAGAAAAACAATCAAATTGTGCTTTGACAGCAAAAAACAAAAAAAAAAATAAACAAACAAAACGGGAAAAAAGGAAAATAACACAGGGAATTGAAACTCGCCGGGAAACCAACGAAACTAGGTCCGGAAATCGAGAGCAAAGCGAACTTTTCAAAAAAAAAAAAAAAAAAAAAAAAATAGACCGTTAGCAAAGGAGAAACGCCGCGAAGTGAGGTTAAGAAAGAAACTTGTTGAACTTCGCTACGGAAATATTCGGAAGGAAACCTAATCAAAGCGAATCCGTGATCCCAAATAATATACATAGAGATAGAGAGAGAGAGAGAGAGAGAGAGAGAGGGAGATAGGGAGCGAGAGAGAGGGAGAGAGATGTCATCGGAATTAACGCCTTTGGATGCGGAAGACAATGCCGCCGTCGATATGCTGCTGGAGATTGGCGATATGAACAGCTGGGACATTAGCTGGGATCTGGATGCGGACATAATGGACGTGCTGGATGTCGATGAGCACGATCAGCAGCCAAATCCCGAGCAGGAGCAGGAGGCGGAGCAGGAGGAGGAGTTCATCGATTGGCTGGCCGATTGCGAGCAGGATCTGATCGAGCATATACCGCAATCGGAGGAGTCGTCCTCCGACAACAACATCGAGCTGCAGCTGGCCGAGCTGGACGGCGCCGCCGAGACGGAGACGGAGACGGACGACGAGCCGCAGTTAATGCATCTGCCCGCTCCCGCACCCGGCTGGAGCGTGGTGGCGCCTCTGACCACCAGCTCGACGGTGGAGGTGCTGCGCTTGTGCTTCGCCCGGATTGCGGGCAACGAGTATCGCATCTACGATGCGCTGGACAATGTCGGATATCAGCCGACGGCGGGTCCGCCGCTGCTGATCAGCGAGCTGAGTCCGAAGGAGGGGCTGCTGGACGGACTCCAGCTGCTCGATGGCTATGTGCACATCTTTCCGTATACGGAGCTGCCGGAGCATGTCAAGCAAATGATTCAGGACGAGACGGGCGCCGATGTGGCCGAGCTTCTGAACAATTCCGATTGCCTGTTCGGCATCGATATCGTTCCGGACGCCGAATGGGACATCATGTGCGTCGGTCGACGCGAGCGTGTCGCCATGGAATTCCGGTCGGAGATCGTGCCGCCGCACGAGCAGCACAGCGGCATCAATATTTTCGGTGAGGCGACGCGTGTTTCGCTGACCATCGCGCATACGGAAATCGTGCTGGAGAACGAAGCGATTCTGGAGATGTCGCATCAGCCCGAAATCAATATCTTCTTCTATGCGAATAGCAACAATATCTATGTGCTGAATGGACGCACTCTCTTCGAGAATACCGAGCTGGGCAAGCACGTGTTGCCCATCAATAATATCGATCTGATACCGATTTCGCCGCCACACACCGTCTCCGTCTCCTGGGAGGCCAAGGAGTACTGATCCTCCGATCCACCTGATCCTCAGCTGAGATCCTCTGATCTGATCCTCCCAATTATAGTCAATTATCGTACAAATATGTATATTGTCCATAAATAGCTTAAATATACTCTTTACCGAAATCTTATTCCAAGTGCTATTTACTTGAATTGTGAATTGTCTAATCGAGCTGTTTTTAGGTTAGGTTTTCTATACAGTCAGCACTCGCTAAGATGTTCCCGAATGACTCCCGAGTGACTCTTAAATGAAATAAACATTAAGTAAGAATCAATGACTTCAAAATGTATTTAATATCCACATAAAAGTGTTTAATTCAACTGATTAATTGATTGACTGATTGAACTGTTTTTAGGTTAGGTTTTCTATACAGTCAGCACTCGCTAAGATGTTCCCACATCCGCAACAAATACTCATTTGTATTTTATATCCACATAAAAGTGTTTAATTTAACTGATTGATTGATTAATTGATTGATTGATTGACCGATTGAAGGGCTATACACAGCACAAAGTCTTAGTCTTTTACAGTAGTTACCTTGAAGACGATTGCTTGTACAATTTCCTTACGTTAGAAGGAAAAATTTACGGAAAACTTCTATAAGAAACTTTATTTTGTTTGTGTTTTACACTTTCGTTCCAATATTGTATTTAGCTTTAATTCTCGTCCAATTTGCTTTAAACCTTTATTCAAAGCTCAACCTTACAAAAAGTTGAATACGTCTTTCACTGACGGCAGAATTCACCGCTTTGAACGGAAATTGAGTGGAAAATTTCAAAGTAAATTCTCGTTAAATGAGCTTTAAATTCATATTCAAAGCTCAACCTTACAAAAAGTTGAATACGCCCTTCACTGACGGCAGAATTCACCGCCTTGAGCGGAAATTGGGTGGAAAACATTACAATTTTCGTATGTGGTCAAATTTGGCAAGTTATAAATATATTTTGATTTCGAAATTTCATCCAAAATGGGCAACTACCAAATATAATTAGATAAAGCCAATTGTTGGGGCCCTTTTTTTATATATATAATATATAAATATATATATTTATATATACATTTAAATTTCTGCCAGTTCAACTTGCCGAGTGCTCACTGTACAGAATCAAAGCATTAAGAAAATATGGCCAGGAATAAAGCATGTTTCTTTTTAATGTATTTTATTGAGTTCTCAACAAATTGCATGACATTTGCCTAATTGCAATTACGGTACGCTTAATTATCAATAACAATTTGCAATTGAATTAATTAAATGTTCAATATGCGATTTTCTTTCTTTTTTTGTTTTTAATTCGTACGCTGCTTAGTTTCAATTATAATAATTATTATAATATTATTATTATTGTAAACAATTTTTAGTTTTCTTTTTTTGTTATGCACTCAACTTTCGGCTTGACTTTGATTCTAATAAATGTTGTGTTTGCTTGTGTGTGTGTGTGTGTGTGTGTGTGTATTGTTTGTGAGGGATTTGTTGTTCTTTACAATTTGTTTAGCTACACATCTTTAAACATAACACAAGAGGCACAAGAATAAGAGATTAAAAAAAGAGTAGAAAGAAAAAAAAAATGAGGAAAAACATTCTAAACACAATAAATAATAATTAATTACAATTACTTTTCTGGCATATATGTATTATATATATATTATAAATCATAATGGAACAATCGTTGTTATTGCCTATTATGGTTTAATAATTGTTTTTGTTTTTGTTTTTGTTTTCTGGATGGCGACAAATAAATACTTGACTGTACGCTTACGACCAAGTCAAATTCTTGAGCTAACAAAATTTGTAACATGCAATGCTTTTTTTTTCATTTAGTTTTAGTTTTTGTTTTTTTGGGAGCGGGGGGATATCTCAGCGAATTCAATTGATTCGATTAGAATTGTTGTATTCGAACATAAAAATACTTTGGGTGTGCTTAACTCTTATTCGGTTTTTGTTTAGCGCAAAAAAATATGAATTAACTAAAATGAAAATTAGAAACTGTCGGCTAAGTTTTGTGAGTGTTTGTTGTGAGTGTTGTTTAAGTTGTTGTTGTTGTTTTAGTTGTTGTAGTTGTTGCTATTTGGTTTGAGTAGCGAGTGTCTTGTTGCATTAAACGCAGTTAAGCTGCGTCTCTAATTGTTGTTGTTGTTGTTGCTGTTGCTTCCGTTTAAACACTCTGAACGACTGCGTCGGCGTTTAGTGGCTGAGGCGGCACATTTATAGCTTGGAGCAGATCTCGTTTGTGAACTCGGAACACTTGGCCTTGCCGCCAAGATCGCCAGTTAGATATTTGCCTTCGGCGATGGTGGCAAAGGCGGCTGCCTCAATTTTATCGGCATACGAATTGAGCTCCATGTGACGCAGCATCATCACAGCTGATAGCAGCAGGGCCGTCGGATTGGCCAGATCCTTGCCAGCAATATCGGGCGCTGTGCCGTGCACAGACTCAAATAGAGCACCATTCAGTCCCATGTTGCCCGATGGCGTCAGGCCAAGACCGCCGACCAGACCGGCGCACATATCAGACAGAATATCACCATACAGATTGGGCATGACCTGTTGGTAGATCAGCGGTAGATTATATATAGAAGCATTGAAAATTGTTAGAGCACTTACCAGCACATCGTATTTGCCTGGATTCTGGACCATGTTCAGGCAGACCGTGTCCAAGTAGCGCTCCTCGAACTGAATTTCGGGATACTTTTGCGCCGTCTCGCGCACACAACGCAGAAACAGGCCGTCCGACATGCGCCTGCAAGAGGAGGATTATATAGTTTAGAATTAGTTGTTTTTGCTTTTTTTTGGGGGCCAAGCTGGCCGCGTCTCCAGCTTACATAATGTTCGCCTTGTGCACGACGGTCACCTTCTTGCGATTGTTGTTTTTGGCATATTGAAAGGCGTATTCGGCCACACGCCTGGAGGCATCCTCGGTGATTAGCTTGATGCTCTGGACAACGCCATCGACAATCTCGTGCTCGATGCCAGAATACTCGCCCTCGGTATTCTCGCGAATGGTCACCACATCGACATCGTCGTAGAGCGTCTTGTAGCCAACCAGACTGCGGCAGGGACGCACATTGGCATACAGATTGAACTCCTTGCGCAATGCCAAGTTCAGCGAACGATGACCTTTGCCCACGGGCGTCATTAGGGGACCCTTGAGGCCAATCTTGTTGGTGTTAACCGAATCGATGGCCGCTTGGGGAATGCCGAATTTGCCATCGGGACCCTGTGTGTACAAAGCGTAGAAAAATCTTAAATTCGGATTTCAAAATTTGCATGGCGTTGCCACCTGGTTAATAGTTAACTACGTTTCGATAATTATTTTTACTGCTCGCTGGCAACGCTCACTTATTGATAAGCGTTGCCAGCGTTTTTTGTGCGCCTTGATTTAAAAGAAAAACGGAAAACGAAAAACACTGGAAAATACTTACACGAACGGGCGTCACATCGACAGCTTCCCACTCGATGGGCACTTTGGCGGCAGTGAAAATCTTTTGCACAGCAGCAGAGATCTCTGGGCCAATGCCATCGCCGGGTATAAGCGTTACCTTTCTGACGCCGGACGCATAGCCGCGGCTGGCAGCGGGCGTTGTGTTGATCTGCAAGCAATTTTTAACAATTTAATCAATTAAATCATAACAGACAACACACAACAATAACAAAACAGTAACAATATACATATATGCAAATCGAGCAATTATCAGGTTGCCAGATGTCTGATTACATAAGCGACATCATCTCGCGCATGCAAAACGGCATAGACGGCGGCGGCGCTGCAACCGTGCGTTGAGGTTAGAGCACACATCTGGCAAGGCGGGCAGGCAGGCAGGCGGCAGAGTGTTGCCATCGCTTTTTATGCAACCCGTGCGAAATGTGGGTAGTGATAAGCAAAAGAATTAATTTACGATGGAGACGCTTCCAAAAACAAAGAATATCTGATCAGCATTGTTGTTGTTGTTGCTTAGCACCTTTGGCGAGATAGGCGCACAAGGCAAAAACCCCCCCGGCCCATCCGGCCGTCGGCCACCACCGATCATTCGTGTGTTATGTAAAAGAAGCTTTTGGTTCTATTTTCTTTTTTTTTTTTTGTCTGCCTTTTGCTGTGTATTTTAATTGTCGCAATGGCGCTTTACTCCTGCGGGCAGCTGAGCTGTTGTTTTTAAAGTGCACGCACCTTGGCTTTAAATGTTGCTCCGGCCAAGGCCGTTGACTCTGGCGCCGCATCACGCGCAGCCTGAAAACCCAATTGCTTGAGCTGCAAATTTTTTTTTTTTTTTTCGTTTTTGCGTAATGTTATTGTTTGCACGTTGATTGGTTGGTTGGTTGGTTGGTTGGAGGGTTCGTTGCGGGTGGTTTTATTTGAAAAACAAAATCAGAATGTTAGTTTTAGCTGTATTATTAGTTTTTTTTTTCGCCCCCCCCGTTAGAAGGCCGCACGTAATCAGAAATGGGCAAATGTTGCTTGGGGCGCGGGGGAGTTGGCGGTGTTGCGAAAGGGTTGGCAATCGCGGCACACAATGTTTGCTTGTGCTTAACTGGCAAGCTGTTAATAATATTGTTATACTATTATCCTTTGTATTCTTACAATTCTCTGTATAAATCTAGCAGCCATTGCGTTGCGTTTGGATATTTGCACTCGGTTATTTCACGTATAGAAAAAAATTCGACCACTCGCACGTCTGAGACTTTACTTTGCGCCCGCTGTATCGCCACCTAGCGGAAAACTGGCGAATGTAGAGCAGGACCGATACGCACGTTATGTGGCTATCGAGCATGCTGCAAGAGTTGCCACATCCAGTAAAATGTCACATGTTCAGAAATATAAAAATGTTGGGTTTTCTAAAACAAAAGAGTTTTCTTTGTAAAATAGCTACAAGCAATGCTTATAAATAATTTAAATATTTGAAAATAAAAAAATAAGTAATTTTTGTTTTAAATGTGCATCATATTTGCATATTGTGGCAACAATTACAAAAACAAAATCAGTGAAGTATTAGTTTTGAGTTACAAGCAAATAGGGTTTCATAGCACAATCTGAAGGTTTACAGTAAGAAAATTGTTGAACATATTCAAAAATAGTTGTTCAATTTAGTTGCTTGATCGCTACATGTTGCATTGGCATCGTCAAGCAAGCAAATCGATACCGCTGCAGAAAAATATCGATAATATCTTTTGCAACGTTGCGTGTTACAGCCACAGTTTAAATTAATTTCGGCTCTTGCGTAGATTTTAAGCCATATTACATATAATATCTATGTAAATTAATAAACGGTGCTTAAATAGAACGCTACAATATTTGTAGGCACTGTTGCGGTTAAAATTTCTGTGCTGTACCAAACGCACATCTACAAAATTACCGACCAACGAGAGACAAAGCTACGCTACGGTCGTAACTGGCAAAGTGCACTGTGAACGGCCAATGCAGAATTGTCATACGCGAGTTTTTTTTCGCGTTCAGTTTAGGTTTTAGTTACCTGCGCGCAACAACCCCGTCGCCTTAGCCGTTGTGCTTGCGTCCTGCGTTTCCAAATCGAAAACTCGAAACAAAAATTCCAAACGCTGCGACCAAATGTGTGCACTGCACGCTTACCGATACTGCTGCGCGTTGTAATTTGCTATCAAATCTCGTGTAAATACATAAGCGAAAGCAGCCGCAGCAGCAGCAACGCTTATACCCCGCGTATTGCTTTAGTGTGGCGCGCGCGTCTTTATTTTAACTTTTTTTTTTGCTGTTGGCTCTGCTAACGAGCCAACGGGCAGCATTAAAGGTAAGCTGAAAGTGTATTGAGTGTTTTTTACGTGTTTAAAATGTGCACCTCGCAATGCATCTCAGCTGCTTGGGCCAATAAACACGCACGCACACACACTCGCATCTCTCGCACACGGGCACACGCGCGCACACGCACACACACACATATATATGTATAATTATATATATGCGGGGCAGCACACGCACAAATACAAATGTATAACTGTGCTTGACAGCACACACACTACACGACGACGGTCGTTAACGACAAAGTGCGACTCGTAGCCCAGCTTGCCTACTTTGCTCAAATGCGCTGCGAACGCTGCCGAGTTTCTATTTAATATCATTTTTTGCTTGGGTTTTTTTTTCCGGATCTTTTTTTTTTTTCTTTCCGAAGAATTCCTGTGTGCTGCCTTTTGTTGAGAAGCTGTGTAGGAATAAAAAAGCATTTCCATTTTTTTTTTGCTGCCCAATTCTGTTTTGTGTGGTGCATTTGGATAAATAAAAAAAAAAATCAAATTTCTTACCTTGCATTTGCAGTTGCTCCTCCTCGGCTTGGCCGCAAAAAAATAATTTCAAGAGACGAACGGTAGCATAATTATCGGCACGCTGGAGAAACATAATAAACGCTCGCAGCTCATACGCGACAAAATGGTGTTGTCCGAGCGCAACACCGGCGACATTGTGCGCAATGGCCGCCGCTCACGTGGACCCAGCCCCAATACACATCAAAGCGGCGCTGGCAGCGCTAATGCTGGCCATGGCCACAATTCTGCCACTGGCATGGGCGGCGGCGGCGGCGGCGGCGGAGGCGGCGGCGGCACAAACTCCACGGGAAATGAGAAGGGCACAGCTAACGTACCGGGTGCCGGCACACCGGAGAGCTCCGACGATGATAACTGTGAGTGTAAAGATTATGAGCATATTTATATTGTTTAATTCAAATTGAAATTTTGTTTCCTATTGATCTCCATACAGCCACAAAACGCAACGGCAAATCCAAGGCAAAGCAGTCGGAATACGAAGGTAAGACAATCAATCCTCCACAACAATGTGCCATAGCTAATTCCCCGTTTGTCATCAGAGAAAATACGCGTTGGACGCGACTATCAGGCGGTGTGTCCGCAGCTGGTGCCCGAACTGGAGCGCCGTCCGGAGCTGATGAACGAGCGCGCCTTGTTGGTCTGGTCGCCCACCAAGGAGATACCCGACATGAAGCGTAAGCCGCCCTTATAAACCTAAAATTCCACATGCATAACTGACCTAATCTTCACAATTGATTAGTGGAGGAATACATTTCGGTGGCGAAGGAGAAATATGGCTACAACGGCGAACAGGCATTGGGCATGCTGTTCTGGCATAAGCACGATCTGGAGCGTGCCGTCATGGATTTGGCCAACTTTACGCCCTTCCCGGACGAGTGGACCATCGAGGATAAGGTGCTCTTCGATCAGGCGTTTCAGTTTCATGGCAAAAGCTTCCATCGCATACGCCAAATGGTAATTATTGCGAATATAATTATTACAAATATATATTTCATTTAATTTATATATATCCGGTTAGCTGCCAGACAAATCGATAGCCAGTCTGGTGAAATATTATTATTCGTGGAAGAAGACGCGCCATCGCAGCAGCGCCATGGATCGTCAGGAGAAAATGATAAAGGCGGCCGTCAAGGATGGATCCGAGAACGGCAGCGAAATCGGCAGCAATGAGGAATCCGACAACGATGACAAGGTAATTATCACTTAGAACTTAGCACAACCAAAAACAACAACCAAAAAAAAAAACAACGACAAGAAAATATGAAATCAAGACTTCCACTCCTCCGACACCCTCCTATTCTCCATTCACCATACATATACACATATATACACACACATACACACATACATACATACACACATACATCTGCATATACATTCACATATACATGCGCATAACTCAACATCAGCTCAGTTCATACATGCCGAGAGATCTCCATTCACACACACACACACACAAATACAGACACACACACACGCACACACGTTTTTAACTTACACGCACACACACACGCACACTGTTAGCTAATCTTAGGGCTCTTGCCACACCCACAAGTCTCACGTCTTTACAAAATGTCCGCTGGCTTTCCCATAAATGTATGTATATATATCTGATTCGATGTGCTTGTACCATATGTTTATATCGATCCCAGTGCACAACATAATCGTTTTCCAACACTAACCAGGATTGAAAAAAAAGTTTTTTACTCTTTTTATGGCATTGTTAAAGAAGTTTTGTTAATTGGATAATATTTTATAGAGGTATTCCCTGTTGAATATACTAGAAATGTTAGGAACTGATTTACATTTATCTAGGTTTTCGACTTTATCTATTCAGAAGATAATGAGAGGATCATTCTTACTAGTTTAAGTTAAAATTATATAATTTTTTAGTTCGAATATATTGTATTGTATTGATAAAGAACAAGAGTTTCTAATTTGTCCATAGGCAAGTATTATAGACAGAAATAAATCTATATATATAGAAGCATACTATCTGGCATATAATACAGTAAGAAGTTTAAAAGATATTGCACCAATGTAAAAAGAGGCATTTTGAGATCGAATTTCAAATTATAGATAGGATAATGTATATAAGAATGCGCTTGAGGAAAGTTATTGCCTTTTTTGTAAAGAACATCATTTATTTAGGATATATTACAGAAAGTTTAAAGAGAAATAAGCATGCATATAGATCTTCTTTGTACTACAGAGAATTGAGGGAAAAGACATGCTGAAATTCATGTATATAAGAAAGTATTCTTTTCGATGGATAATAGTTTATATAGAGAGGTAATAGAAAAATTAACAGCTGAACTGAATAGGCCTTAATGTAAACATAGGGGTACTCCATAAATAGTTCTTAATTAATACAAAGGGGTACTCCATAAATAGTCCTTAATGTATATAGAGGAGAATGCTCTAGAGTCCTTAATTGCCCTGCTCTATTTAGAGTTGGTTTCATGTGGACACCAAGTACAGTGTATTATTAGGAGCTTTATATAACTAGGAATAGATAAAATATATAGTTGATTAATGAGCTTAATAGCAGGCATATTGATCATATGCAACATATTTTTAGCAAGTTCTATTTGAAGCTCTCTCCAAAGAAACAACTTGACAGGGTTACAAAAGATTGCTCTAGATAGCTGATAAAAAGTAATAATAACAAAACTTGTTCACGAGCAAAGTGAAACAAGTTTTTCAGTTCTATAAAAAGAGCTGATTCTTCAAAAAAAAAAAAACACACACTTTCGATAAACTTGTGCATTTCATTCGTTCAGTTTCCGAAAAGATTCTTTTCTTTGACGATTATTTTATGTTGCGGGATCGATAGGCATGTTTCCAAATACTTGCGTTCAAAAACTTAACGACGCTGTGCAACGCCTCACGCGTGTCATGTGCACTATTTTTAGACGAAACTTGACGAAACTGCAATTTTGACAGCTGACGTTTTTTTGGGGGGGCGGCGGCGCAGTGTTGCATTTTGAGAGTGACAGCAACAAATTAACAGTTGTATATGTATGCATGGTTGTATGTTTGTCTATATGTGTGTGTGTATATATGTTTGTAGTGTGCGTGTGTGTGTGTGTGCGTGTGCACACTAGAGCAAACCGTATTTGCTTGAGAGCAAATTCTTAAAGGGTTGGGCAAAGCAAATCGGCCGGAACATAACATAACATAACCTGAAAACTATATATAAATTTGATATGTAAGCAATTTTTCGTGCTCCAAAATGTGTCTGATAAGTTATAAAAACTGAACTAAGAATATAAAAAATATATATGTATATACATATATTTTTATGATTATGATTACAATTATTTTTATTTGTATTTGTCTCCAAATATCGTATAAGATATATCTCTAACATGGAATACATATATAATTAATCCGTCAAGGCGCGTCTATTTGTTGGTTCTCGGTCTGCTCTAGATCAAAAATGGGCCAAAGTTTTAGTTAGAATTGTAGAGATTTTAAGGTTTCTATATCGTAGTCTATGGCATGTAGCTTAAGATCGAATAGTTGTATGTACTATATATTTGCTTTTGGCACAATTGCTTCCTCTTTTTTTCGGGGGGGCATTTCTACTCTTCTCTTCTCTCAAAAACTCTATGATTTATACCCTAACGGGCGTAGTTGGTTCGATTAGTTAAGTCGCGGGATGAACGATGATATAGATATGGTAGTAAAAAATATGGTTCAATATTTTTTCAGATAATCGCCGTGCCTGCATACCTCTCATAAGAACTTAAAACATAAACACACACACACACACACACACACACACACAACCCATACATTCAGCTAATTTGTATGTGTCTTATGCCAAAACCAAAACATTGACCAGCATCTTTTAGACTTTTCGAATCTAATCTACACATAAAGAAAAAAATGCGCATATTTCTAATACAGAAATATCTGTTTTTTTTCTCTATGTTAAAATTATTGATTTTTTTTTTTTTTTTTTTTTAAATGATTTTATATTAAGTCTATAAAGAAATCAATGCGCGTGAATCTAGACGTAAGGCAAATAGACATTTTGTTCTTTATTTATATATAGATTATATATATATAGAGATATATATAGAGATATATATTTTTTTACGAAAAGCGAGTATTAAACTAAATTATTATATAGTACATATATGCTAGTAATTTATAAATAAATCAAGTACTAATTTAATGCTTATATGTATTAAAGAAAAACAAATCGAAACAAAGCACAAACAGTATATCCCAAAATTATACATACACTTATAGTTATACTACATATATAGAAAGATATAAATAGAAAATAGAAACAAAAAAAAAAACAATAACATGTTGATAATAATGATGACGATGATAATGATGATGATGATGATGATGATAATAATGCTGATGATAATCACACACGTAATGCTAATAAATTTCATATCTTGTTTGCAAGAAGATTAAACAAAAAAAAAAAAAACCAACAATTTATATGTGTTTCTTATTCATAAAACTTCAAATCGAATCAAGTTCAACGAAAAAAAAAAGAAAAGAAAACTCAAAATTTCTTTTTCGGATCCCTTGGTTTTCGATATCGAAAAACACGCGCACAGTACCGTTACGCATACACACACACACACGCGCACCCATATACACATACATATACCTCTGTAAATATATGTTGTATATGACGCCTACAACAAATCGGGATCAGACTTAACTTTGCCAAATTCAAGTATTCTTTCATATCACACACACACATACGCACACACACACATAGACAGAGACACAGACACACATACGCATACGCATACATCTCACACTAATGCCCACATGCTTCCCGTAATCGCCCTGGTTTATAGCTAACTGAATAAACACTATACTAATTACTGTTAGTCGTCTAGTTATATATCCTAATGCATTATCACATATGTATATGTAGACTGAATGTTGCATATGATTTACTTTTAAGTTTTATTATTATTATTATTATCAATATTAATTGGTTTGTGCACCGATCGGAGCTTTATTTTTGTTTGCCCCAAAACCCCCCTACCCATATATATATATATATATATATACTATATATACCCCGCCCCACCCATAAGTTTTTGATAAGTTGACCTTGTTCTTTACTCCGTTACTCGTTGCAATTTTACTCGCTACAATAACTGCTCGTTATGAGAAAAAATTTCGTTGCATTTGGCCGCTAAATCGTTGCGAGCACTCGCTACATTTTACTCGTTATTTTTTCAAAGCCAACTCGTTGCGAGCACTCGCTACATTTTACTCGTTACTTTTTCAAAGCTAACATTCTCTGGTTTCATTTGGATCTAAGGTGAAATTTCAATATTTTATTTTAAGCACATACCAATTAAAAAACAAACACACAAACATACACACACAAACAAACACACACACACACACATTCGAGCGATGCCAACGCAACTTTTGTCAAAAAAAAGGAGAGAGAGTGAGAGCGAGAGAGAGAGAGAGAAATTCCCTTATTTAAATAAGAAGAAAAGAGTGCAATAAAATGAAACAAATTAAACAGATCTACACCAACAAATCTTGTATATGTGTATGTGTGCATAAGCATACCTACATATATATAACATATATATATTTATATATATGTACCTGTATGTATGTGTATAAATATGTATATGTATAAGCATAGCGTCTGAGCTTGTTGCAGTGTGGAACATTTGGCCCGTTAGTACAAAAACAAAAAGTCCCAAAAAACAAAGCAAAACAAGAAAATATCCCATTCGATTTTCAAATACCGAACAAAACGCAAACAAAAAAACGCAAAAATACCCAAAAAACAAACACATACACAATACACGTACACACGCGCACACACATATACACACGCACACACACACACACATACACACGCCTACATACTCATGCGCCTTGCGGTCCAGAAAGCAGCAGAGCGAGTTTTAAAATCAATTTGAATTAAACAAAAAAAATATATATATGTTTATGTATATCAACAAAGACAAGTTCAATATGTTGAAGAAGAAGCACATGTAGAGAGTTGAAATTTTGTTTGATCTTCGATTGGGTTCGAAGGAGGAGGAGATGGTTGGGCGGGGGCTGCTAGCTAGCGTGGGGAACTGCGACAACAACAACAACAACAACTAACTCTTAAGTGTTACCAAGTGAACTAAAGCAAAAACCAACAAACTGTTTTTTTCTCTTCTCTTTGCATTTACTGTCAAAATAAACCAACACACACATTCACAAAAAAAAACCAAAAAAAAAAACCTTAACACAAACTGTCCGCAACTGACGTTATAAAAACCAACGCATACGATCTATAATAACGTACCGTACGATCAAAAATCAAATCGAATTAATTTAAAAAAAAAAACAAAACAAAAAACAAAATGAATTCGCTTGCTGCTGCTGCTATTTGCGACTGCGTTGGCATTAACCACCATTCATGACCCTCAATAAAACCAACAACTAAAACTTACGGCTGGGCAGAGGGCGAACAACAACAATTCCACGATGAACAACAACAATAGCGGCAGTAATGCTGGAACGCCTGGAAGCAACGGTAACGGTAACGGCAACGGCAATGCCAATAGCAACAGCAACAACAGCAACAGCAACAACAACAACAGTAACAGCAATGTAACTGGCGACAGCAACAACGGCAGCGGCAGCGGCGTCGGCATCGGTGGCGGCAGCAGCAGCAATAGCAACAGTAACAGCAACAGTAACAGCAACAGCAACAGTAACAGCAACAGCAACAGCAACAGTAACAGCAACAGCAACAACAACGATTTGGACGCCGATCAGCTGTGCATCTATACAAATGCATTGGGCGATGATATGCTCGGCTTTGGGCTGCCCGGCTTTGGCCTGTCTATCGATAACGGCGGCGGCGGCGGCGATATTGATAACGATAACAACAATCCAAGCGGCGGCGGCGGCAACAACAACATTGGCAACACTGGCAGCAACAGCAATGCACGACGCGTCGTTGTGGGCGGTTTTTGCAAAAATTGCAACGTTGTCTGCTACATTTTATTCGATTCGCCATTGGGGCGCATGTGTAAAAGTTGTCACACGCACTGGAGGTAGATATTCCCATATAAAATTAAAAAAAAAAAAAACAATTAGCAAGAAAATCTCCAAAATCTCCAAAAAGCTAATGCTAAGTTTTTCTCTCTCTCTCTCTCTCTCTTCCACTTTCTCTCTCTTTGAAACCCGTACAAAAAAACGAAAAATAATGTTGCATAACTTTTGACCAACAAAATGTCTACACACACACACACACACACACGCTCACACACACACACACATACGCATTCATTTGTTGCTTGTGCCCGCCTTCTCGCCAATCCTTGCTCCCTTCATCCATATCCCCCCCCCTGCACCCTGCACCCCGCACCGCGCACAGACGGACCGGCAATCGTCGTCCCATCTCCGGCCCGGACAGCATTGCACCCACAAAACGTTCCGCACACAACAGCACGGATCGTTCCAAGCGCAAACCGCCGCGCGGCATGTACATCAATCATGATGATCTCACCGCCTTGGCCGGCTGTAAAAATCCGTGCGAATATTTAGCCGAAGGCGATCGTAAAATTGCCGCCCTCATGGCAGAAGTAAGAAATGTAATTTTTATTTATATTCATCATCTTTGTTTGTGTGTTGTTTTTCTCGTGTTTGCCGTCCAACTTTTTGCATGTCCTTTCTCTTCTCTTCTCTTCTCTTCTATTTTTTGTTAACTGGAATGTTAAGCTCAAAGTTTTCACATTCCAGTTAACAACGAACAAACTAAGGCTAGTTTCTGGGGGAAGGGTGGCAACTCTAGCAGCTTTTGTTTCTCTCTCTCTCTCTCTATATATATATATATATATTTTTAATTTAACTGTACTCTGAGCTGTTTTATATGTACATATATATAACGGTTCTATCTCTCTTTTTTTTTGAGAGAAATTTTTTTGTACAGTTTTGTCAGTTGGTAGTTTTAAAATTTATACAAAAAGCAGAGCAGTATATTAATTGGTTAAAGATTTGGTTAAAGATTTACAGGGTATTAAGGGGCTTCATCATTTCTGGGCGTATTGGCTTGCACGTGCTTTTGTTTTTGTAGTCGTTGTTTATGTCACTCACCCAAAAAAACACGCACACTCACACACACACACGCACACTCACACGCACACTCACACACACACACACACACACGCACACTCACACACACTCACACACACACACACACACACTCACGCACAATACGGAGACGTTAACGACCCACGGACCAGACGCAACGCCCCCGTTTGACATATTGGATTAAATGCCCGACGGCCCATTGCAGATCCAAAAGAATAGGCAAATGATGGAGCAGCTGGAGAAGGATTGCAGCGATAACAACGTGGACGATAGCAGCCCCAACGGAGCAGGAGGAGGAGGAGCAGCAGGAGGAGCCGCCGCCCAAAAGACAACAACAACAACGACAACGACGACGACGACGACGACGACGACGTCGACGTCGTCCAGCAGCACGGAGACAGCCGCTGCCCAGCCGCGGATCACGGCACGCTGGAGCTCCGATGAGATCGAAGTGGCACTGCTCGCTCTGCGCGACTACGGCAAAAACTTTCCGGTAAGTCTGCCGGTCAATTTTCCTTTAAATCTTTTTTTAATGTGCCGTCAATTTGGCTTTCCAGATGATCGCCAAAGTCGTGGGCACCAAGACGGAGGCGCATGTGCGCACCTTTTATGTGAGCAATCGTCGACGCTACAATCTCGATCAGATTGTCAAGGAGTACGAGGCCAAGTCTGAGGACTCCAACATCGAGGAGCAGTGCGATGCGGCTCCAGCAGCTGCCGCGCCAGTTGTAGCCGCAGTTGCAGTCGCTGGCAATGTGCTGCCGGATGGCAGCAAAGCGGAGACAAGCGACGCCGCCAGCCAGGAGCAGCTGGCCAAGAAGGAGGAGCCGGCCACTGCGAACAGCACTGCAAAAAAGAAGCCAGAACTGATCAATGCCGCAATCGCTGCACTCAAGAGCAGCGAGAGCGCCGGCTCAACAGTTGCCGCCGCCGCCGCTCCACTCGCTGCAGCTGCTGCCACGGCCACGGCCAATAACGTTGCGGCGAGTGTCAATAAATCGACGCTGGCGATTTGTGCGCCAACCATAACCATTGTGGATGAATCGGATGCGGCGACCAGCTCCGGCAGCGATTTGACAAACAGCAACAACAATTTGGCGCCAGCGACTGGCAACTCGCTCTCGTCGCTTTCGAGCAGCAGCGGCAGCAGCAGCGGCGCACTCGCCGCCAAATCGTCGACCAACAACAATCACAACGTTGCCGACAGCGAGGAGTCGCTGGCGCTCAAATCAGCTCATGTTCCAGTTAAACGTGACAATTCCGATTTGGTAGGTCAACAACAATATCAATTACTCGTTCGATTTTCGCTCTTGATTCGCTAGAAACCCAATTGGTTTATTACTCGTTGCTTATCACACGTTACTAACTTCCTCTCGCTGTAAATTATTCGTTGTAATTAATTCGCTGTACTTTTACTTTTCGATTGATCGCGTAAAGTTATTCGCTACTCGTTACTCGTTACTCGTTATTGACTCGCTGCGTTTCAAATTTTACCTACTTGTAAATTGCTCGTTATAAATTACTGCTCACAACTCGTTGTATTTGACTCGCTGTTTATCAAACTTTATGTACTTTGAATGTAAATTGATTTTTTTTTTCAAATTATTCCACTCGCTGTTTATTGCTGGTATTAAGTGACTCGTTGTAATTGACTCGCTGAATACTTGCATGTTTGTACTACTCGTTGTAATTCTTTCGATGTATATCAAAAGCGGCTTACTTCTAAATGTCTCGCATTTATTAACTCGCTCAAAGTTACTCGCTACTAATTACTCGTTGTTATTGATTCGTTGTACATAAAAAGTTCGATACTTTTAAATTTCTTGTTTTAAAATACTCGCCTCAAAAAGTTACTCGCTACTAACTACTCGTTATTTACTCGCTATATATTGTTCTAATTCTCTCTCGCTCTCGTTATCTTTTTACAGAACACTGGCGAATTGCCGCCAGCCAAAAAAATAGCGCTCGCCGTCGGCGCCGAGTTCCTTGCTAAGTGAGAGCCGCGCCCCCCCCACAACTCGCCCAGGCGATATACGATGCATGAATTATATCGCATAACTATATATATACATATATATATATATATATATAGACCGATGTGTGTATATCGTTAGCTGTATAGCCCAAAGGTTGTGGCGTGTGTTTACAATTTCATATGCGTAGCTCTGCTTAGCTCTACACCCAACGCTACTCTTAACTTTTATTTTAAACAACAGACACGGAGACTTATCCGATGAACCACACACACACACACACACATTTATAGATTGGTTAATTAGTGGATTATTATTATTATTATTATTATTATTATCGTATCTTGCACTTATACTATCTACCTTCTCGCCGATTCAAAATGTTTTGTACCAATTTTATTTGTTTCAACATTTCGTGTCGTGGGGCGCATTTAAACATGATAAATCGATATATATATATATATATATATATATATATATATTGAAATAGCTGATAGATCAGAGCAGAGATCGGGTACTAATTTTTCTATAACTAAGTTGACTTAATTTTTTTTTTATTTCTTAATTTTATTTTGTATATATGTTTGTAATTTGTCGTGAGTCGTTTCGATGAATTTGGGCCGATTTACCGATACCGATACCGATAGGTTTTCGATAGGTTTTTACTATTTTTTTTTTTGTTTTTGTATAGCTGGAATGACTTAATTTAACTCACACACAACAGACACACACACACACACACAACCGCACACACACACACACACACACACACAGCAGGACGACAACAAGAAAATAGACGGATGCGAATGCCAGCAGCAGTAGACAAAAAGTTACTACTACAATTTATGTATTTAATAATTATAATATTAATATTAATATAAAAAAAAAGAGAGAAAACAACAAAAAAAAAAAAAAAAAAAACAAAAAAACAAAGCGTGAATATTGTATAATTATAAAGCGTAAACCTAAAAGTGTAAAACCAACAAAACTTTTTTTTTTTCGTGCTGTAATTTAGCATAGATACGTTTGGGTTACGCTTGTATACAACACACACACACACACGAAACACACACACAACACACACACACACACGAAACACACACACACAACACACACACATATCATGGCAGTTATTTTTTCTTATATATCATAAATTCTTTTTTAAGCATTTTTAAGAGTTTTTAATTTGGATTCTTTATTTCCCCAAAAGAAATACACACACACACACACACACGCACACGCACACCACGCTAACAAAGTGTATACAAGAAGCGAAAAACCCGTTTAAGAACTTAAAAATAAAATCAAATATTAAAATAAATAACCGATGACTTTATAATGCGAAAATGGTCGCTTATCTTTGATTCAACTGTACCACATTTACAGTTGGCTCGGCGCAGCGAGTTGCTTTACTCGTTACTCAACTCGTTACTCGTTACTTTTCAATTTTTCAGCGAGTCGACAAACTTTTATGTACTTATATTTTGGCTACTTTATAACTATGTTTAAATATTCGAACTGAGCCCGATTTGAGATTAAATGTGATGTGATGATTTGAATTTTTTTGATGCCAATCGATAGATAGGATTTTGAAAGATCGCTGACTTTTGAATTTTGATTTGAACCACATCGTTCTTGGAAATAAAAAAAAAAAAAAAACAGCAGGTTGTTTATTCAATTAAATAATTCTTTTATTTATGTTTAAATTTTTAAATTTTTGAAAAAATTTTGAACTACAAGGACGATCTTAATGACCAGGTGGTAGTCCTGGTAAATACAATTCTTTTGGCACATGATACGCAAGGATACGCAAGGATATATGTAGCTGAGTTATGGCCCATTTTTAGTATACAAAATTGTCCTTAAAACTTTTTTGTCTGAAGGACTTTCGTCCTTTGAGTTGTTCATTTTTTAATGGGAGGGTGAGAACTCAATGCTGGCCAAAGGACATCCCGATAGTCCTTCAAATTCCAAAAAATCATCAAAAAAAGGTTGACTTTACAATCGAATCGTTCCACAACTTTTTTTAACCAATCGATTTTTGATTTGTTTGAATGCCATTTTATTTAAAAAGGCATAATATTTCAAAATCTGACAATATTTACCCGAGATATTCAACAAAAATGATCAAAAAAGTTATGATTTTTGAACCGACCCCGATTTTTTAAAAAAACGTGATGTAACCCCTTGCCATTTTGCCGATTTTGGCCAACATTTAGATTTTCTTTTTTTTGATGCCAATCGATAGTACTGATCCTTACGAGTCCAAAATGGTATAAAATTCCCAAATCGGACATTATTAGGTTCTGAGATCCTTGCGTAAATACATACGGACTGACAGACAGACAGAGAGACGGACATGGCTAGATCGACTTGGCTTTTGGTGCTGATCAAGAATATATATGATAGCTATCATAAAATTATCAATACTTTCAGCATGCGTATACAAACAATTGAATAACTGGCTCAAATGAACGTAAAGTAGCCAGAAGAATGCGAATGAGCTGAGTGAATGATAGCTGGACTTAAGCTAGGGCGAACTAGTTCATTTTGGAGCCAAGTCAGTCAAGTGTTGAGTAACGAGAGAACAAATGCAGAGACTTAAAGTCAGCTTAAAAGTATGCTACAACAAGCTGTGCTAAGAGAGAGAGAGAGAGAGTGAGATCTTTGCTTAAGCTTTCGTTGGCTAAATGAGAGCTTGCGTTTGTTATTTACTATTTAGTAAAATGTCAACAAATTGTGTTGAATGTATTTCAAATCGTACGAAATAAAACAAATAAATTCAAAATTTGAACAAAATACAAAAGGAAACAACTTGGACACGGGCCACACGAGACACGGCAACAATAACGGGAACACCAACAGCAACAACAACAACAGCAGGAGCAGGAGCAGGAGTTGGCGTTGCCAGAGGAGAACACTAGCAAGAGCAGGAGCTGGCGTTGCCAGAGGAGAACACACCAGCAAGAGCAGGAGCTGGCGTTGCCAGAGGAGAACACTAGCAAGAGCAGGAGTTGGCGTTGCCAGAGGAGAACACACTAGCAAGAGCAGGAGCTGGCGTTGCCAGAGAGTGCCAACTGTGGATGCGTGCGTGCGTGCGTGCGTGCGTCTGCGTGTGTGCGCGCACATGGAGTGCGCGCGTCTAAGGATCTAAAGTTTGGCAAAAGCTCAGCTTGCCTTAAGCTGCCCTTAATTAACCCAACCCCCCCCCCCCCCTTGCATTGAGCAGGAGCATGAGCATGTTCTTCAATCGAATGCCGCTGCTGAGCTGCTTCGGCGGTCCAACGGAGAGCTGCGAGGAGCTGCTGCCACTGAGCGCCGCCGCCGCCAGCAGCAGCAGCAAGGAGCCGGTCATTATCAATGTCTACGATCTGTTCAATATGAATGAGTATGTGCTGCCGCTTGGCCTGGGCATCTTTCATACGGGCGTTCAGGTCTATGGCACGGAATATACATATGGCGGACATAGCTACGCCAATACGGGCATCTTTGAGTTGGCGCCGCGCAGCGCCGAACAGGAGCTGGGCGAGCATTTCCATTATCGGCAGAGCATACAGCTGGGCCAGACGCAGTTAACGCGCGACGAGGTGCATCGGATTGTCGAGCAACTGGGCTGGCAATTTACGGGCAATAGCTATCATTTGACCAACAATAATTGCAATCATTTCTCGGACGCAATGGCGCGCATCTTGTGCGGCCGCCAGTTGCCCAACTGGATCAATCGTTTGGCCTATTTCGTTGGCTGTGTGCCCTTCCTGGAGCGCTGCCTCCCACCCGAGTGGCTAACGCCGATGTAATCACAGACAACAGAGCCAGCCCGACGATTATCATTTATATTATTTTGTTGTTTCGGTTCGGTTCGGTTCGGTTCGGGTTGGGTTCGGGTTGGGTTCGGGTTGGGTTCGGCTCGGGTTGGGTTCGGGTTGGTGGGCAGCGCATCCTGGCCGTGTTGAGCGCGTTTTTGTGTGTTGTTTTAACGAGTATATCGATTGCCCCCGATTGGCCAGGCACGTGTGTGCATTTACATAGTTATTAAAATACGAACGATAAATTCAATACCCACCCCTATATTGATAGTCTAAATCTAATAAATAGTACTCTCAGAAATTTAGCTCAAACTGTCTTTTGTTCTCTATATCAGATAGCGAGTAGAAAGTAGCGA
Organism: Drosophila lacicola; assembly: GCA_035045355.1. Classification (NCBI taxonomy): domain Eukaryota; kingdom Metazoa; phylum Arthropoda; class Insecta; order Diptera; family Drosophilidae; genus Drosophila; species Drosophila lacicola. Next base: position 1,257,628 of record JAWNPB010000148.1, on the reverse strand, counting down.
GTAGAAAGTAGCGAGTAGAAAGTAGCGAGTAGCGAGTAGCGAGCATAATTTTACGTAGTTGTTGGGTAATCTTCAACGGGTCTCGCGTTGGATGGGAAAATCCCAATGCCTGAAATAAGTAGTAACGAGTAAAAAGCAGCGAGCAGCGAGTAGAAAGTAGCGAGTAGCGATAAATTCAATACCCACCTATATTGATAGTCTAAATCTAATAAATAGTACTCTCAGAAATTTAGCTCAAACTGTCTTTTGTTCTCTATATCAGTTATACTCGGCGATTATTGGTTAGATTAGGCGCGCAGCGAGTAGAAAGTAGCGAGTAGCGAGTAGCGAGTAGCGATAAATTCAATACCCACCTATATTGATAGTCTAAATCTAATAAATAGTACTCTCAGAAATTTAGCTCAAACTGTCTTTTGTTCTCTATATCAGTTATACTCGACGATTATTGGTTAGGTTAGGCGCGCAGCGAGTAGAAAGTAGCGAGTAGCGAGTAGCGATAAATTCAATACCCACCTATATTGATAGTCTAAATCTAATAAATAGTACTCTCAGAAATTTAGCTCAAACTGTCTTTTGTTCTCTATATTAGATATACTCGACGATTATTGGTTAGATTAGGCGCGCAGCGAGTAGAAAGTAGCGAGTAGCGATAAATTCAATACCCACCTATATTGATAGTCTAAATCTAATAAATAGTACTCTCAGAAATTTAGCTCAAACTGTCTTTTGTTCTCTATATTAGATATACTCGACGATTATTGGTTAGATTAGGCGCGCAGCGAGTAGAAAGTAGCGAGTAGCGATAAATTCAATACCCACCTATATTGATAGTCTAAATCTAATAAATAGTACTCTCAGAAATTTAGCTCAAACTGTCTTTTGTTCTCTATATCAGATAGCGAGTAGAAAGTAGCGAGTAGAAAGTAGCGAGTAGAAAGTAGCGAGTAGCGAGTAGCGAGCATAATTTTACGTAATTATTGTGTAATCTTCATAAGGTCTCGCGTTGGATGGAAAAATCCCAATGCCTGAAATAGTAGCGAGTAAAAAGCAGCGAGCAGCGAGTAGAAAGTAGCGAGTAGCGATAAATTCAATACCCACCCCTATATTGATAGTCTAAATCTAATAAATAGTACTCTCAGAAATTTAGCTCAAACTGTCTTTTGTTCTCTATATCAGATAGCGAGTAGAAAGTAGCGAGTATAAAGTAGCGAGTAGAAAGTAGCGAGTAGCGAGTAGCGAGCATAATTTTACGTAATTGTTGGGTAATCTTCAGCGGGTCTCGCGTTGGATGGGAAAATGCCAATGCCTGAAATAGTAGCGAGTAAAAAGCAGCGAGCAGCGAGTAGAAAGTAGCGAGTAGCGATAAATTCAATACCCACCCCTATATTGATAGTCTAAATCTAATAAATAGTACTCTCAGAAATTTAGCTCAAACTGTCTTTTGTTCTCTATATCAGATAGCGAGTAGAAAGTAGCGAGTATAAAGTAGCGAGTAGAAAGTAGCGAGTAGCGAGTAGCGAGCATAATTTTACGTAATTGTTGGGTAATCTTCAGCGGGTCTCGCGTTGGATGGGAAAATGCCAATGCCTGAAATAGTAACGAGTAAAAAGCAGCGAGCAGCGAGTAGCGAGTATGAAACTAGAAATGTACACACTTATGTTCTGTTGTGTAATTGCAGCAGCTCTTAAATTAAATACTTTTGAAGATTTTAATGTCGAAATAGTAGCGAGTAAAAGGTAGCGAGTGACGAGTCATAATTGTTCATAGTTATGTTCTGTTGAGTAAGCTGAATAGAAGCGAGAAGAAAGTAGCTATTGGGCAATCTTAAGCGGTTCTCTAGCAAGTAGCGAGTAAAAAGTAGCGAGTGACGAGTCATAATTGTACATAATCCCGGTCTATTTATGTGCAAAGTTAAGCAATTTAAATTTTCTTTGGTCAAAATAGTAGCATGTAGAATGTAGAATGAAATGAACACCTAATCGTTAAAGATGTGAGTTAAAGATGTGAGTAGCGAGTGATAATAATAGGTGACGAGCTATTAATGTTTGCTATAAGTGAATTCCTTGGAAATTCTCTATAAAAACCTAAATGGTTGAATAAATTATAAATGAATTATCAAAAATAATCGTAAATAACTGAAAGTCAGGCATAAGTTTGAAGACAACAACTTACCTCGAAGGCGCTGAATAGAGGCCGAGTTTGCCGAAGATAACAAAATATATGAAAAATGCGAGCATTTTTTATGAATCACAGCCGAAACTCTTGGGCGCCATCAAAGAATTTGCTGACATCCGCATTTCGGGCACCCTTCCATGACGTTGCTTTGGCTATTTGTTTATTATTTCTCAACTGAGACATTCGTCAGTCAAATCGATAATAAGGCGAGTGGGAACAGCTCTGCTTGAAGGGGGGAAACAAAATTGGGATACGAAATTGACAGAAATTTGGGGATAAAACTCTGCTGAAAAGCCATCAAAGAGGTTTCCCAAAAGTTTTAGGTTTTTTTTCTCATATTAATTTGCTATGAATTAGTTGGTCCAAAAACTAACCAAGCAATATATTTTTAGGGCTTTCCCATGCTTAACCTAGTTTTTTAGTTAATTTTAGAAAATATAAACTGAACCACAAACTTTGTGCAAAATGAAGCTAAGGAAAGGCACTGGTTCAAACCGTAAATTGAACCACAGACATCTACTAATATATTTTTCGATTTAATTTAAATGGTAGCTAAATAATATAATAAAATCAATCCGATCTTTTTAATACAACTATATAAGAAGTCCGCTTTATCAAGATTTAATTAAAAACTATTTTTTTGTTTTTTATTAGTTTTATTTATGTTTCATTTTGCTGTTGTTTGGCATAATTTGTTAAACATGTTTTTGGTTTTCATTTTGTTTTGTTTTTCGTATTTAAATATATATAGTTTATGTACTTTATTTGATTTTTTGTTTTTTTTTGTTTTTTTTTTCATTTTTTTTTTTTGTAGTTGTATTTTGGTTGTAGTTGTTGCATCGATCGTTTTGTTTCGTTTTTAATTAGTTTAGTTTTCGTTTTCGTTTTCGAGTTTTCGTTTAGAATTAATTATTAAATTTAACTTCTGTTTATGCATTGCTTAGCTAAAAAAAAATCGACTTACAATTAGTTTACACAAGTTTAAATAGTTCGAACGACGTTTTACTTCTGATCGCTTTGGGTGCACTTTTTTTTTAAGGGTTGGCTGTTTATGTTTTTTTTTTCGCTTAATTGGTAAGTAACGAGTGGCGAGTGGCGAGTGTGATTTGTAGCACAATTAAGACTCGTTACATTTGGTTGAAATTTTTAAAAAAGACTGTGGCTTGATAAGCTAGCGACGAGTAGCAAGTAGCGAGTAGCGAGTAGCGAGTGAACCGCAACTCGTTTTATCTGGTAGACTTGTGAGACTGAGCGTGTAACGAGCGTGAGCCGAGACTCGTTATATTTGAGACTGTAGTGACGAATAGCGAGTGACGAGTGACGAGTGACGAGTAGCGAGTAGCGAGTGAACCGCAACTCGTTTTATCTGGTAGACTTGTGAGACTGAGCGTGTAACGAGTGAGCCGAGACTCGTTATATTTGAGACTGTAGTGACGAGCGACGAGTAGCGAGTAGCGAGTGACGAGCGACGAGTAGCTGTAGTTGTATTCGTTATTAACAATCTGTCTTATGCTAAGCGCGCGCCTTTCGCAAACTGATTTATATTGTGTAGTATACATAGTTAATGTGCTTATGCATATGATACAATAATTTCATTTTTTCCTTTTTGGTTTTGTCATTATCTTAATCGTTTTCGTTTTGTTCAATTACAATGTCACGCTAAAATCTCAATACATAGTTTGGCTTAGTAACTACGACTATTACAATATATGCTTAAGTACGATTTGTTTATCTTTAGGGGCAATATTCCCCTAAAAAAAAAAAAAAAAAAAAAAGAATTACACAGACAAAATATCAACAAGTCTTACAAGTACATTGTATATATATATTTATATATATGTTTAGGTATACATAAATTCGAGTACGACATTCAATAGCTTAGGTATTTCAGCACACACACACACACACACGCACACGCACACAGCTACTTGACATGAAATAGTTCTAAGTACATACAGAGACAGAGATTTATAGCTATGCCTACCTATATGTTTACACACATACGTATATACGTATTTAGGTGCTACTCTATATATTCTTTATATATATATATATGTGTATATATATGTGTATATATGTATAGCTGTTGCCCATTTGACGCACTCGCTCTTAAATGATCGCAATCCAATGGCCAAAATTGGCATTGTGATCTTTTAAAAGAAGTCGTCAAAGGTTTTTGATTATGTTTGATATTGCAGCATCGGCGCCGATAAGTTCGGATGATGCGAGCTATTCATGCGCAATGCGGATAAACTTTTGTTATACCATTCGTCCTCCGGCGACATGCCTGCCAAAAACAGAGAGAGAGAGAAATGGAAAAGAAATGCGAATTAGATTAGTTTGGAGATTAGCTCAGGTGTCGATTGAATCAACAGTTCTTTTTATGCATATTCATGATTACTTAAGATTTCCGCTAACTAAACGAAAAACAGGCGACAGGACACAGGACAGAGGAGAGAGGAGGGAGAGGAGAGAGGACAGGATGCTCGCCTAACTGGACATGCGACTTGAGAAATTTGTCTTTGCTTCGTTTTTTTTTGGGGGGCTCCTTGAAATGTGCTTGGCCGGAAATTCATTTGCTGATTCGTTGTCGCCTTGCTTATTTCTCTCCTCCTCCTCTCTCTAGCTGTCTCCCTCTCTCTCATAATATCCGGTTAAGTAGTCAACCCCGCAAACGCAAACATTCCATATGTGCGCATATAAATGCAAGTATTATATATATATGTATATATAAGTAGTTGCTTATCTTTCGGCTTTGTTTATGGCTCCATTGGAAACACCTTCCCTCTCTCGCTCTCTCTCTCTCTCTCTCTCTCGCTGACGGCGCGACGGCGTCTTTCAGCATGCGTTCAATAAACAAAAAATCGAACCTCAGACAAACGACTCGGATTAATGGAGCCGCATTCGAACGGAAAATTTACTTACTATTTGCCATTCATATTCATAATTGATTTATTTACCAGCTAATTGTTTAATGAGGTTTTTCCATGAAGTTCTCTTTGTCATCAATGGAATTTGAGCTCTTATACATGCAAATCGCTTACTTGGAGGACTCTCTGCTATTATCTGTAATATCCCTTAAATATGATTGTACTCGAAGAGCAATGCTTCTTCAAAAGAGAGAGGGAGAGAGAGAGCGCTAAGCTTTTGCAACTCTTCATTATCGAAATTAACGAAGGTAAACGCAGCTTTCATAAGACATCACGTTCTCCCGGATTCATAGATATAAAAAACAAACTACACAAATCAAAGTTGAAAGAGCGAGAGAGAGAGAAAAATTGCACACAGCAAATGAAAAGTGGCAACCATTTGAAAGAGAGAGATCGAATAGTTTCAAAAAAAAAAAAGGATGGCCACAGTTAGTTAACAGCTCGAAAATTGCACACAGAAAATAAAGAGTGGCAACCATTTAAGGCTTTGCGAAAGAATTGTGACGTCAGAGCGCAGAATGCCGGACGCGACCTTGTCGAGATGCGAGGCTCAGTGCGCATGCTCAAGCCAAGCTCAAGCCGAGAGAGCCAAAGCTCTGCACGGGCGCCCGAAGAAGAGAGCCGCGTGAAAGCTGGCAGCGGGCGATCGGTGCTCGCAGCTAAAAAGGGCCAAAACAGATGTCAAACGTTTTTAATTAGTTGGCGACCAGCGACGGGCCAGGACGTTGACGCAGCGCAAAGAAGATCGCCAGAAAGCAAGTGCAAAAAAGCAAAGAAGATAGAATGTGAAAAGAGAGCAAAACGACAGACAAACGTGAGTAATGCCTGCCAATTCGAGTAGCTATCGATAGTTGTTGCTGTTGTTGTCGTTGTTGTCGAACTTACCCATCGAGTCCTGACGCACGCCCACGGAGCCCATATTCGTGCTGTGCGCCATTGAAAATGGCTGCGTCATGCCCGGATAGGAGGAGGCGCCCATTTGGAACAGATCCTGCAAGGGTTACACATAAGTTAAGAGTCTGTGCCCGTGTGTGTGCCCGTGTGTGTGTGTGACTTACCTGGGGATAACGGTTCATGGTGTTGTGGTGTGGATACGGCTGATAGCCGCGGGACACGCTATAGCCTTGAATGTTCCGCATCATGCCGTTGCACGACGGGATCACAGATGGTGCCAATGCCTTTTGCAGCTGCTTCTCCTGCTTGCGGTATTTGGCGCGTCGATTCTGAAACCAAACCTGCAACAACAAAACGTTTGAGTGAAGAACAAAAAAAAATGGTAATGAAAGAATGCAATGTAAAGCGTCAATTAAAGCGTTGCCGGACCTTTAAGTTGTTTTCGAAATTAACCAAACGCCTGCCGCAGCACTTGGGCAACGCTGTGCGCAGGAAGCGGCAGAAAACAGAGTGCAAAAAAAAACTTAAAACGAAAAGCGGATGATGGCAAAACAAAAAAAAAAAAAAAAACAAAGCCAAATGGCAAAAAACATGGCAAAGCCCTCGCCCCACCCCCACCCCCCCCTGTACACACGCCCAGGCATTTCTCCTAAGACTGGGGGCGTCGTCTGTTCTCGTCTTATGAGTGAAAAAATCTACAAAATTGAAATTGAAAATAAGTTGACGACGCTGTTTGTAAGCGCCCAGCGGGTGGAGGGGGGAGTGAGAGGGGGGGGGGGTTCGTTGGGTTCTGCTTAGACATTATTAAAGACGGTCCTCACGATTGCGACCGGGCGAGGGCGAGTGCGAGGGAGAGGTGGGCGAAAAGAAATTGCCAAGATGAAAGCCCGCGCCTTGGCATAGACAACAACAAGCGGGTGGGTGCGTGGACGGGGAGAGGGGGAGGGGGAATTGCCGTTGCCTGAGTTGGGTTGTGTAAAAATTTCCGACATTTTGAAAGCTGCGCTCAGCTTGCTTTGAGTTGCTTACAAGACGAAACGTAGCGCCTGTAATGGCGGGCACAGACAAGGGGGGGGGGGGGTGGGGGGTCTTGTAAGTGTGTGTGTGTGGTGGTTGCGGGCGGTTGTTGTTGGGTTTCTTGCCTGTCGTCTTCTCGGACGTCTTTGGCATTTTTCTTGTATTTATTTTATCATTATTATTATCTTTGTCCATGACTATGTGTCTGTGTGTACGTGTGTGTCTGTGTGTGTGTGTGTCTGTGTGTGTGTTGGTTTTAATGAAAAATACAAGCTTGCCTGACTGTCTGCCTGCCCCCGCCCTGCCCTCACCCCTCGCTTTGGGGGTTGTTTTCTGTGCCCACTAGATGGCTCGTTCGGTTTCATTTGGTTGGCTGCCAGCATAAAAATGCCAGCCCAGCATCTATGTGTGTGTGTGTGTGTGTGTGTCTGTTTGTGTGTTTGTATGTGTGTGTGCGCCTGTAAAAAATGCTCTTAACCATGAGCCAGAGCTGTTTGTTGGAGGGTTGAAACTGCTCCGACTGTCTGTCTGTCTGGTGAGCTAGTGTGCGTGCGTGTGTGTGTGTGTGTGTGTGTGGGCGGAGTAACTCAATTAAGGATCCATTTGATGGCACACACACACACACACACACACGCACACACACAGCCATAAAATAGATACACATACACGAAAATAAAATGGCAAAAATAAAAATGGATAAAAAAAAACCTAAAAAAAAAAGGCAACAACAAATTTGTAAAATCGAGCACAGAACTTTGTTATACCCTAACAAAAGTAAACGGCATGTTGCATATTTTCCAATCGATTTGTCTGTCAGTGCATAATTATGATATAGAGAATCAAATAGATTTTGATCGATTTTCATGTTTACAATATATAAGTATTCTATTTTGCCCCCATCCTAAATATTAGCCCAAAGTTAATATGATAATATTAACTTAATATTTTCAGATTAGATTGTTGCCTGCCAATTTGTTGAAAGTTATTTCTTTACCCTTTTTCTTTTGGGCACAAACTTTGTCTGTCTTATAGAATTTATATGAATTTATCTAAAGAAAATACCAAAATTTTCCTAGATATCCCTAGATTTCCCTAGATATGAGGTTTTCCTATAAGATACAAAATATGCCATGTTTATGAAATTTGAACTGTGAGAATTTTGTAAATAAATGTTTTAACATTTGTTTGGCGAAAAATGCTTTTCAATTTTTATTACAATCTGGAGACTTGGCAAAAAAAATGTTTATAAATTTTTCTACCAAATCGAGGTTAAATAAAAATGCTTTCAAATTTTTATTACAATCTGGAGACTTGGCAAAAAAAATGCTTTTCAATTTTTTCTACCAAATCGAGGCTTAGTAAAATATGTTTTTTATAAACTTCTTTTCTTTTTGGCATCTTGAGGCTTAGTAGGAATATATTATAATTATTTTACCACTCAGGCTTAGTAAGAAAAAAATGTTTTCAATTTTTTGCCAACTTATTATTTTGTTATTCTTATTTTTGTTTGCCGTCTTGAGGCTTAGAAATAAATAGAAAAAGAAAATATTGAAAATTGTTTTTACTTAAAAAAAATGTTTCCAACCATTTTTAACATCTTGAGGCTAATTAAAAAAATGTTTTGAATTTTTTGTTACCAATGAAATAGTTTAACAAATTTGTTCGACCATCTTGAGGCTTAGTAAGAAAATGTCGTTGATTATTGTAACCCTTGAGATTTGATAAAAAATGTTTTTCATTTGTTTTACTATCTCTTTAATTTTAATTTGTTTTCTTAACGATTTGCAGCTTTTTGCAGAGAAAGTTTTGAATAAAGTTGCTCGCAGCTTAATTTGAGCCATTAAAATTTGCCCAAATGAATTTGATTGTTTGTTTTTTTTTTTTGGTATATGCTCTAATTAGTTATGCAAAACAAATTAGAAAAAAAAGCGAGTTATAATTTTTTTTCTGTTTTCACAGGTTTTTTGAATGCTTTTCTGTGGCTAATTCAAAAATTGGCAGGCAGCGCAGCTTAATTAGATAAATGTAAATTATAACTACAAATAACCATGCATCAGAAAAACACACACACGCACACACACACGCACACATGTTGTTGTTGCCGCGACGGAAATATGAAAATTAAACGTATTCAAATTGAATTTACTTTCAACATTTAATCAAATTTTGACCCGCATAACGTTCAGTGCAATGTTTTCTGTGCTTTGGTTTTTTCAATTCAACAACGTTTAGGTTTTATTGTTGTTGTTGTTGTTGTTGTTGTGGTTGTTGTTGTTGTTGTTGTTGCTTTAGAGTTAGCTGAACTTTTGGCAATGTCTGCGGTGCGTTGACCTACAAAACGGCAGCCAAACTAACTCCTATCAGACATCAGCTATTATGATAGGCGCTTGCCAATTGGAGTCCAATTGGAGTCCATTTCACTTGAGCTGGCATTAAACTTGGTTTGTTGGGCGATTAAATCTAACGCGCTTCGTATGCTCCACTCAAGAGAGAGAGAGAGAGAGAGAGAGAGAGAGAGAGCGAGAGAGAGAGAGAGAGAGAGAGAGAGAGAGAGAGAGAGAGATCTGCAGCAATAGCTGAGTGTATATAGGCAGAGCACTTATATATTCCTGATCAGTAGCAATAGTTGAATATGTTTAGACGTAGACATAGAAGATGACATCTGAATATATGTATATATATATATCTGATCAGTAGGAATAGATAGAGATAGATTATCATATCTATCTGATCTGTCTTTTGCCTAGTTGCAAGTCTCCTCCGAAGGAATCGAAATCCCGCAAAAGCTTCTCTAAAGTTCTTCAGCTTATGCAAATAGCTTTAACCCTATTCCTTAGACATGAGCCAAGTCTTAACAAATTCAGAATTCTATTTCATAGGGTTCTATAGAAATAGAAAAAACGCTTGACAAATGCTTTGATGCGTGGAAAACTTTGCCAATTGTCATAAAATCTCGAACAAAATCACAACTTTCGCAACATATCTGCAAATCCGAAAACTTCATGTCAAGAGGAGTTTTATTATAATTATTTCTTGTCATTATTTTGCATCGGTTTCTAGTCTAATTTTCAGTCCTAGATTTGACAATATCTGCTATCAATTGAATTGGAAGACTTTTTATTAATTGTTGCACACAAAGAAACTCCCATTAATCAAAAACTCATTAATCATCTTAATCATCTTTTTTATATTTCATATTTTATATTGCTCAAAGAAAGTATCGCAATATTTATCTCTTTATGTAAAAACAGGGCAAGTGAATATTAAAATAAAAGCTTTTACCAATGAACTCAGTTTCTATTCTATTCATAAACTCCAAAGCTCGTCAAGCGCTAAACACAGTTAACAGAGTGCAACAGGTAGAATATCAATTCTGGCTTGTAATTCTCAACCAGTTAAAGCAGTGCGAAGACTTCCTTCCTTTTGATTAACTCTTAAGTATTTCTCAACAATTGATTCCGGCTTATAATTCTCCCATGCCTTCCCTTTGTTTAACTCTTAAATATTGCTCTCTAATTGGACAACCGTTGATTCTGGCTTGTAATTCTCAACCAGTTAAAGCAGCGCGAAGACTTCACATATGCCTTCCTTTTGTTTAACTCTTAAGTATATCTCAACAATTGATTCTGGCTTATAATTCTCATATCTTTGTTTAACTCTTAAATATTGCTCTCTAATTGGACAACAATTAATTCTGGCTTGTAATTCTCAACCAGTTAAAGCAGTGCGAATACTTCCTTCCTTTTGTTTAACTTTTAAGTATTTCTCAACAGTTGATTCTGGCTTGTAATTCTCAGGCCTTCCCTTTGTTTAACTCTTAAATATTCTGGCTTGTAATTCTCAACCAGTTAAAGCAGCGCGAAGACTTCACAGGCCAACCTCTTGCTTAACTCTTAAGTATTGCTCTCTAATTGGACAACCGTTGATTCTGGCTTGTAATTCTCATATCTTCCCTTTGTTTAACTCTTAAGTATTGCTGTCTAATTGGACAACAATTGGCAATGTCATAAGAACTCGAATTGATAATATTTATTGCCTACTTATTGGCGCTCGCTCGCAATGCATTTGTGTAATTGGCGAAACGAGCTGAAGCACATTTAATTCGCATCGCAGCTGATAAAAAGCTATGGCTATTGTTTTATAAACAACTATTGGGAAGAAGGAGAAAAACTGTTTACAGCTAATTGAATTGCAGTTGGGTTTTTAATGCAAAAGTCACGTTTCACATTTCCCATTTTCCCCGAATCGATTAAACCAAAACAAAAAAAAAAAGGCGATAAACAGACATTTGAGATGACATTTTCGTAAGCTCTTGCTTATTTTTTTTGCTCTACCCAGCTATTGTTCCCCCCTTTCCCCTCTCTCCCTCCCTTGCTCCATCATCGAATGGCTTTGTTTACACGCATGCCATATTATATCGCTTGCATATGAAACGTTTTTATCGAGGCCTTCATAATTTGATTATTGGATAAATGCATGAATGTTAATCATTTTTTTTCTGTGCCCAGGCTCCATTGAAAGTGGAGAAGCAACTAAAAAAAAAAAGGGGCAATGTTTTTGCTGCAAATGCAATTAACAGACAGACAGAAGGCAGCAGCTGCAATCCCATTAAATATAAATATATTTACGAGCTGACCAATTGTTTTTCTACGATTCTATCGATAAAAATCGAGCTGTTTATTTAAGCTTAGCTCGCGAATTGAAAGATCTAGATGCAGCAAATTTGGTTCTTGTTTAATAAATATATCTGAAGAATCTTTCACCTATTGAATAACTCCTCCCACTGCGGAAGAAAACGCATTTGCAAAGTTAGAGCCTTGCGCTTTGGTATCTACGCACTTTTATGGGCCATATACAAGTCTCGCAAATTTCATAAAGATCGGACTGTGAACAGCCAAGTTAACTGAGATTGCTTTTTATACCCTGAACCCATTGAAAATGGGTCCGTCTGTATGAACGCAAGGATCTCGAAACCTATAAGAGCTAGAGACTTGAAATTTTAGCTGTAGGTTCTCCTAGTCCTCGCGCAGATCGAGTTTGTTTCCGATTATCGATAACTTGCTCCGTTTCCAAGTTTTCGATAAAAATCGATATCGAAATTCTGTTTTTTTGGGTAATTTCGCAAATAATATGAGCTAGAGTCACCAAACTTGACATGTTGCTTCTAGAATATTATAAATGTATATCAAGTATCTTTCATTTTATCTTCTATTCGGGAGCGCCCGACTAGAACCTCTTACTTGTTAGTTCTTAGAGAAGCCCTCGTCCAAATTGAAAGAAGGCGGTTCAAAAAGCGCCTAATTGGGACATGAAAATCGCGCCCAACGCATCCGAATGTCGCGTTGAGGGAAATGTGTGAAATGTTTTTTTTTTTGGGCATGCGATGCGATTTTCCAACCAGATGTGGCTGGCAACGCCTTGTTTAGCCTAGCCAACCCCTCGGCTGGGCAACAAATTTGCAATAAAATTTCTACACGACAAATTTCGTCAACACCAGCTCACAAATTATGAAGTAGACATGGTTGTTGTTCAAGTTGTTAAGTGAGTGCCAGAGTCAAGTTGTAAGCGCACTCGTCAAATTACCAAGCGGCAAAGAGAAAACCTGTCTCTGTCTCTCGCCCGTCTATTAGAGGGTTGCGGTCGCCAGTTCGAGTCCACGACAGGGGTTGGCGTGTGTAAATATTTGAACATTTGTAGAAAAATATGGTTTATGCTGTGCTAATAGCACGGCATTTGCCTGTCATTTGATCGCCAACAAATGTCCTGATTCCGCATCACTTTTAAGTTTATCCCTCTCAATCAACCCCGTAACCCCGCGACCCGCAATCCCTCGCCCCTCAACCCCGCGCACGCCTCATCCGATTCAGATTTAGATTGTTAACATTTCAATCAGTTGTTTGTTCTGCGCACATAATTATCAGATCAAGCCATATATGGAGTTATTCACTGTCACAATTCTCTAGAGTTCTCTCGCTCAACAAAAGCACTTTAAAGCTGTTCATGCGATTATTATCTGGCTGGAGCTTTGGGCTGGAATTATGAGCAGAGCTTTGAGCTTTAAGCAGCTTTGCTTCCTCCGCGCTTCTCATTTAACTTGGCAAAGTCCGAACTTTATGAAATTTGCGGGGCCCAAAGATAAAGATAACTTTGCAAATGCATTTTCTTCCGCAGTGGGAGGAGTTATTCAATAGGTGAACGATTCTTCAGACGTTTTTTTTAAACAAGAACCAAATTTGCTGCATCTAGATCTTTCAATTCGCAAGCTAAGCTTAAATGAACAGCTCGCAAAATCGATATTTATCGATATACGGAAATTGTAAGCGAATGTTTGCTTTAAGAGAACAAATAGCTCATATTTATCTTTACACAGACTTCGCTCCTCTTCTTCTTCTTTTAGAGTGCCCAACTTACTTAAATTGCTTTACAACACTGGATATTGCAGCTTGACTTTTGTTGACTTTCAAAAGTTTCCATTAAATCTTCACTTTTTACAATATATATATACTTTATTTAATCGGAGTTGCTGTCATTTGCCTCTTCAAGCCATTTTGAATGTGAAAGTCTTTTTATCTAACATTTTACAACACTTAAAAATATTTTGCACTTTTACAACCTTTACGGTGAGTCATGAATAAGCCATGGCTAAAAATGCACTCATATTTTCTCGCCACCTCGAGTTCTCTTCTTCTTCTCATATAGCTTATACTACAATTGCTTTACAACACTGGATGTTGCAGCTTGACTTTCGTTGACTTTCAAAAGTTTACACTAAATCTTCACTTTTTACAATATATATATACTTGATTTGGTTGGAGTTGCTGACCATTTGCCTCTTCAAGCCATTTTGAATGTGAAAGCCTTTTTATCTAACATTTTACAACACTTGAAAATATTTTGCACTTTTACAACTTGTACGCGGTCGTCATGAATAAGCCATGGCTAAAAATGCACTCATAGTTAGCAGGCAAACACATGTGTGTGTGTGTGTGTGTGTGGGTGTGTGTGTGTGTGTGTGTGTGTGTGTTGTGTGTGTTTGTGTGTTCCACTTAGCCAGTTCGCTTTCAGCTGGAAATCTTGCTGGTAAAATCTGTGATTTTTCGCCGCCTTTGTGACATGTAATTCTACACCTCAAATGGCGCAAATGAAATGCGCTCTCAGCACCACTTTTAGCCCTGCTACGGGCAGCGGGGGAGGGGAGGGGGAGGGAATAGAGCTACCCTAACCACAGCGCGGCGCCAACCGGCTGCACTCACTTGTTTCGCGAGTCATGATAAAAACTATAAATTAATTATTACCGCGGCGCACTTGAAAGCGCAACAGAGTCGCAGCGCAGACAGGACGGTGGCGGGGGCAGGGGGGCGGGGGAGGGGGGGTAGCGCTCCGGGGAGGCGGCTTGCTCGACTAGGCCTGGCCTGGCTTTGGCCTGGCTTTGAAGCACTTTAGAGCGACACCCAAAAGCGAAGCATTCAATTGGAATAATCGCGCACTAATCGTCTAACCGAGATCATCGACGGATTGTGGGCTTAAAAGGGGAAGGGGGCGGGGCGGCGAGGGGGGAGGGGCGTGGTGGTGGTTGGTACGATATATCGCAAGGCAATGGACCTAAATCGCATCAGTGCACAAATTGCCTCCGGATGCGAATGCGAATGCGTCTGCTTAAAGACCAATTCTCTTTGAACAACTGTTGCAATAAATTGCAAATTGAGCCTGTTATCGGGCACTCGATAACTTTATTGAACGATTTATATCGATTGTCAGCTTACAATTTAGAGACTTTTTCGTTTACCTTGTTGTCGATTACATATCGATTTGCAGCTTACAATTTTGTAGAAACCACAGCACATGTTTACTTTTTATTCGATAACGATACATATCGATTTTAATCGAATAACTTTGTAAAAAGCTTCGAATCTAGAGACTTTCTGTATACTCTTTTGTCGATAACTTAACGTATCGATACAAAGCGATTTTCAGCTTACCATTTTGTATCGATACATTCCGATTTTCAGTGTCTAATTTCGTAGTGACTTCTTGTAAGTAGCTTCATCTATAATAAGCGCTGAACAAGTTTGTCGATAACTTTAGAGAAATCGATACGTATCGATATTAAGCCTACGATTTGTGAAGACGCTTCAACGAGACTTAAATCTTATAACGTGGTTTATTTTCCTGTCGATAACTATATTTCGATACATATCGATTTTCAGCTAGGGATTTTAAAAAACTATCAACTTTAAATAAAACTTGCTGTCGATAATTTAATCTGTCGATACATATCGATATATTAAGAGAATAAACTGGATGAAGACGCCACTCTCAGATAAAGTTTGTTTATGATTATCGATAAACCTAACCAAAATCGATAAGTATCATTTATAGATAAGAACTTGCTTTGTCTATTTTCTCATCATATCTCTGACAACAGAAGAGTTAGAGAAACCAAATTCATAGTACAAACAGATCAGGAAAGTAGAAAATTTTTAGATACCCTGCAAAATTGATATTTTTCAGGGGAATACCCTTCATCTTTGCTAGATACACACAATAAAAAAGCAAAATGTTGAGCTATGTTGAGTGCAGGGCGTGTTGCGCGGTCGGGCATGCTCGCTTAAAGTTATATTTCTAGGGTATTTTTTTGCTACTCACTTGTATTCGGGCCTCGTTCAGCTTTGTCGTGCGCGCCAGCTCCTCGCGACAGTAAATATCCGGGTAATGCGATTTGGCGAATGCAGCTTCCAGTTCAGCTAATTGTTCCTGAAATTAAGCGGATTTTAATTAGGCTAATTTGTTGTCATATAAGCTGCACTCACGCAAATACATTCTCTCTCCCCCTTCCTCTTCCCCTCTCTCTCTCTTCCTCTTACTCTTTAATTTGGTTTTTTTTTTTTAAATATTCGTGACTTTTTGTTGAACAGAACTTGGCCAGACAATTTTCTATTCCCATTGCTCGGTTTCAGCGTTGAAATGCAAATTGTGTTGCCTACTTTTGGGCTGCCAAACACCGAATTTCCATTAGAAAGCAGTGTTGAAAAGTGACCAACAATAATAATAATAATATTGCCCTAAGCTGTCTCAGCTTAACGGGCTGCAAATGGAGCTTAGCAGAGCTGTCGATAGCCTTAAGAGTTATCAAAGTATCGATTGTTTGAGTTGTAGTATCGATAGTAGTATCGAAGCTAGGAACTCGTAACTATGGTCACACTTTAAGGAAAATATACGATTATGTAACTGAGCGCTGCGCTTCACAGTTTGAACTCCTTTTTAGGTTCGCTTTGTGAAGCCGATTTTCTACAATCGTGAGCACAGGCCAGGAATTTAAATTAATACATAATCATGAGATTTAAGCGAAATATGTATCGATATATGTATCGATATAGAAATGGGCATTGAACATTTCTTTACTGGCTCGAGGATCTGGGCTTGATTTATTAAGCAGGTTGAATCTGCACGTTCTAAAACAATTGCCAAATATATCGGAATAAATATATTAAAACAAAATGATTTGATTCATTAACACTTTTGATTTGAATTAATTAAGCCCTCGAGAGCTCAAATATTTAAAAATTGACGTCGATATATATATCGATATAGAAATAAGCGATATTGCATTTATCGAAGTGTGGGCAAGCGTGTGGTATCGATGTTGGAATGAAGACAACTTCGATACTTGAAGCTTCGATACTCGACTTATTTTTGGGCGAAGCAGAAATAAACATTCGTTAACTTAACAAATATTTATAAAATGCAAAGGTCGCCAAAAGCCAAATAAAGATATCGAATAAAGGAAAAGAATGCTAACTTGACAATTTACCAGATTTAATTATCGATATATTTATATGATATATATTATCTCATGCAAAGCGCGGCAAGAGTTTATCATATTTTTAATCGATATATCCTACTATCTGCCCAATATCGATACTTATCGATGTTGAGGTAAACGTTCCTTGGACATAGCTCGTAAATTATGAAAGCAAGTTACGCGAAACTTGTATATAATATCGCATAATCGTGTAAAGTCTAAATAGATGCAGAATATTTCGCTTTTTGAAAGGGGAACTGGACCCATATAATTATAGGAAATTCATTCTCGCAGTTTTTAACTTGGGTAAATATTTATATGCCTTCTTTATGAGCTGCAAATTGTAAACGAATCGGACAATAAAGTCCGACGCACACAAGTTAAAGATTTTTATTCAAATCAATTTGATTTTGTTCTCCTTCTAAAATGGGGTTTACTGTCCAAAAGTTCGTTCGATTCGCCTTTTTCGGAGCAACTGTTTGATAATAAGAAAAGTTTTTTTGGCAAAACGGAAACGGTTCAATTGAAAAACGGTTTGTTTTACAGCACTAGAGCCGTTTGTTTTGCAACACTTGTTTGCACTTTGGACGCGTCTGTTGATTAGATTTCTAATCTTGATTAAATATCGCCTTGTTTAGGCTGTAACTAGACTAGCTTGTTCTTGTTGTTGTTGTTGTTGTTGTTGTTGTTGTTAGCCCGTCGTTAACTTGGAAAATGCCAAAGTTTTAATTACAAGCGTAACCTTCACGAAATCTAATTAAAATTTCTCACTACGTGCAGCAGCAAAAGAGACAGAGACAGAGAGAGAGAGAGAGAGAGACAGCAGGGAATACCCCTAATGTATGCTGATGCGCTCCATAATACATATATATATTATTTGTGTATATGCTGGCACTGACCTGTGTGAATGTGGTTCGATGTCTTCGTCTGGCTGGCGTTGGGCAGGATGCTGTGGTTGGGGTATGCCCGGCATGCTGACTCAGCGAGGAGAGTCCACTTCCGGGCGATGTGATGCCGGCGGAAACCGTTGACAGGCCGCTGTTGGGTTCCGGTTTGAGTTTCTTGAATGCACCTTCGGCTGCAAGTAAAATAACAATTATGATTATTATCTATAAATAGTGGCAGACTGGACTCGCAATCAGCCGTAAGAGCTAGAAAGCAGACAATTTTTTTTGTTCAGCTTCCTTTCGGATCGGGCTTTGGACAACATTTAACATTCAGGTGGGAAAAATGGCGGACAAAGTGTGTTTTGATTGGCACCAACGGCAACGCAGTGTAATTTTCCTGAGCGTCGGACCTACAAGCGAGAAGTTGTCGGTTCAAGTTCAACAAAAGTTTCACACATTTTATGCCTTTTTTGTTTAATATACTTTCTGAGTTTTTGTGATCGAAATGCGCGTCGGACCAACAAGTGAGAAAGCGCCGTTTCAACCGTTTCAACAAAAATTTCACAAATTTTATGCTTTTTTGTTTAATATACTTTCTGAGCTTTTGTGATCGAAATCGCGTCGGACTGACAAGTGAGAAAGCGCCGTTTCAAATCCTTCAGAAATCTTCATTTTTATGCTTGTTTATTGAATTTGCTTTAAGAGCCAGCATGTCTAAAATGGCCTAAACGCTTGAGCGTCGTGCCTGCAAGCGAGAAGTCGCCAGTTCAACTCCCACAGAAATGTTTAATTTGGTTCGAAGGTTCAAGTGCCACAGAAATTTTAAATGCAGGTTTATTCCTTTTGTTTAACAAGCCTGTTATGCCTAAATGAGCGTTGAACCAGCAAGCGAGTAGTCGCCGGTTCAAATCAAGCAGAAATTGCTTATATTATTTGTCTTATAAACCTGTGTGGAAATGTCTGGGCTTTGGAACAACAAGCTAAAAGTCGCTGGTTCAAATCGAGCAGAAATTTGACACCTAGATGTCTCAGCGTTGCACTAGCAAGCGAGAAGTCGCCGGCTCAGAGCCAACAAAAAAAGCGAAAGTAATAAAAAATAAATAAAGAAATTGTAACATGAATATTTATAGTTTTTCTACTCGTTTCCTTTACCTCGGTCAACTACAATTAGTTCTTTGGCCTTGTGAATCAAACTGCCACGAAAACTCCTTGTTTTTTTTTTTGTAATGTGAAAAGTCGAAATGCTGCGAATTGCATTTTCCAGCGAACGTCGCCAGGTAATTTTCTTTCAGCGAAAAGTAGGCAACACAAATTGAATGTTTTCTTTACGGCTGGCGTTTAAAATGCGGCAAACGATTATCCTGCCCGCATGTTGCATAATTATGCCCCAACAAGATGGAGAAGGAGGAGAAGAAGGAAAAGGAGAAAAAGGAGAAGGAGAAGGGGAACAACAACAAGAATGGCGACCGCAGTGCGGCCACAAGACATCGCGACGACGACGACGACGTCTCCTTGTCCAGAGTTTTGGGTCACGTCGCCGGGTCGCATGAATATGCAATATGGGATAATTTATGCAAATTTCTGCCACATTAATCGAGCTGGCGCTCGCCGGGCTCTCACCTGGCTCTCACCTGGCCTGGCTGTCACCTTCGCCTGGCTGCCAAAAGGCGTCAAATTACACGGCCAAAGGTCAGAGCGCAGCGCGAGCTAAGCTGGCCGCAAGTAGGGAGCAAGCTTCGAGCTTGGCCGGAAGTCATGAGAGCCGCTGCCCTCTGACCTCTGACCTTTGGCCGGGCGCTTAATTGGCGCGCTTAGCTCGTTAACAAAATTTAAACTATGCATACTCATTTTTGGGGCCGGTTTCGCACTAATTGAATAACACACACAAAGCGCTCGTCGCTACCTTTTGCCGCCCCCCCCCCCCTTTGACCACGCCCCCCACTTGACCCCGCCCCCCACTTGACCCCGCCCCCCACTTGACAGTTGGCATTTATTTATGTTAAGCCAGTCTCTCTTTCTCCCGTGTTAGCTCACTTGACCTTGCGCTCAAATAGGTCAAATAGCTAACACGTATCCGCTTTTTGTTCTCTCTTAAAAGCGATCCTCCAAAATAACTAGATGTCAATTGAGACTGATTCTATTTTATATATCTATCTATTGCCGTACTCAAGCTTGACTCTTAATCCTTCAAAGACTTTCGCCTTAATCGATTGCGAATTCTCTAATATATTTATTAATCTGCGCTCAAACTTATTTCTCTATCTGAGCCAAAAACTCTCGAGTTGCCTTTAAGGGACTTTCGCCTTAACCAGTTGCGAATTATAAGCGCGTTCTTGTCGGCGTTGCCAGATCAAGGCGGCATTTTACACAGCTCAGTACGCAGTTTGCTCGCAAATTTGTAGTTTTTTGATATAATGCGTTTTCTTGTTAAATGTTAAAAAACTGATTAATAATATTTGATTTATGAATAGTATATAATATAATATCTCATTTTGGCTGAGAAATCAATTATAATCAAATTTGTCCGTAGGAAAATCTATTTTCTGTTTTCAAACTGAACTAAAGCTAAGGAATAAATTCTAGTTTCTGTTTTCTTACTAAAAACTTTGCAGTTTAATTCTTTTCATCGTGTTTTCTTTAGTTTAAAGAAGAGTTGGAAATCTTAGGACTGTGAATATTCAATATTATTTCAGAATCTTGTATAGACCGTAAAAAAAGGAAGGGATGTTTATCTGTTCAAAATAGCTCTTGAGTGCTTAAATTTGATTCAAACTAGAATATCCCTGATCTTTGGACAATCCATTCCTATGACATAAAGAAGTTATTTAAAGACTTTTGAAAATAACTGCTCAGATCTCTGAGAATAATGTGAAAATTAAGAGAATAAACTAGTCGCTTGCATTTTGCAATTCTTTCTTTAGTTTCATATCAGAAACATATTTAAATACTAATATTATGGACTTAAATAATAATGGACTAGATTTGAGACTTCAAGAGTTTCATGCACCAAATTTTAAGAACATTTTTGGAAAATTCTGTATTCAAAAGAAAATTCGAATTTAACTATTTCGCAAGCAAACGAAATTCCCTCTAGGGTCTAATTGAAAGGGCTCTTCCGAAATTGGGCACTCGAAAACTTTTTTGAATATGCTGACTCGAATTTCTGATTAATTATATTCATAATTTCTTGAGAGAATATTTCAGAGCAGGCCAAAAGAAATAGTTGGTGAGAGAACTAAATTGCGTAACTACCTGAGTTAGTCTATATGCCGACATCTAGAATATATAGATGGTATAATGTATCTGTGAAACTGTATGTAACAGGCAGAAGGAAGCATCTGCGACCCCATAAAGTCGATCTAGTCATGTCCGTCTGTCCGTCCGTCTGTTTGTCCGTCTGTATGAACGCAAGGATCTCGAAACCTATAAGAGCTAGAGACTTGAAATTTTGGCTGTAGGTTCTCCTAGTCCTCGCGCAGTTCGAGTTTGTTTCCGATATTCGATAACTTTCCCCGTTTTAAAGTTTTCGATAAAATTCGATATCGAAATCCTGTTTTTTGGGCATCTCGGCAAATTATATAAGCTAGAGTCACCAAACTTGACATGTTGCTTCTAGAAAATTATATGTATATCAAGTATCTTTCATTTGTTTATAATATATGTTTATAATATAAATGAGGCCTATTGTCGAGTTGTGTGTGCCGTCGGCAGTTCAAGTGCGTGCCATAAGTTATATAGACAGGCAGTTAGAAAAGATATAGATATAGACCTAAAGAAGATGCCTTCTATTATATATAATATATTTAAATGAATATATATAAATTCTTGATCAATTTGAACAGCCGACTTTCTATATTCAAGTTCAACCATTTATCTATCAGAGTTCTCTTGACAAAGATTCGTTCCTATAGGAAGAATCGAAAATAAAGTTCTTATTGGAGCAACTTTTTGTTGTCATATGATATTTAGAACAAAGTTTTTACTATTTTTCCAACAAAGGTTTATAAATAGTTTCATGATGTTATTATTTATATAGATACAATCATTAAATAAGACCGATTGTTCCTATATATAGTATATATATAAATCATAAGCCGATTGGGAATAAACAGTTGGGAATATAGTAAAAACTTTGTAACAATCAATTTATGGTGTTTTTTTTTGGTATATAGAAACAATCAGTCTGAACTCGTGATTGTTCCTATGCACTATATATATATATATATATATATATGTATATATATATTATATAATATATATATTTGTATTTATAAAGGCTCTGCACCCATTGAAATGCAGTTGGAGACAATTGTGACTCCATAAATTATATATATATATATATATAATTATATATATTCCTGATCTGAAAGCCGAGCTGAGTGCATTTCGCCAGCTTCGTCTTATTGTCTCGATAAACTTCGATATCTCGAGCCTTGAAATTTGATAAAAACATATCCCCATGTCAAACGTGAATTGTTCTTCGATCGATATCGATAAATATCGATAATTATCGATTTTGAGATATGATTATTTAAGCATAACTCGAGAATTAGAACTGCTTGGCAGACCAAATTCGACAAATTGCCTCTCGCATTGGTGTAGAAGCAATTGGAATAAATTAAATTTTTGAATATCTCGAATATATCGAATTTTGAGAGTTTCCTTTTCTACGCCACAATTAAGCAACGAAAATTTCAACCAGCTCGGACCATAAACAACAAACTTAAAGAGGAAAGCAGAGAAGAAGCTAGATTGAGGCAACTTGCAGGGTAACTGCGCGTCGAGCACGCCCGACCAAAGCTAACAGGATTGCGATTGCATTGAATCCAATATTCACAAAGCTGGGCTACTTAAAGGATTCAGCGAGGAGGCTAACTGAAAGGAGGCGTGGCAGTTGGCAGCTGATTTCTTGTCTTGTAATTTGAATGCCTTTTTGGGTGTCACAACAATTGCGCTAAGCCGCTTGAAAGGGCGAGAGGAGAGGGTCAGGTCGGGTCGGGTCGGGTCAGCAGCAGGCGATAATCCTTGGAGGGGACAAAAGGGGTTAAAGGGGTTCTGCCAAAAAAAAAGGGCTCCGGCTTACCCGAGATGGTGTGATCGGAGAGGCGCGAGGGCGGCGTATGGGCCGGCGTATGATGATGCGAGGACGAGTCCATGCCGGGCGTGGGCAGGCCCGAATACAGGGCGCTAAAATCCTCGGGCGTGCTGCTGCATTTGCGCTGATGGTTGAGCGACGAGGACGAGGACTTGTCCAGCGTGGTGATCGGCGAGCGTGTATCCTGCACGGACGTCGCCAAGCTGAGCAGCCGATTCTCGTGTGCGCCGCCGATGCCCATCAGGCGATTATCCTGGAACGACATGAATTTCGTGTCCTGCGGGACGCCGACGCCGACGCCGACGTTGCCGTTGCCGTTGCCGCCGCCGTTGCCCGCATGTTGCATACTGCTGGCATGATCCTCGAGCAGGCCCTGCTGCAGCCCGAGCAGCCCGCCAACCAGATTCGGACGCAGCTCGTCCATGCTCAGCTTGGCCGCCTGGCCGCAAGCGCCCGCCGCCGAAAAGTTCAGCTGCCGGCTAAATATGGCCGGAAATATGTTGAACTGCTGCGAATCGGCGCTCGATTGCGGACTCAGGCCCAAACTGTGCGGCGCCACGTGCGACACGTTGTTGTTGCCGCTGTTCCCGCTGCTGTTGCTAACCACAGATGCCGACGAAACGGCGACGCTGGCAGCGGCGGCCGCTGCGGCGGCGGCGGCGGCGGCAGCGGCGGCGGCGGCCGCTGCTGATGATGTGCCTATCGTATGAGCTGCTCCCGTCGAGCCCGGTCCGTTGCCAATTAACAATGTGGGCGTGACCACGCCTACGCCGTTGCTGCCCAACAGCTGCTGCTGCTGCTGTTGCTGCTGTTGCTGCTGTTGCTGCTGTGTTGCCTGCAACTGTTGTTGCTGCTGCTGCTGCTGCTGCTGCTGTTGATGTGGCGCTGGTTGCTGTTGCAGCGGCAGCACCGCGTGCAGCTGGTGTGCGTGCGCCGCCGCTAGGGCGTGTGCGTGACTGTGGGCGTGGCTGCCGCCGTTCGCCGGCAACGGCTGCTGCTGCTGCTGCTGCTGCTGCTGTTGCTGCTGTTGCTGACTGTTTGTGTTGCTGCTGCTGCTGCTGCTGGTGTTGGTGTTGGTGTTGTTGGTGTTGCCGACGACTCCGACTACTCCAGCAGCGCCGCCGGCACAACTTTGATGTTTGAAATCCAATTTGTGGCCGGCGTAAAAACGCTGCGTATCGATATACGTTTTGAAGAAATCTATTGAATAATCCAACTGGAGGCTGTAACGCGGCGAACGCGCACTTTTACGTAAATGAAAATTTTATTTATTTCTTTTTTATTGCTAATTTGCTTGATTTTTTACTGTTTCTCTTGCGTCGTCTTGCCTTGACTTTGCCTTCGTTCAGTTTGTGTATGGCTTTTTGAATTTGGCGCCGCGTGCGCTTGTCTTTAATTGGCCAGCCTTGAGCTAAGCTTCGTTCAGTTGTTGCTGTTGTTGTTGTCGTCGCACTTAACGCACATAATGCATTTTGTTATTATTGCCGTGCTCTTCGCACTCGCACACGCACACGCACACTTTTTGCAAATGGCGACGGCTTTTGGGCACTTGAAAAAAATATATAAAATTCTTATTGGATTTGCGGACAATGCACATGCACAAAAAAAATTGAAAGCAGTTGTTATTTATTATTGTTGTTGTTGTTGTTGTTGTGGCTGGAGTTGCACAATGCGGCGTCGCGTGTTGTGGCACCGTTATGTCTAAAGCCGTTGCAGCGACTGTTGGTTTTGTTGGTTTGTTGCCGCTGCCAAAGCAAAAAGCGGCGACGCCGACGGCGACAGCAACAAACAAAAAAAATATATATGTATACGGAAACCAAACCAAATGCCACTAAAAAACACAACAACAAGCCAGCGCACACGCACACATATGTATAAGCAAAGGTGTTTTTTTTTTTAGAGCTAATGTGCTCTCCGAAATTGTCGCAACTATTGTGAATTGTTTTGTTGTTGTTGTTGTTGTCGCACGCACAACGGTATGTATTCGCGGCCGATCAAACTTAAAATGATATACAATTTCAGGCAACATACAAAATTATAACGAAATTAAGGATCATGTGCTCAGCACGATGCTGCGCTGCGCTGCTCAGCTGCTGTCGCTGCTGACGTCGCTGTCGCTGCTGCTGCTGCTGCTGCTGGGGGTTGCTCTTGGCTTGTGGGGACAATTGCGGGCTGCGCGCGAACGATTGGTGGTTGGCAGCGCTGAGTGTGTGTGTGTGTGTGTGCGTGTGTGTGAGACCACGAATCGTTAGTCGTACTAATAATTTGAAAAATAATGAAACTTGCGCTGCCGTCGCCGCCGCCGCCGACGGGTCTGGCAACGCTGCGCGCGTGTCGAGTGCGACAGCATGCGCCATTTTGTGTGCTAGCGTCGTTTGGCGCGCGCGCGCTCGCTCGCACGCACGCGTCGGCTGCTGCTGTTGCTGTTGCTGCTGTCTCGCTTTAACTTGCTTGGTTAATTTCGTTAGTTGTTGCCCAGACGTGGACGTTGGCGTAGACGTCGGCGACGGCGTCAGCGGTGCCCTGTGTATGTGTGTATGTGCGTGTCCGAGCAGCTGTCCATATGTATGCCATGTTTCTGTTGATCCAATAAGGCTCGTCGCTGTTGTTGCTGTTGCTGTTGTTGTTGCTGTTGCTCACTCGCTCGCACGCACGCAACAAAATGAAACAACATTTATTCTATTAGACTGGCAAAGTTTTCTTTCGCCTGCTCCAACTTGAGCCAACACACACACACTAACACACACACACATCTGCACACACACACGTCTGACACACTTCCTTGGGAAATTCCATTTTAGCCGCAACTGTGGCTAATTTGTCGCTGTTGCCAACTTGCGGCTCAGTGAAAGTGCGCAAATTAATTGCAGCAACAGCAAAATAAAACAACGCCACGCACAGTTTGACACAGTTTAACTGCTGGCGGCAGGCAGTGCATGTCAAACTGTCAGCAACGATCAGCACCAAGCCAGCTAGAGCGAGATAGCCTGCTGCCTGCTCATTAGGTTGCTGTAAAAAAAACTGTCATCATTCCAATTGGAATCTTATGCAGTCACTCACACACACACACACACTCCATACCAGCAAAATTCATGTGCCGCGGCAAATGTGTTGTGCCCGCTGCCAGCGACGCGCATCAAATGAAAATTTTGCCCCAGCAAAGCCAACAGCAATGGCGACAGCAAATTGCAGCGCGCGCACTGTATGGTTGTCTCGCTCTGGCTGGCGCGCGCGCGTAGCCAGTGCAGACGCGCTGACCAATCAGCGCACAGCTGCCGCAGCAAAATGGAGTTGAGCATGTCTGTGGCCGTTGTTGCTGCTGCCGCTGCTGCTGCTGCTGCTGCTGCGCTGCCAGCGCAATGAATTAGTGTTCGTTAAATGTGGCAGCCTGTCGCTGACGTCGGCGTTGACGTTGTCGCCGGCATCGGCAGCGGCGCTGGCGCTGTTGCCACATTTCTTTGGCAGTTTCTTTTGGGGCGGCATTGGGCGCTGCGCTGCAGTTGCGCGCCGCTTTCTCTGTAATCCTTAAAACAATACTTTCGAACCGAAGGCCCCAAAATGCTGCGCCAAACTGACTTTGCCAGCGTCGCCAGCGTTGTCGCTCGTTTCGTGCCGTTTAGCTGCTCATCCCCCCCGCCCCAGCCCCTCCAGCCCCGCCTCGTCCTTGCTCCCATTCGCCTTGCCGTTCGCCTTGTCGCCTTGTGTGGGCGCGTCTGTCCGGCTTTTGCTTTGAAGCTGCCTCAGCTATTATTTTTTTCCATTTCTGTTTTTCATTTCTATTTTCTATTTTTTTTTTCTCATTTGTTTGTTCTTTATTGTGTTCTCCTATATTTTCTCGTTTATTTTTCATCTTATTGCTTTTTCAGCCTTGCTCGAAATGATTTCATCTCCTTGCTTTACACACACACACACACACACACTCGCACACACACACATATGCTTGCGTATGGCTTAAAGGCTGCGGCTTTGCCAGCCTCGTCCATATTGGCCGCTTAAATTGCAGCGAAATTACCGTTAACTACCTAAAAGCGATGACACTTGCCAAGCACATTTATCGATAGCACAGTCTGTCTATCGTTATCGAGCACATCTCGGATCTTCAGTTGAGATTAACCAACACTATTCAATTCGTTTTCAATACACAAATCAATTGTTACCTTGGTTTTAACCTTGAATCGAGTTGAGCTTATCGAAGCGAACAATAGACAAATTATTATTTTGTATAATTGAACTTCTTACTGCAAAGTTTGTTAGTTCTTTTTATATGCTTTAGTTGATATATCCATATCTGTCTGTCTTTTTCAATGCGAACTAGTCTCTTAATTTTATGAATTGTTTTCGTTGCTGGCACTACATTTGTCGGATCGGAGCTCTATATCATATAGCTGGCATTGGAACGATCCAAAAGTAGATTCTTGTATGAAAAACTACGCTTTTGCTTATGAAGATATCTTGACGAAACTCGGCATTGACTTTTAAAAAAACAATGCTACCTATATATGTATATATATATATATCTTTCCAGCCATATCTTATCAAGATCGCACTACTATATCATATAGTTTTATGGTATGAATTGTTTTGCGAAGATATTTCACAGTACGAGCTTTCACACTTCTCAAGGGAATTAGATCTTCGGCGTGCCAAAGAAATCCTCACTTTTTCCTTTTTAGTTGTAGTTATAGTTACTAAATAAATACTAAAGCTGTTGTTTAACTAACTCGCTCTTCCGATTGTGGGACATTATTGGAGCATAATTAGGTGAATAAGTCCTCTATTGGATACCTTCCCACTTTCCAAAGTTGAGAAAACGCGGAGTTTAGGGTATCTTCTAGTTGGTCACTTACGACTGGAGCACTCATTTACATTTTTTTGATTATAATACTGATTCGGTGTGAGCTTGGGTTCGGCTGTATTTTTGATTATGCCCTTCACGCATTTGTTGCATCTTTTTCCGATCAACGAAAATAATAATAAATATAAATAAAATATATATAGTAAAGCCCAATCTGCTATGAGTATACTTGAGTATAAGCGTTAACAAGTGCGAGTACTGTGAGTCATTGAGCCAAAAGATACTCAAGTACTTTTGAGTAGTTGTTTTTATTGAAACTATTGACGAATTGACGCACTCATACTCATGCATACTCATTAAATGCATGAGTATGAGTGCGTATGTGTTAGAGCATGTTTGAATACTTTGAATAGTGGAGCCAAATGAAATACTACTCGAATGCTTGTAGGTATTTTGAAAAACTACTCGATAAATTCGAAATCTTTCGCTGCTAAATCTGAGCTGTTTTAGTTGGCAAAATTGAAGGATCGCTTAAATACTTCTCCTCCATATTGCACATTTTGCACAGTTCTTTGATATATCCTTTAAATTCTTTAATATCTCATTTGTCTCTGGCCATAAATCCTTTTCCAGAACATTTTTAGCTAGCTCGCCCAAACCACATTGTGATTATCCTTGCAAAAGTCTAAAAATCGTAACGAAAAGTTTTACCTTTAAATTCCTTTCAGCTGCTCTAAATTGACTTTAAAGCTGTTTTTAAGTGCATTGCACACACACACACACACACACACACACACGGAGCATTACCAATTCCAATTGGAATTCCAATCCGAATTCTCAATATGCTGCATGCTGCTTGCATCATCCACAGAGAGCGACATCAAAAGGCCGCAATAACCTGTTTTCCACACACACACACACACACACACGCATACAAATGCACATTCACACACCCACACACACACACACACACACACACGCACACACAGACAGACAGTTGTGTGCAGTTGGATTCGTTGTCAGAAAACAAGCAGTTGGGCTATTAAGCATCCATTTAGGATACTAATTTGTGTATCATTACAAATTGTATCTGCACACACACACACACACACACACACACCCCCGCCCCGTCCCGCGCTCTTTTCCCTTTTCAAGTTTACAGTTAACCATTTTGTCGAGTTCCCATCACTATGACACCCTCCCCCCCCCCCCCCCCTCCCTCTACTCGCCCCACACAATGCCAAAGCAAAATGGCAGCCATTGCAAAAGCGTTACCCCCCCCCCCCCCCTCCCGCTCTGTTCCCGTTTCATTCCATTGAGCTGCGTTTCGTTTTCGCTTTGGGCCTTTGTCCGTTGTTGCGCACCACAAAATGCAATAGACCCAAAACAGAAAAAAAAAAAAAACAGAGACGAAGAAGAAGAAGAAAAACAACAATTATAACAGCAATTACATGTGGTCGTCGTTGTTGTTGTTGTTGTCGTTGTTGCTCTTCTTCTTGTTTGCTGCTGATGACGATGATCATAACATCAATTAGGGCTGCCTTCTTTCTATGTTATCTATTCGGCCAGCAAAGCCAAAAAGCCAAAAAGCCAAAACCTCAAAATGACGACCAAAACGAATGGACAACAACAACAACAACAACAAGTAAGAGGTTCTAGTCGGGAGTTCCCGTTTAGGGGATACCCTGAACACTCTTCCTCTACACTTGATATACATTTATACTATTTTAGAAGCTACATGTCAAGTTTGGTGACTCTAGCTCATATTATTTGCCGAAATTGCGCAAAAAACATGATTTCGATATCGATTTTTATCGAAAACTTTGAAACGGGGCAAGTTATCGATAATCGGAAACAAACTCGAACTGCGCGAGGAGTAGGAGTACCTACAGCTAAAATTTCAAGTCTCTAGCTCTTATAGGTTTCGAGATCCTTGCGTTCATACAGACGGACGGACAGACGGACGGACAGACGGACATGACTAGATCGACTTTATGGGGTCGCAGTTGCTTCCTTCTGCCTGTTACATACATTTGCACAAATACAGTATACCCTTTTTAGCCATTTTCAATGGGTTCAGGGTATAACAACAACAACAACATCGGGAACGATGACACAGAGTTTGCTTCTTGGTTGGTTAGCTGGTCGCTTGGCTTGTGGACATCTTCGGCTCATCATTTCTAGATTGGCCAAAAGAACAACAAATAAAAAAAGTCCAGAGTAGCTCTTGACGGAGACTGCACGACTAGAAGATACCCGGACACCGATTGAATCTGAACCAAGCTGTGCTTCTGCTTCGCTTCGCTTTGCTTTGGTTTGTGTTCGGTGCTTAAAGTCCGATCTTTATGCAATTTTTAGAGCAAACAAATAACGAAAGGCTCACTCAATCTTTCACTTTTCCCCGTCCCTAGCTTTCATAGCCTCAAATATTGACGCGTTCTTACAAAAGAACATCTTTCTGTTCTTTCTATATTGTCGCTCTACATTCTGATCAAGAATTTTAATACTTCTTTTTTACACCTGTCGTCTAGTATGAATATGAGTACATATGAGTACATAATATGAGTGAGCTTTCTTTTACTCATATCTTTACACTTTAATTTATTCGGAAAATGCTTGCATTTGAATAAGTTTCAGCTTATGTATTTGAGTATGAATATGAGTAGTTTGAGTAGCTGCTGCAAGAAATATGCGAATATTTTTAAGTATTTTTAAGAATTATTCAACTGAAATTGCATTTATGAGTATGAATTAGTTAAAGTATGACTATGTATGAGTATAAGTGTGCATACGTACGAGTACCATGAATAACTCAGCCAAGAAATTCGGAAGTTATTATTGCTTTGAGTTCATTTGAATATAAGCGTTAACAAGTGCGAGTACTATGAGTCACTTAACCAATAAAAACTCAAGTACTTTTGAGTAGTCGTTTTTATTGAAACTATTTACTCATTGAGTTAATGAGTATGCATGAGTATGAGTGCGTATGTCTTAGAGTATGTATGAATACTTTGAGTAGTGGAGCCAAATGAAATACTACTCGAATGCTTGTAACTTTTTTGTTTGTTTTGTGACTCATGTCAATAGTCGGTAAATTCGTACTCATTTTGGCAGGCTACAGGGTATCTGCTAGCGGGTCATTCTCGACCATTTGTTGTGGGGCTTACGCAGTTGCACTTGCACAAAAAAAAGGAGCACACACACAGAAACACAAGCACACATATGAAGCTGAGTGCTTCGTACTCACACTCACACTCACACTCTCTCTCTCTCTCTCTCTCTCTCTCTGTCAAAGTCCCCGTCTCCCCCTGCTGCCGCTACAAAGTTGGCACGCAAGAAAGCAAAATGTATCCCATTGATGTGGCTTTTTAACTTTTCATTATTTACCGCTAAAAGCATCTTTTAAAAAATTTCACAGCAACAACAACAACAACGTGAAAAAAAGTGCACACAGCGACAACAAAGCGAAGCTACAAAAAAAAGATAACGGCAAAGAAATGCGCGAGGGGGAGAGGGGGGCTGGGGGTAAAGAGAAGAAGACGAAATGCGAGAGTAGACAACAAAAATGGTTGGCTGCTCCCACAAAGTGCCAGCCCTCCCCCGCCCCCCGCTCCCCCTCCCCGCCACACTCGCACTCGCATGCCTGCCACCATTTTGCCAGCGCTTTGATATTCGCAGCACTCCGCTTAAACCCCCCCCCCCCCCTCCTCCCCTCCGCCCTCGCCCAGCCATTTGCTAGCTTTGTCGTCCTTCAACTCATTTAGCTGTTGCTGCTGCCTCTCTGTTTTATTTTTGTTCTTCTCTTTTTGCTCTTCTACTTTTTTTCTGCCAACCCCCCCCCCCTCCCCTCGCCACGCTCTCCTCAGTTCATTTCTTTTGCCTGCCTCCATTTTGTTTTTTTTTTGCTCAGCGCTTTCGCATTTTTACTTTGATTGCAAAACGCACTTTTATTCTCCATGTTGCGCTTAAACGCTTTTAAAGGCTTTTTTTCTTCCTCTTTCGCTTGCTCTTGCTTTTGCAGCTCCCCCCCCCCCCCCCTCCATTCGTCCCTCCCTTTCTCCCTCCTGTCTATCTGTCTTTCTGTCCTGCCTGTACGCGTCGTCCTCGTCGACGTCGTCGTCGTCTAATTTAGCCTATTAGCTAGTAGATGCTTTTACACACACACACACACACACACACACACACACACACACACACACACACACTCTCTCTTACACACACACACAGTGCTTTATTATGTAGAAACCTTGGCAAGCTTAAAGCTTTCGCTGCTTAAGATTCTTCTTCAATTGAATCTGTTTAATGTAGCACTAAAGTGCACCTAACCTTAAATAAATAAGCCGCACGGAAAATTCTGGAAGAACTGTAGATATTATTGAACAAGAACTGCTTGAGATATTTTCTATGCACTGTTTTTTTTTTCAGCTTTAGTTTTATGATGTTTTATCTATTCGAGGTATTAGAGCTTTAAAGAAAATTGATTCAAAGCCTATTAAAGTATTCAAAAGCTTCATATAAAGCTAAAATTTTGGTAATTTGTTTCATTTTTGAACCAAGATTCGAACTAAGATTCCTGAACCTGCTTTGTTTCTCCCAACTTTTCCAGTTAAACTTATTTTAAAAATGTTTTTATTTAATTTTTGAAAATAATATGAATTTTTCCTTAAATATTTAAATTTTGGGTTTGAACCAGCACGATTCAAACCCAGCGTGCAGCCTTTTTTCTTAGATATTGGCACACAACGTTCCGATTCCGTTTGTTCCTATGCGAGTTCTACGATATAGCTGTACGATAACGATAACTTATTATATATATAGTATATATATAGAGATATAGTGCCTGGTTAAATTCTTTGGACATTCACTTTTCGTGTTCGATGTTTGAACTTGGATTTTTTTTATATACACAAATCTGTTCATTCCTCGACACTAGAAGTTTGCGTCAATAAGCTGCCAAATATATATGATGAGTGGAGAGTTACCAGGAGAGTTACCAGAATCGATGCCATCGATAAGGACTGAGATCTGAGAGATCTGAGAGATCGTCGTGTGACAAGGACTCTGCCTACAAACAGAAGGTGCATTTAAAGCTAGGTCGCGGCAAGGAAGGCAAGAAAACACGGTTTGAACCAGCACGCTGGTTCGCTTATCAATTTGAAGAAGCTCAAGTCAGGTATATCGTGCATATGTGAACATAATTCAGTTAAACTGTTCTTTAAATCAGTTCAAAAATTATCCTGCAATATATCTGCAACTGAAGCGTGAACTAAGTTTTCGAGTGCAAATATTCCAAATATTGTTCAGAACTTGGTTGACTCTCAAGAGGCGAGATTTCGTTTGAGTGCACTTTCGCATTCACTTAAAATGTATTCATTCGAGATCTGGACTATTTTAAGGAGCGGTATCAACACAAAGTTCGAGTCCATGGAAAGTTGCTTGGAATCGATTTGGGGGCCAATTTCTCTGAGCGAGCAATGAAGTAATATTTGTTCGACCTGATATAACAAATAAGACTTTTTTGGTCGTTAGCAGGAATTGTCCATTATTTCAAGTGGCATAAAATCGGAATATATGTATATATCTGAAAATGGGTTTTACCAATTATTAACGGGGCATTCCCTCTGAGCGAGCAGAGAAGTATTATTTGCGTGAATCTGATATCAAATAAGACTTTTTTGGTTCGCTATGAGGTATTGTTCATATATAAACACGTCTGTCTATATCTCTATATAAATAAAACTGTTTGCCCAGACTGATTAATGATTGATTGATTGACTGAGTGTTTGATTGAACGAATGAATGCAATACTGAGTTACTGACTAACCGACCGATGACTGACTGACTGAGCGACTGATTGACTAACTAATTGATCAACTGACTGATTGATTGACTAACTGACTGACTGATTGACTGAGTGACTGACCAACTGACTGGCTGATTGACTGCATGACTGATGGACTAACCAGCTGACTAAATAACTGACTGACTAATTGATCAACTGACTGACTGATTGACTGGTGGACTGATGGATTGACTAACAGATTTTTTGATTGACTGAATGCCTGACAGATTAATTGACTGCCTCACTAGTTGTCTGGCTGATTAATTGACGGACTGATATTATAATCGACTGATAAACAGACTGATTGACTGCCTGCCTGACTGATTGACTGAATGATTAAGGGTTTGATTAACTGCTTGGCTAACTATCTAACTGACCGACCGGAATTTTCTGATTGATTGACTGCGTAATTGATTAATTGATTGACTGACAGTTTGCCTGACTAGCCGTATGATTAAGCAACGAATCGAATGACTGATTGACTGACTGACAGGGTGACTGACTGACTAACCAACTTACTGACTTATCGATTGAATGACTGACGGATTGACTGAATGACAGGGTTTAATTGACGGCCTGACTAATTAATTGATTGAATGACAGTTTGTCTGACTAGCCGTATGATTAAGCAACTAATCGAATGACTGATTGACTGACTGACAGGGTGACTTACTGACTAATCGATTGAATGACTGACTGAATGACAGGGTTAAATTGACGGCCTGACTGGTTAATCGACTGATTCACTAGTTGACTGTTTGACTGATTGACGACTGATTGATTGATTGACAGACTGATAGGTTGGCTGACTGACTAACTGAATGATTGACTGCTCAATTGACTTCTGGCCTGATTGACTGCCTAATCGTCAGACTGATTAACTGACCTTGCTGACTGTCTGATTGATTGATTGACAGCTCAAGCGTTTAGAGTTTGAATGCTTTGTTTAACTATGCAATTATCTAAGGTAATAGAAATGCGCACTAAATTGCGAAATTAATGAAAAACGAAAGTTTAATTGATTTTCAACGGGCTCAAACACACATTTTAAATGAACTTTCCTGCTGGGAAATGGGGAAATGGGGTAGAAAGGACAAAAAGCTATATGCAAAAACAGCGCCAGCGCCGTGCAAAGCCGGGTGATAATATCAATATGTGCCTCCCTTGATAAAAAAAAAGAAAAAGTTGTAAAGCTGCGACGTTTAAATGATTTACATCTTTCGATTTAATTAGCATCATTTTAAAAAATTCAATTTCAGTTTTGCATTTTGCTAGATTATTACAATACACACAGACAGAAGGGAGGGGGGAGCGAGAGAGAGGGGGCAGGCAGAGTGTTTGTGCGTAAAAAGTCGTTTCGTTTGATGGCAAGGAAAAGGGAAGAAAAGGGAAGAAAAGGGAAACGTGTGCATTCGGCTGCTAACTTTACCTGTGAACCGCAGTCGAATAGTTGAGAAAAGCCACACCCCCCTCCCCCCCTTTCGATGCTGTCCCCCCCCTTTTCCCCCCTTGAAGCTGTTGCCATTGCGACCCATGAGCCGGTCATGCCCATTAATTTTTCAATCAAACAATTTGCGCGAGCTCCAGCTGAACGCCAAGGAGCAACTCGGACGCAGAAATGCCGCCAGCAACAACAACAACAGCAACAACAACAACAACAACAAGAGCTACAACAACAAGAAGAAGAAGAAGAACTGCGCGATGTTTCATCCTGGACGCTCAACTAAAATCAAGTGCATGTCCCTTGATGCTGAGGATACACTCAGCAAAACTCAGCAGAAAACCCAAAAAAAAAAAAAAAAAAACCAACGAAACGAAAAGCGAAAAAAAAAACAAAAAATGGGAAAAATGTCGCCCTGCTGTTTCCGGAAAAGTGCTCGGGGCGCACATATGTCAACTTTTTGCACTGACTGTCGGCCCGCCCGCTGCCTATGCCGCTTGCTATATACCCTGTATTCCACTGACAGGGTATACATTATCTATATATATATGTCTCTAAAAGCGCGGGTTTTGAAAGATTCGGTAGTCAAAGTTTCTTCTACGCTGTCTGCGCGAGAAGTCACTGGTTCAAATCACGAAGAAATTATCAAGTTTAAACTATTTAGTTTAATTGATTGCTTGTTGATCACAATAAAAAGTCCATTTTTTATCAATTACAATTTCGCTGGGGCTTTGCATTTCGAATATAATTCACTTGATCCGGGCGACGCCGGGCAATTTCAGTTGAGTTTATATTATACGCAATATAACTTGTAGTTATTTATTCGATTATTTCCACTTTTGCTCAGCAAATCGATAAATATCGATCATTGATCTTCGTATTTATCGATAAATATCGCTGCCTCAATTCTGTTTTTTTTTTTGTCATATCTTGGAGATTATTATTTCATTGATCCGTGCAACGCCTGGTAATTTCTTCAAGCTAATATTATACGCAGCCCAAGCTCATACCTTTTCATTCGATAACTTTAACATTTATCGATAACTATCGATATCCAATCGATATATCTCATATAGGTCCGGCATATATCATTTTATTTCAGATACGAAGTCGGAGTTAAAGTCTTAGTTTTTGGTATATATTCACTTTTAAATGCGTTTTGTCAGTCCCGAAAAAAATCAGAAGATTCGCCCAACAAACTTGAGGAAATATTCTGGAAAGTGTGAAAGGCGCCTTTTTCAGTGCAGAGTATCTGCTAGTCGGTCAGCCGCTGACTCGACCACACTTTCTAGTTGTTGCACACGCACTATGTGTGCGTGTGTGCGTGTGTGCGTGTGTGTGTGTGTGTGTGTGTGTGTGCGTGTGTTCGACAACTTTAGCCGAGAAGTTTTGGCAGCAGGAACAGAGCAGAGCGCGCTTGAAGAGCGGCACAAACTTGAAATTGGAAACTTTTGAATGTCCCTCTTATCAAAATCGTATAATTTGAATGTAATTTGCAACTGCTAAAAGGGAGAGGGGGGAGGGGTTGGGGGGGGGGGTGTGAGGGGTGAGGGGAGGATAGGCAAGAGACGCGCCCGAAAGTGAGACCAATCGCAAGCTCAATGCCAGCCCAAGGGTTGCCCGAGTCCAATACGAGCTGCTGAGTGGGCTTAGTCGGGGGTTGCTGAGGCGAGTTGTGGGGCGGGGCGGGGGAAGGGAGTGGGGTGGAGTGGGGAGGGGGGAGGGGGGAGGGGAGCTGGGCCTGTTTGCAGCAATGCGGTAAAGTCAATGAGACGACGACAGGTTGTTAAATGTTTAATGCGCGCTCGCCGGCCAAAAATACCAAAGACAAAGGCTTTTAAGCGTATGCTAATGCTAATAAGAAACCCCAACCCCCCCTCCCCCCTTCTCCACTTAAATGCTGGGCGGAAGTAGGGGAAAAGGGGGGAGAGGGGGGCCAGCAAACATAATGAAATTAACAAATCGTAGCATAAATCTTGCACATACAAAACATTTTTGAGTGGAAATCAACGAGGTTTTCCAGTTCGAACATGATTAAAACAAGTCGCAATTGTCCGACTAGAATATACCCTGCACTTAACTTCCCTCTAAGAAGAAATATATTTGATCTACTTTCTATATATATTATTCTAGTCAAGTTTGACTCTGACTCTGACTTAGAACCAACGAGATTTGCTCAGTAAGGCAGGATTTCGATATCGATTTTTATCGATTGCTCGGAAACGTGGCAAGTTATCGATTATCGATAACAAGCTCACACAGCGCGGGCACTAGGAGAACTTACAGCCAAAATTTCAAGTCTCTAGCTCTTATAGGTTTCGAGATCGACGCGTTCATATAGACGGACCGACGGATGCACGGACGGATAGACAGACGGACTGACGGATGGATGAACGGAAGGAAGGATGAACAGAAGGACGGACATATGGATGGATGGATGGACAGAAGTACGAATGGACGGACGGACAAGCTTGATCTAGAATATATATACTTTATGTGGTCGGAGAAGCTTCCTTCTGCGTGTTACAAACATTTGCACAAAAACATTATACCCTTTTTAATCATTTTCAATGTGATCAGGGTATAAAAAGAATTTAAAGATATGGCACATAAGTTAGTAACTGGGTCAAAAACTCTGAATAGCTCTTTAAACTATTTTCCTGTAAAGTTGATCTAGATAAAATATGCAAAAATTATAATCAAAAAAACGTTCCAAAAAAAAAGCCCAACAACATTTGTCTATAGTCAAATCTGAGCATATATTACAAAAAGAAAAAAAAATCCGAAAATTTGTATATATTCGCATTTGTCAGTTGAAAGTAGCTGAGTTTGTCATGCATGCTTTCATGCATGAGTTGTAAGTGAATTTGGCTAATCAATTAATTTGCAGCAAATGCGCTTTGAGCGTCAAAAGTCTGCCGCAAAATGCAGTCCCGAGGATTAGAACTGGCTGAAGCTCAAC
The DNA here is from genome assembly GCA_035045355.1 of Drosophila lacicola. Classification (NCBI taxonomy): domain Eukaryota; kingdom Metazoa; phylum Arthropoda; class Insecta; order Diptera; family Drosophilidae; genus Drosophila; species Drosophila lacicola. Next base: position 1,219,788 of record JAWNPB010000148.1, on the reverse strand, counting down.
TAAGAATGATAAAGGAGCAGGGTGGGGAGGGGAGGGGAGGGGTGGGATGTGGGTTGAGCAGCAGCAACAACAACAAATAGCGATGATGACAACAATTTAAAATCCATCAAGAGCACAAAAAGGCCTCATTAAGTCAAGAGGGTGACAAAGCAAATGGTCGGGGCGTGTTCCATGCCGTATGTGCCAAACCCGAACCCAAACCAAATTCCAAACCCAACCACCGAAACCTGCATTAGATTCCCCCTTCGTCCTGGTCGCACAAAATGTGCGCATAAGACACAATAGTAATTATTGCCTAAATAATTGCAAATGATGAAGCAGAGCTCTTGTTGCTGGTGGTTCGGCTTCTACTGCTTCTGGTGGTGGTGGCACACATGGTGGTCCATTTGCTGTTGCTGGCTGTCATCATTTGTCCAGCGGCGCTGAGCACAAGTGCACTACAATTGACAAATGTTTCAGCAGGTCTTCAAGTTGCTGTCTGCAGCACAGTCAAGCCGAATTGGGCATGCCCTTTCTGACTGTCAAAGACATAGCATGAACTTTAACTGTCAGTTAACAGGTCCAAAAAAATCATTTCCCTTTCTAACTATGCTTAAATAACAAGAGCAAAGAACTTACACAAACGTATTTTGGGCAAACGCATTTGCTTATGAGAAGCGCAAAGAGAGGCGCCAATATCATTTTGTACATTGAACGGTAGCTATCGGATGTATTTGATAATCTTAATTAAAAAAGTCAAATTTGTTGTTACACAAACGTGTTTTGGGCAAACGCATGTGCTTATGAGAAGCGCAAAGAGAGGCGCCAATATCGTTTTGTACATTGAACGGTAGCTATCGGATGTATTTGCTAATCCTAGCAATAAAAGTCAAATTTGTTGTTACACAAACGTGTTTTGGGCAAACGCATTTGCTTATGAGAAGCGCAAAGAGAGGCGCCAATATCGTTTTGTACATTGAACGGTAGCTATCGGATGTATTTGATAATCCTAGCAACCGTCTTTGTGCAAAACGATGTGGCACACATACAGCATAAACAAAAAAATGTGATTATTTTCAACATTTCGTTTTTAACCAATAAATAAGCAAATTGCAGTGAAAAGTTAGCCAAAGAAGAACTTTGACCCAGACGAATTTGAGACACAGCCATTAGCTTCCGAGTAATACGAGTATTCAAAATTAATCCAAATGCGCATATGCTCGATTCGCAACTATTTGTCGTGGCTCTGACAAAGACGCCGAGTGACTGTCAACACCTCGGGGTGTCGCGCCAAAGCGCACAGTTGTGAGACGGCCAGGGAGAGGGTGAGAGTGAGAGAGAGAGAGGGCGAAAGTTTGGCCGAGCTGATGGACAACTGCGTCAACCGTCGCTCGAAAACAACTGAAATTTCAAATGTTTTGCCTACGAGGGGCGGACCGCCCCCTCCTCATGCCCCCTCCCCCTCCCCCTCCCCTCTAGCCTGGCCTCATTCCAAAATGTGTCGATGGGCTTTGTAATTCGAGCAGGCGTACGAACTGGGCTCTGCTGGGCTCTGCTGCTGCTGAACTGCTGAAAATTGAAATGGAAAAGCAGAAAGAAAAAAAAAACAAACGAAATTGTAACAACTCGAAATGAGGATCAAATGAATTGTTGAATTATGCCACAAAATTTTGTGAAATCAATTTGTCCATGTGTCCAACTCCTCGATCCTGTTGACTGCGTCCGGCGAATTAATTCACTTTTGATTGGGATCGGAAAAAACAACGAATTGGACAGAAACCAGGAACCGATTACAAAATGCAATTAATTAAATGCCGATTTATCTACAATATATATATTATATATATCTGATCTCTATATAAGCCTTACCTTATGTGTTGAGGGTGCACGTTAAGACGGGGTTTCCGGGAATTCCACCCGCAAGTGTGGAAAAATCGCGAAAAACGTTTGTATGCAACTTTTTTGTTTACCATCCGATCGGCCTCAAACTCATTTTCAATTATCTTTTCACACTTTTCGACAAATTGCGCTGAAATTCATATCCAAGTATCTATATGAAAAATCATTTGAGACATGTTTCACACTTTTCGCAGAATCCACGCTTCCTCGGTGGAAAGTGCGATCGAAGATTTTTTAATGAAGTTTCAAGATTGCATATATGTATGTTATATGTACATAGTACATGCATGCATGTTTGTTTGTTTGTATTTATGCAAAAATATATACATACATATATACGTACAGCAATACATACATATAAACACATAAATGTATATACATATATGCATATATGTGTAAATACATATATACATACATACATATGCACATACATGCATACATACATTCATATATATGTACACACGTACATACTACATATATACATACATACATTTATATGTACATACATATTAATGTACATACATATATATGTACATACACATATATGTACACACATACATATGCACATACATATATATGTACATACATACATTCCTATATATGTATACACGTACAAACTACATATATATATGTGTGTACATACATATATATGTACATACGTATATATGTACATACATATATACATACATACATATGCACATATATACATATGCACATGCATGCATACATACATTCATATATACATATGTACACACGTACATACTACATATATATGTATGTACATACATATAAACAACAACAAAAAACTCAACAAAAAAACAACAAAAAACAACAACAAAAAAACAACAAAAAAAAACAACTAAAAAACCAATAGAAAAAAAACAACAAAAAACAAACAAAAAAAAAGCACTGCACTACTAGCTACTAGCATGAAAAACAGCAGAGCCTACTTGAATTCTTGAGAATCGAGGAGTAGAGCGCTTGCAGCACAGCGAAAAATAAGCTTGTTCTGCGTTTGGTCTTAGACAACAAACATGCAAACATATGTGCATAAATGCATACATACATACATACATATATTCATAAAAGCATGCATACATGAATGCATACACACACACACACACACAAACAGACAGCAATACACACTACTACAGCAATATATATGCATGTATGTATATATATATAAATATGTATATATGTATATATATAAATATGTATATAAATATATATATATATGTATATATATCGGTCGAAACTCAACCGATTTTCATAAAATTCGTCTCTTTGTTCATGGTTTGGCCTCTTGTTCAATTTGGCATCTAAATCTGGCAACATTTTTCTTGTGTCTCATCTTATATATCCCATATCTTATGTATCTTAAATATCGCATATATCTTATCTAAAAGTTTGGAAATGCTTCTTTCTGCCTGTAACAAATATTTGCACAACTTTCTGGTGTAATGTAAAACTTAAAGAAATGAACTGAAGATGAATAAAAATTGCATAAAGCAGTTAAATTTATAGAAAGCTCGGGATATTTGCCAAGCGCGAATTAAGCTAAGGAAATTGTGAGGCAGGAAAGCGAATCGCAAATAAAAGTCAAGTAAAAAAGGTGACACAAATCAATTAAAAGTCTATTCAAATTACATTTAAAGCCGAGTTCGCAGTTTAAAGTTGAAAAAGTTGAACCGGTTCGAGTCGAGCCTTGAACTTAAGCGTAACCCTTACTGAATCATATTTCAATTCAAAACTGGTTCCGCTAATTTGGCTTGAAAACAAATTTAGCCCGCAATTTCTCGATGAAAATATATACGATAATATTGCAATATTCTCAGTAGAACGGGCAGACACTAGGTTCAAATTAAATTGTTACATCAAAAGTGCTGTAAACCAGCTGCATGAATCGTCTGTCTCTCTGTCTGTCTGTCTGTCCGTCTGTATAAACGCAAGGATCTCGAAACCTATAAGAGCTAGAGACTTGAAATTTTAGCTGTAGGTTCTCCTAGTCCATGCGCAGATCGAGTTTGTTTCCGATCTTCGATAACTTGCCCCGTTTCCAAGTTATCGATAAAAATCGATATCGAAATACTGTTTTTTGAGCAATTTCGGCAAATAATATGAGCCAGAGTCACCAAACTTGACTTGTAGCTTCTAGAATAGTATAAATGTATATCAAGTATCTTTCATTTTATAGTTATCGCCAGGGTATCCCCTAGTCGGCAGCTCCCGACTAGAACCTCTTACTTGTTATATATTTTTTTTAATGTATATCTCGAAATGTAATTGGCGCAGTTACAGCCCGAATCGAAAGATATGATATGGAGAAATAAAAATGCAGAAATGGCAATCCAGCGGGAATCCAGGGCACAAGCGCTGCGAAACCAGGTCAGACGCCTGGCCAAAGAGCTGAAAGTTGCAGGCCTTTGTTATGGCGGGGCGGTTGACAGGTGGGCAGCTGGGCAGGTGAGCAAGTGGGCAGGTGGGCGGGTTGGTAGGTGGGCAGGTGGGCAGGTGTCATCAAATGGCAGCATCCACCAGGCGCATCCGTTGTATCCACATCGACATCCGTCGCCGGCGTCGCGTTTGCCCTTTTGTTGCTGCAGCCTTTTTTTTTTGTTGGCCGTTTTTCGGCGCTGTTGTCGGCCAATTGATTGAGACACGTGCCGCCACTTTGCGCAACAGCAGCCGGAGCAGCAACAACTTGAAGCGAGTCAAAAGAAGTCAAAAACCAGGCCACGTGCCTGCCCGTGTGTGTGCGTGTGTGTGCCCGTGTGTGTGTGTGTGCGTGTGTTAATTTTGTCAGCTGGAGCTACCTAATTGAGCTGCTGCATGATAATACACAGCCATGCCGCGCTCAACCCCCGCTCAACAGTTCCGCAAAGCCGAACGGCTTTGCCTTTGCCAATTTTCATAGCGTTTGTTTGTTGTGCGTGTGTGCGTGTGTGTGTGTGTGTATGTAGGTCACGCCTTGTTTTACACAATCTATAAATTTAAGAAACGTAATCAATGCATTTGTTGCCCGACCCCCTTATACCCTAAGCTAGACTCCAACCAGGCGAAGCTTCGACTTCTCTTTTTTTTTTCAGCCCAAAATAATTTCTTTTCTTGCTAATTTCACTTTTCTTGGCTTTTTTTAGAGTTGTTAACTATTATTTGTTGTATATTTAGTAGAAACAAAAAAAGGGGTATATTCATTGAATTTGAACCGACGACCGCACGTTTGCCAGTTCGAACTTATTTTTATTTATTTTTGCCCACCTCTGTTATTATCGTTAGTTTTAATAACAATTTCTGCGGCTTTAACAAACTGTAACCCATTGAATTTTGTAGATTTTTCAAGCTACCTTCAGGAGCTCAATTTTTAAGCTCCTATATATATACAGAATATATATATATATACTATACTATATGCTATATTAGACCTCTCTAACAGCTCAAACTTAAAGTTTTCGTTCAGTTTTCTATTTGCAAAAGCTGAAAGGCGTAAAGTTAATATTATAATGACTCATTATCATTATCACCATTATTATTTATTATTATAGTTCATTATTTATTATTCATTAATTATTCATTATTCATTATTTATTATTTATTCATTTTTATTATTTATTGTTTTTTCATTTATTTATTATTATTTATTATTCGTCATTCCAAATTTGTTATTTATTGTTTATTATTTATTATTCATTGTTTATTATAAATTATTTATTTTTTTATTTTCATTGTTAATTATTTGTTGATAATAATAAAATTTTTATTATTTCTTACATGCATTTATTATTTATTATTTATTGTTCATTATTTATTGTTCATCATTTATTATTTATTATGCATTGTTTATTTTTCATTATTTACTAATTTATAATTTATTAATTATAATTTATTATCAATTATTTTTTGATATAATTATTATTATTGTTTTTATTTTTATTTATTTTTGACATTTGGGCTTATGGAAATTATGCTCATACCTGATTACAGGGTAAACTTCCAGTCGTGCATACTCAGCTTTGTGAAGCCTTCATTTATTTTGATTTTCGACTACGACATTTTTTTGTTATTGCAATTTCATATTTCATTGTTCAATTAAATGTTACCTTTTAACACGCATGTGGAGTGGGGGGAGGGGGGAGTGTGGAGTGGAGTGGAGGGGGAGGGGGTGCGGCTTTTTGGTGGGCGTGTCTGTTAGCCGCCCATTGTTAGTCGTGTGCCAAAGCTAAATGAATTGTTTGTTGTACTTCGCTTCGCCTCACACACACATCTCGCCTATTGTCCAGACGCACGTGTTTGTGGAGGAGCGGCGCAACAAGGGGAGGGTGGTGGAGGGGTGCAGGGATCTACTAGCTAGCTAGAGGGGGGAGGGGGGGGGGATGAACGTCGGTTTGGCCAATTTTGTATGGTGCGTCTAATTGAATATATATTCATGTTTGCGCTTCTCTCGAGCTGCGTACCAAGTAACGCCCAATATTATTGTTATTTGCAGCTCATTGTGTGTGTGTGTGTGTGCGTGTGTGTGTGTGTGTGTGTGTGTGTGTGTGTGTGTGTTTTTTGTTTGCCTATAGCATATCCTGCTTATACTGTATCCTGTATACTGTATCCTTATCACACTGTATTATCTCTATGTAAGGAACTGTTGATTGATTGACTGATTGAGTGATTGATGATCGTTGCGTAGGCCAAGCGATAGGAGCTAGGAAACTGTATTTTGCACTACAGTTGCCTTGTGGCATGTAAATGCGCGGTTTGACGAGAAATCGGGAAATTCCAATCGCAAGTGTGAGAAAATCGGGTCAAGAGAGTTTCGTGGAGCTTTATTATATCTCATGCGAAAACCAACCCTCCTGGATGGAAAATGTGGATCCAAGGTATTATGGGCTTTCAATTTATCTTAACAACTTTTCACAAAGAAAACGGTAAATAAGAAAGGGAAATTTCGCACAATTTTCAATCGCAGAAAGCAATTGAGATAAGACACTCTTTTCTTTCAACATCCCATTGAAGTCATTTTCTATGGGTACTTTTAAATTTCACACAAGTGGAAAATGCGTGGAAAAGTAAGATTGAAAAACTTGACACTCGGGCAAGGCCGGGCAATAGCCGCTAGCTAGACGGGACAATTCGAAAGATCTGTACATTGACAAAGGCCCGCTTATCGATATGGCTATCGATAAACCCATCGATAACTGGCTAGCAGTTATCGGTAAATCGGTCGGCGGACAATTGCTGTTGATTTGGAATCACGACACTCAACTGTTATGTAGAAAACGATAACAGTGAGTCTCGCGTTCCAACTCAAAGGCAATAATTCTTGACCAACTGTCGACTCAATTTGAATCGATAAATCGGCTTTCGTGTGCTTTTTTTTTTTTTTTTTTTTTTGGGCCTGATCATGAATTCGATATGGTTTTTGATTTTAGATACTCCCTATATCCAGTATGTGTGCCACTTATTGAAATACAAGATGTATGGGGTGTCTGCAATCACAAACCACGTAGCCGCAATCAGCCCACAGCCAAGTGTTATCGTTATCGCTTTTTGTTATCGATATTTGTTATCGCTAGTGCTAGTTCTTTGGTGCAGCCCCTCGCGATTGATGATAGCATCTCCAATGAGCATTTCACATTGGATTAGTTCTCATCGATGCCGCAGCCAAGTGTTATCGTTTCCGTTATCGTTATCGTTATCGATATTTGTTATCGCGTTCTTTGGTGCAGCCCCTCGCGTTTGATGATAGCATCTCCAATGAGCATTTCACATTGGATTAGTTCTCATCGATGCCGCAGCCAAGTGTTATCGTTTCCGTTATCGTTATCGTTATCGTTATCGATATTTGTTATCGCTAGTGCTAGTTCTTTGGTGCAGCCCCTCGCGATTGATGATAGCATCTCCAATGAGCATTTCACATTGGATTAGTTCTCATCGATGCCGCAGCCAAGTGTTATCGTTTCCGTTATCGTTATCGATATTTGTTATCGCGTTCTTTGGTGCAGCCCCTCGCGATTGATGATAGCATCTCCAATGAGCATTTCACATTGGATTAGTTCTCATCGATGCCGATGCGCTGTACCCACAACAACAACAACAACAAAAGCAACAGCAATAAGAACTGGAACAAGAACTTGTGTTTCCACTGGCCCAGCCCAGTTGCGATTGCGCGGACATCTCATCGTATGAGCATTCGATAACCGACGAGATATTCACGTTATCGAGACTGAGACATCGGCAACGACTACAAAATTGTGCCTTGAATAAAATTTAGGCTGACTCTTTGTTTCCCCAATTGTTTGAGGGAGTTTTAAAAAGTGGTTTAAGAAAGTGGTTTAATAAGAGGTTTGAAAGTGATTTAAAAAGTGATTTTAAAAGTGGTTTGAAAGTGATTTTAAAAGTGGTTTAAAAAGTGATTTTAAAAGCGGTTTTAAAAATGGTTTGAAAGTGATTTAAAAAGTGGATTGAAAGAGATTTAAAAAGTGGTTGGAAAAGTGGTTTAAAAGTGATTTAAAAAGTGGTTTGAAATTCATTAAAAAAGTGGTTTGAAAAGTGGTTTAAAACGTAATTTAAAAAGTGGTTTAAGAAGTGATTTAAAAATAGGTTTGAAATTGGTTTAAAAAGTGGTTTGAAAAGTGGTTCAAAAAGTGATTTTAAAAGTAGGTTTAAAAGTGGTTTTAAAAGCGGTTTTACAAATGATTTCAAAAGTGGTTTTAAAAAAGGGTTTTGAAAGTGGTTTGAAATTCATTAAAAAAGAGGTTTAAGAAGTGGCTTGAAAAGTGGTTTAAAACGTGGTTTAAAAAGTGATTTAAAAATAGGTTTGTAAATTGGTTTAAACGTTATTATAAAGTGGTTTAAAAAGTGGATTTAAAAATGAGCTTAAAAAGTTGTTTGAAAGAGGTTTAAAAAGAAGTTTGAATGTGATTTAAAAAGTGGTTTGGAATTTGTTTAAAAAGTTATTTAAAAAGTGGTTTAAGCAGAGAAATAAAAAGTGGTTAAAAAAGTCGTTTGAAATTAGTTTGAAAAATTGTTTAAAAATTGGTCTAAAAAGTGATTTTAAAGTGGTTAAAAATGCGGTTTTAAAAGTGTTTTGAAAGTGTTTTAAAAGTGGTTGAAAATGTGGTTAAAAAAGTAGTTTGAAATTCATTAAAAAATAGTTTAACAAAAGTGGCTTGAAAAGTGGTTTGAAAAATGTCTTGAAATTAGTTTAAAATGTGATTTAAATACCTTGAATTTCCTATATGTATATGCATAGGTCAAAAATTTCCACACCCATAACTCGCTCAAATTTCATCCGATTTTCGTTAGGTTTGCGTTTTTGTTCATGGTTCGGCCTCTAGATCAATTTGGCATCTTAATCCGGCAACACTTTTCCTGGTCGAAATTCATGTAAAATTGGTCCCCTGAAAATGTTCTATATATATAGACATAGGTCAAAATTTCCCACCCACATAACTCGGTCAAAACTCAGCCGATTTTTACGAGGTTTGAATCTTTGCTCATGGTTCGGCCTCTAGATCAATTTGGCATCACAATCTGGCAGCATTATTTTTGGTCGAAATACATGTAAAATTGGTCCCCTGAAAATGTCCTATATATGTTGACATAGATCAAAATTTCCCACCCACATAACTCGGTCAAATTTCATCCGATTTTCATTATGTTTGCGTTTTTGTTCGTGGTTTGGTCTCTAATACAATTTGGCATCTTAATCCGGCAACACTATTCCTGGTCGAAATTCATGTAAAATTGGTCCCATTAAAATGTCCTATGTAGGCATGCTTGTTTTCTTTTTAACAAAACTTGAAGAATTTAAGCCTTAGAGACTCTCGGATGTAGATCAATTTGGCATCTTAATCCGGCAACACTATTCCTGTTCGAAATTCTTGTCAAATTTGTGCCCTCAAATTTTCTATGTAGGCATCCTTGTTTGAAGACTTTCAAGCCGTAGAGACTCTCAAATCTGGATAATTGACTCTATCAATACCGGAAAAACTGACCACAAAAGAACTGAGAAAAACTTGGCCAGAATTAGCTCGACACTTGTCGGCCAGCCTATTGTCCTGCCCGATATTAAGCTGCACATAACAAGGATATTTTTACCAGAAATATTTCAACCACGTCGCTCAAAGAATATTAAAATGAATGTTAAACGAGCTGCGTGCCAAATGGTATTCAAATGCAACTGCATTGCAAAAAACTGATGGCATTTGTTGTCATCATCATTATCATCATCATCATCATCAGCATTATCATCATCATCATCAGCATCATCATTAGCATCATCATCATCATTGTTGTTGTTGTTGTTGGGCCTTTCAAGTGCACATTAATGAGCTGCTTGTATGCTTTTAATTTGCATATGTCTGTCAGTAAATGCCCAATCGATAGATAGATGGGCTTTTGATTAATTAACACACACACACACACAGTCGCTCCCCCCCCCCCTCCCTCCCTCTTCCTCTCGCTAGCTGGCCGCATCCAGAGCCATGTCCATGTCCATGTCCGTGTCCATGTCCGTGTCCTGGCCATGGCCAGAAACCATAATTGATTGTCGATAATTCATGCGAGCTTAAATTGCCAATTGCATGTGGAGCCGGCGGGGCGAAGCGGGGCGGGGCGGGGCGGGGCGGCGGGTCAGCGTAGGCGGTGCCACAACTACCTCGGCTAATGGTAAACATATAACATATATAAGCATATATATATACATATATATATATGGACATGTACAGCAACATTCGAGAGGGCCGTTCGATAAGTAATATTATAATAACAAGTAAGAGTTCTAGTCGGGAGCTCCCGACTAGGGGATACCCTGCACGCTCTTCCTCCAACAGGCGATGGCTATAAAATGAAAGATACTTGATATAAATTTATACTATTCTCGAAGCTACATGACAAGTTTGGTTAGTCTAGGTCATATTAGTTGCCGGAATTGCTCAAAAAACAGGATTTCGATATCGATTTTTATCGATAACTTGGAAACGGGGCAAGTTATCGAATATCGGAAACAAACTCGATATGCGCGAGGACTAGGAGGACCTACAGCTAAAATTTCAAGTCTCTAGCTCTTATAGGTTTCGAGATCCTTGCGTTCATACAGACGGACGGACAGACGGACAGACGGACGGACAGATGGGTTCATATATATATATATATATATGTATACAGTGAAAACTTCCATAACGCACAGCTCCCGTAGGATCACAAATGTCGTGAACTAATTCCTTTTAGGCGTATGGCAGCTCCCATAACCGGACAACTCGCATGGCTGTCCGCTTATGAGAGCTTTTACATACCCAGCTAAAACTAACAAGGTGTGCTCTTGTCTGTAGTCCTCACTAGGAAATATTCTACAAAAATGTGGGTTTTTTTTGTCTCAAAAAATTATATCGATGTTATCGATAATTATCGATATTTTTAAAAATATTCGAAGCTATATGACAATCAAATAGCTTCTTCTATTTATGACTTAATATATGCTTATATTTCAAATTTCCACTCGCCTAACACTTTTTGGTTTGGGATATGCTTACTTCACGCATTTACCCCATTTGGGCATTATTCATGGGTATATTTACACATAACCCAACCTTTCACAACTTTTACTTGACAGCGCCATCTGCTGTTAGTTAGATAAACTAGTGTTGGCTTACTTCTTTCCATCTGAACTCAGCTCAACTAGCTCAAGCTAGCCTCACATAGTCCAATCAAGCACAACTGTACCACATCTAAGTCAAGCAGACTCAACATAACCTTCAATTATCACAACATAACCTAACTTTATCGCCCTTTAGCTATAAGTCAAAAATTTTCCAAATCCATAAAGTGCTTGCGACTTTTTCTAGCGAATAGTTAATCGATTTTTTTTAATCGATAACTATTAATCTTCCCTAGCTAGTGATGACACGTGAACCGATAACTTATCGATCAACCCGCGTGCTTATGTACTTATGAATATGCAAGCCAAATTGCCTTTTGTGCGTGCATGTATGTGTGTGCCTGTCTCTGTGTGTGTGTGTGTGTGTGTGTGTGTGTGTGTGTGTGTGTGGGTCGTTGTCCTTTCGTCTGGGCCCCTTAACGGGGGCCAGTTGTGGCCGATGGCCGGGCAAAAACTGCGCAACATGATGAAAATCCATGGCAAATTAAAATTGGCACATTTTCGCACGAGACCGAGCCGACACACACACACACAAACACACACACACACACAGACACACAGAAGACAGCCAGGGGGGATGGAGGGGGGATGCAGGGGAGCTGCGCTTAAAACAAAGCCATCAATTTTGGTCGTTGTTGTTGTAGTTGTAGTTGTTGTAGTTGTAGTTGTTTGTGTTGGTAGCGTAAAATAAAGTTGTGTATGTAAATTGGTTGGCTGTGATCTGCATTATGGCTAAGCGATGGCACGCGGTGCCGTTGGTTAAGCATTCAGTGTTGGTAAATGCCACGAAGGCCGAGCGAGTGCGTGCGTGTCCACAGCGCTAACTGCTGCCGCTGGAAGCCAATTAAGTTGTTTGACCAGTGTGCGTAAGTTTTGAATGGAACTAGCTGCACATAAATCTTAACAGTGCTGTAAAGGAAATTATGAGGCTAACGATAACTAACTGCAGCTAGAACTTGACAGTGTTGTAAAGGAGATTGTGAGGGTAACGATAACCAGCTGCAGCTAGAACTTAACAGTGCTGTAAAGGAAATTATGAGGCTAACGATAACTAGCTGCACATAAATCTTAACAGTGCTGTAAAGGAAATTATGAGGCTAACGATAACTAGCTGCAGCTAGAACTTGACAGTGCTGTAAAGGAAATTGTAAGGCTAACGATAACTAGCTGCAGCTAGAACTTGACAGTGCTGTAAAGGAAATTGTGAGGCTAACGATAACTAGCTGCACATAAATCTTTACAGTGCTGTAAAGGGAATTGTGAGGCTAACGATAACTAGCTGCACCTAGAACTTAACAGTGCTGTAAAGGAAATTGTAAGGGTAACGATAACTAGCTGCACATAAATCTTTACAGTGCTGTAAAGGAAATTGTGAGGCTAACGATAACTAGCTGCAGCTAGAACTTTACAGTGTTGTAAGGGAAATTATGAGGCTAACGATAACTAGCTGCACTTCGAACTTTACAGTGCTGTAAAAGACATTGTGAGGGTAACGATAACTAGCTGCACATAAATCTTTACAGTGCTGTAAAGGAAATTGTGAGGCTAACGATAACTAGCTGCACATAAATCTTTACAGTGCTGTAAAGGAAATTGTGAGGCTAACGATAACTAGTTGCAGCTAGAACTTTACAGTGTTGTAAAAGACATTGTGAGGGTAACTCTCAGTAGCTGCACATAAATCTTAACAGAGCTGTAAAGGAAATTGTGAGGCTAACGATAAATAGCTGCAGCTAGAACTTGACAGTGCTGTAAAGGAAATTGTAAGGGTAACGATAACTAGCTGCACATAAATCTTAACAGTGCTGTAAAGGAAATTGTGAGGCTAACGATAACCAGCTGCAGCTAGAACTAAACAGTGCTGTATAGGAAATTGTGGGGCATTCTTCCAGTGCTGTAAAACGAATTGTGAATCAATCGAAATGCTGTAACTGAATGAATTAAGCGATTAGCATTAAGCAAATTAGAGGTAATTAATAGATTGATGACTGATTGATGATTGATTGGCTCTGTTTCAATTAACTATGAAGAAGTTGCAGTGCCACGAGCTCAGACAAATGTTAGCCTGAGGCAAATCCTAGAAACAAACAATAAATCTATTGAAAAATATCAATTTGGAGCATTAAAAACAAACCATTTTTTTTTTTTGGAGTAAATATGTTTCTTATCCAACTAGTTTAGTTTCGTTTCCTGGCGAATAACAAATGGAATTTGAGGATTTGAGAAAGTCTAGAAATCAAACTATGCTCCAATGTTGGAAAACGAGGCGCAACTTCTGTAAAGAATTGAAAAATCGTGCTTGATGGAGGGTTTGACGACTTGTTGGGCACTTAGTTGCTAATGTGGCCGATATTTTCAATATGTTGTGCTAATATTGCCAAAATAAGGCACTTTAGCAGCCAAGAGTCCACAGTCCGAGTCCAGCATAGAGACGATGCCAAATAAAGCCGAAGCTGAACTGAAATTTTAGTGTATGTTGTGTGTGCCATTTGGCATATGAAGCGAAAGGCCCTTTTCGACTGCTATGTGCATTTTTTGACTAGTCATAGATAACAGTCTGAAAGGGCCTTTTGGCTCAGATGCGAAGACAGCGATAACGATAACTTTAGCGATAACGATAACGATAAGCGCATCTGGTGACTAGCCGTTCCTGAAGTGTCAAATAGTAGGTACTACTCGTAAGAAAATGTACGTTGATTTTTATTTGGCACATCAGTGACAGCATGTTACGAGTAATTGCACAACAGCCACAGCCGGAGCCGGAGCCACAACCGGAACCGGAATCGGAACCGGAACCGGAGCCAGTTGATAACGCGATGTGGCATCTAAGCTGGAACTCGATTCTCCTCTGTCATATGCGGACGATAACTATGGCAGTGAGGGTGGGGTTTCCTTATTAGATGCGATACTCAAACGCATGTTATCGATAAACGATAACACAAACCGATACAATCGATTGTTGGAAAACCGTAACAGGCACAGCCGTACTCTACGCTTTTGGGAACGAGCACTTTCCGTTCAACTCGGTTCCATTGCCGTTGAGTAGAGCTGTCCCTGATGATGATAACTCAACGGATTCACTAAAAAAACAGAATTGTATTATTAGGAAAAACATTTGACTTTATTATTAAATACGTTACGAACTAAATGGAGAAGTTATGACCATGTGCAACTACGGAGCTGGGAATGATGATGGATTCATATATATGATATATATGAACAACAATTTGGTTAGTAATTACTTTTCATTTAATACTCGATTTGCTTGTCTTTTCTTTTCGTTTTCTTTTGTTTTGTTATTCGAATTTTGCAGAACTAGCCCATGGCATTCTTGACGCACAGCTTTTCCATTTGTTCGGAGTAGAAGCCATTGAAATTGATTCGATGGACGAGATTCATGAAACGATCGGCGGTATTATCCTTGGCCAGATCATTGATTTGCTTAAGGAACGATATCAGCATGCCCGTAAATTCCAGATCGAAACGCTTCACGCGCTCCGCAAACGTATCCGTCTCATCCAAAGTGCTCTCCGACTACGAAAAATTCCAAATATAATATAATATATAAATAAAGTTGTACAAATAAATAAATAATTCGGCTGGACTAGCGGCATGCAAGGGATCAGGGGATAAAATGATGATAACAAAATGAAGGAAACTCAACAAAAAAAAGCCATGTATGTGCGTGTGTGTGTGCATGTGTGCGTGTGTGTGTGATATACCTGCAGCCGATCCGATATATCTGGCTCAGAGTCGGACAGATCCGTATGCTCATCGCTGCTATCACAGACCATGGACTTGAGTTCCGCATCGAGAAAGAAACGTTGCGAACGCTAATAATTTGAAGGGAGGGGCGGGGCAAGGCATGGGCGAGAGAGAGAGAGAGAGCGAGAGAGAGGGAGAGAGGAGACAAGACACAAGACAAGCTCAATCCATATAGAAATACAGATATATATATAGTATATATATTAATACCTGTATGAACTCGCAGAACTTGAGACAGATTTTGCATAATTTGAATATGGCGCGATTCAGATGCGATGTTTCGGTTAGCATGCAATTCTTGAGGCAGAGATCGAGAAAATCCTGATGCAAGCTGAGCACCATATCGACATTCTCGACATTCTTCATTTTCTCAATGAATATATGCCAATTGGGCTCAATTATTTCGATCATCATATAATATTCGAGATTCTGGACGGCGTTCATCATGCGCTGACGCAGCGTAAAGGCCGAACGATAGAGTTCGGCGGCATGCGGCGAGAATTTCTTGGCAATCGAGTTCTCCTTCCATATTCTGCAAAAGGAAATTAGTTAATTATTGTAATAGGTAAAGTTAAATGCAGTTGACTCACTTGCACAGCTGGCGCTCGACGTGCTTGCAGTAGAAGAGCTGGCGGAAGAGCATCTGGTATTTGGTGATGGCAATGTGATTGAGCACCAGCGAAACGGGCCACTTCACCTCGTAGGTGAAGGCAAAGCACTCGAGGCCGCTCAGGTCGAGGCGATCCGTGCTCTTCCAGTATTCTGAAAAAAATCAAATCCCAGTTAACTCGCACTCATTTTATCTTGGAGGATACGCTTACCCTCCTTCTGGTTCATGATCTTGGACATTTGTGTGACCAGATCGTAGGTGAGCAGCTCGCAGTGCAGATCATCCTTGTAGGGATCGCTGCGCGCGGACGATAGACGCAGCGTCAGGCCCAACAGATTCTCCAGGGTCATCGGCAGCACTAGATCGACATTTTTGGCCAGCTCATCCTCGCAGGCATCCATGAATTGCATGGTAAAATCACCCTGATTTAGCAATAAATAACGCTTCACCGACTGCAAATGTCCCATCAGATCGTTCTCGGTGAGCAGCACATCGAGCAGCATGCGGGCCGCAAAATAGTAGGCATCATTGATGACATGCACGTGCAGCTCGCTGGTTGGATCAAATTCAAGATTCATTTGCTGTGTGGGCATCACACGCTTGCCGCACTGCCGTATTACATTTAGATATTTGCCTGTGCGTAATATTTTGTCGGCATATTTATCAAGGAATGTGGGTATACATTCGGTGCGCACTGTATAACGTTTCTCCCAATAATCATCGGAATAATGCTCGGGCAGTTCATCCTTGTGTATGACCTCATTATCCTCGACCAGAAACTCGTGCGTGCTATCCACAATGATGCCCTTCTGTATCCACAGCTGCAGCATACGCATATACGGCTCAGCCGCCTTCCTCGCCAGCCCGATGATCAGCTCCTGGGCATATTTGTCGCCCTCCAAATGCTTGATGCGATCGCACAGATGCGACAGCACGGCAGCACCATGGTAATCATGCTGCAAATAAATACAAGAATTCTATAATCTATAATCGAATCCGAGCTTGTAGTTTCCGCACTAACCATATCCAGTTCCGCCAGGGTGGTCCAAATCTCATCGATTACCCAAATGGTTGGCTGCAAATAGTAGAGCAGCTTGGGCACAGTCAGATCATTCTTGAGCATCTCCACCTCGGCCTGTTGCAGCAGCATCTGCAAGGTGTAGACAATTAGATTGGAATTGGAATTTAATTGCATTTGATGGGGCTCACATAAAAGTCGTGGGTGATGTTCTGGAGCGCCGCGTTGAGCGCATTGTTCACCTGGCCATTGCCGTCCGTCAGTGCGATGACCTTCTGTATGCCCATAAAGTGCGAGGCCAGCGGCAATATTTCGTGCACCATTTCGGCCAGCGATTTATCCAGATGCACATGGACACTGAAACGTGTCTCGTATTTGGACAAACCCTGGGACAAATTGTCGTGTGGGAGCGCCACAATATAATTGCCTCGCACACCGCTCAAACAGTAAATGATTTCGGTTAGCAGCAGACGCTGCTGTGCATCCGGCGGCAGAGCGGCCAGCTCGGGCTTTGGCATCGGATTCGGCGGCTCCACCTTGTAGTAGTCCCACAGCAAATGTGTCCGATACTCGTCCGGCAGTCCAACCAAATACTTGTTGTTGTTATTATTGTTGTTGTTGTTGTTGTTGTTGAGGCTGCAGCGATCGAGGAAGACATTGCTGAGCGGCCGATAGCCGCTGCTGAGCGCCACGCTGCTGCTCGTTGTGGTGGTGTTGGTGGTGGTGTTGGTGGTGGTGGCCCGACTGCTGGGCGCCCGACTGCTGGGCGCCCGACTGCTGCTGTTGCCGCCATTGCTGGTGCTGATGGTGCTGATGGCAATGCTCATGCCGGATCTATGGCTGTTGCAGGGACTGCTGCCGGGACTCGAGTCCAGATTGTAGGTGACTGTAGCGGATCGAGCACTGGCCGCATTGTTGCCCCCGGCGGAGGAACGATTG
Organism: Drosophila lacicola; assembly: GCA_035045355.1. NCBI lineage: Eukaryota > Metazoa > Arthropoda > Insecta > Diptera > Drosophilidae > Drosophila > Drosophila lacicola. Next base: position 1,201,932 of record JAWNPB010000148.1, on the reverse strand, counting down.
CTGGCCTTGCTGCTGCTGCTGCTGTTGAGCAGCTGATCAATGGAGCCCATTGTCAGCGCGGTGCTGTTCGAGACGGCGTTCAGCACGCGCTTCTTGATCTGTAAAATGGAAGAGGTGAGCATATATTGAACAGACGGAAGGATTGGGGGAGGCAACTCACCACGCTGAGATCGCCACGCGGCACAATTGGCTCGCTGGGCACGGGACGACGTGCATATGTGGCCATAGCCGTGGTCACGGGCACCGTGGACAGGCCCAAGGACTCCTCGGACTTGCGACGCGTCACCGGCGTCGATGTGGACAGATCGAGCGAGCTGCGCGCATTTGTCGGCTGCTGCTCCTCCTCATCGTGCAGGCTGCTGCTGGAGCTGCGTTGGGCAGCCGCAGTCGGATCCAACGTTGCGGGCGACTCAGCATTTTTGCCGCTTGCCGGAGTCGATAGATTCGAGCTGCTGGCGTACTTTAAGGGCCACATGGCGTCGTCGTTGATGCGTTCCGCAAAGACCAGCAATGCGTACATGGGATCCTTGCTAAAATCCATTTACTTTTTGTCAAAAATCAATTTTTATTTGGGGTAGCGTAACTTACCGCTCGAGTGTGCTTGTTATTTCGGCTAGGACCTCGCGATAATTGGGCCGCTTGCAGCTGATGGACTCGAGCAGCGAGAGTAGCTCGCGGTCGGGGCGCCGCTTATCGCAAGTGGCACGAAATTCACGCAGAATCTTCTCGGGCGTGTATGGCGTTCTGTAAAACGAATAAAGACGCGCATCAATTTTGATTCACAACCAACAAAAAAATACATTTAACAAAATGAATTGAGCAAAGCAAAGCGGCAGCCGTCAGCGTTGAGCATCTGGTGCACTTACTGGGATTCGGCGATCAGATTTGCCAGCACAATGCGCACTGGATCCGTTTTACTCGTCGCCATTTGTTTTTGTAAAATTTGTTAAAATTAACGGTTTAAATGTGAACAGTAAATCGCTTAGCTAGCTAGCGCACACACAAGAACAACAGCTGAGGGGCAGGCAGGCAGGCAGGCAGGCGGGTTGAGCGGGTTTGCCAATTGCTGCGTATTCCGTATTCTCTGTTACGCTTTGTTGCTCTTTCTGCACACAGCGCTGCCACCCAGTTCGAATTATGCTAATCTATACAAATCTTTGGCGATATATATAAACGATTACTTACATTGCGCTGTTGCAGATCGAATGCACAGCTTAAGGTTAATTCGCTAAAATAACTGTTAACAAAATGTGCAATTGACATAAATGCCTGTACGTTTGACATAAGGCCATAAAATTACATCAACTCTAGCCCATTTAACATGAATATATTTATGTTTTTTCATAAATAAGTTGATTATTTATCAATTTAAGCAGGTTGTTGTTGTTAAATTTACATTTTCTGTTGTTTGCAGTGATGTTTTCTCTATGCGATGTTTTCGACCTGGTTATCGAAAGTTATCGATACGGCACACATCGCTAACAGCTGCACGTGCATTTGGCATTGGCAACAAATGTTTACCGAAACATAAACATGGGCAAAAAGGTGTACAATGCCAAGGCACGGCGAAATCCGGAAACCATTGTCGACAATTCCGCCGTAAAGAATGTGAGCAGCATCGCAGGTGAAAACCACTGTCATGCAAATAAATAAAAACAAACCGTATTCAACAGATCAAAATCGTCAGCGAGGATGTGGCCGGCGGCAGCGGCAGCGGCGGCATTTCCACGGGCTACGATGAGGCCAACGCGCTCGTCTTGCCCTCACAGAAGCGTGCCACCAAAATCAAAGTCGAGCAGCGTCGCAACGTCAAGATCCTCTCCAAGAAGCAGCGCAAGCATCTCCAGACCATTGTGGACAAGAAGAAAAAGAAAGAGGGCGTAAGCAGCAGTAAGTTCCAAGTCTTGAGTCACATTAAGTAACCGTGAGACTTTTCCTTGCAGCGCGCAGAATTGCTGGAGAATTTGGCAGCTGTGCAAATACCCGAAGCCGAATTGCGGCAATACACATCGATAAGTCAGGCGCAAACGATGGGCCTGAAGCGTTTGCACACGCTCGACGAATACCTGGCCAAGAAGAAGGAGCGCCAGTCGCAGCTGCTGGTCGAGCGGGAACAGGAACAACAGCACGGCGCCAGACGCGTCAACGCCATCAAGGGCAGCAAGCGCAGGCTGCTCGTCGAGGAGCAGGAAGAGCTCGAAGCCAAGCGCAGGAATCCAAACATTGTCAATGACGATTCCAGCACGGATGACAGCGACAGCGAAAGTGACGGCAATGATAATCCGACAGCTGTCGCGGCGGCTGCCGAACCGGAAGCCAATGAGGCAGTTGCCAAGCCAACGGACACGCCCAAAGCCACGCCCAAAGCTGCAGCAGCTGCGACTCCGTCTTACCAGCACAAAACCGTGTATGTGCCCGTTGATCGAACGGCGGAGGTGCAGGCGTCGCGTCTGCGCCTGCCCATACTCGCCGAGGAGCAGCAGGTGATGGAGCTAATCAATGAGCATCCGATTGTGATGGTCGCCGGCGAGACGGGCTCCGGCAAGACGACACAGCTGCCGCAGTTCCTGTACGAGGCGGGCTACGCCCAGCACAAGATGATCGGCATTACGGAGCCGCGACGCGTTGCCGCCATTGCCATGTCGAAGCGTGTCGCGCACGAAATGAATCTGCCCGGCAGCGTGGTATCCTATCTGATACGCTTCGAGGGCAACGTGACGCCGGCGACACGGATTAAATTCATGACCGACGGCGTGCTGCTCAAGGAGATCGAATCGGATTTTCTGCTCAGCAAATATTCGGTCATTGTGCTGGACGAGGCGCACGAGCGCAGCGTCTACACGGACATCTTGGTGGGTCTGTTGTCGCGCATTGTTCCGTTGCGCCACAAGCGCTCCAATCCCCTCAAGCTGATCATTATGTCCGCCACGTTGCGTGTCAGCGATTTTACGGAGAATGTGCGGCTATTCAAGTTGCCGCCGCCGCTAATCAAGGTGGAGGCGCGACAATATCCGGTGACCATACACTTTCAGAAGCACACGCCCGACGACTACATGGCGGAGGCATATCGCAAGACATTGAAGATTCACGCCCAGCTGCCCGAGGGCGGCATCCTAATCTTTGTCACGGGCCAGCTGGAGGTCAATCAGCTGGTGCGCAAGCTGCGCCGCGCCTTTCCCTGCCGGGAGCGGGAGCGGGAGTCGGACCAGCCGGATCCGGAGCCGGAGTTCGATATGCAGCGCAGCATACGCAACATGCGCAAGTCCAAGCGAAAGTTTCTCCATCAAATCTCGCTGCCGAAAATCAATTTGGATGACTACAAGCTGCCCGGCGACGATACCGAGGCGGACCTGCACGAGGCACAGGACGACAGCGAAGATGAGGAGGATCCGGACGCCGACTTGGAGGAGCTGTCAGCGACGGCCACCAAGCAGCCGCTTTGGGTGCTGCCGCTCTACTCGCTGCTCTCCACGGAGAAACAGCAGCGCATTTTCGAGCCGGTGCCGCAGGGATGTCGCCTCTGCGTGGTGGCCACCAATGTGGCGGAAACCTCACTCACCATACCGCACATCAAATATGTCGTGGACAGCGGCCGCCAGAAGACGCGACTCTACGACAAGTTGACCGGCGTCAGCGCGTTTGTGGTGACGCACACATCCAAGGCGTCGGCGGATCAGCGTGCCGGTCGTGCGGGACGCGTCACGGCGGGTCATTGTTATCGTCTCTATTCGAGCGCCGTTTACAATGACATCTTTCCGGACTTTAGCCAGCCGGATATACAGCAGAAGCCCGTCGATGATTTGATGCTGCAAATGCGCTGCATGGGCATCGATCGTGTTCTACACTTTCCGTTTCCCTCACCGCCCGATCATCTCCAGCTCGTCGCCGCCGAGCAGCGTCTGAGCGTGTTGGGCGCTCTGGAGCCGCGCAGCGAAGGGAATATGCCGCCGGCTGTTACCCAGCTGGGCCGGGTAATCTCGAGGTTTCCGGTTGCGCCGCGTTTCGGCAAAATGTTGGCGCTGTCCAATCAACAGCAGCTGCTGCCCTACAGCGTCTGTCTGGTCGCAGCGCTTTCCGTGCAGGAGCTGCTCGTCGAGACGGGCGTGCAGCGGGAGGAGGATGTGGCGCCCGTGTCCAACAAATTTCATCAGCGTCGCCTTAGCTGGGCGGCCAGCGGCAATTATCGCCTGCTCGGCGATCCCATGGTCCTGCTGCGCGCCGTCGGCGCCGCCGAATATGCCGGATCCGTGGGTAACAATCTCTCCGGCTTTTGTGAGGCGAACGGGCTGCGGCCGAAGGCGCTGAACGAGGTGCGCAAGCTGCGCGTCCAGCTGACCAACGAGATCAATTTGCATGTCTCCAATGTGCAGCTGGGCGTCGATCCGCAACTGAAGCCGCCCAGCGATGCGCAGGCGCGCTTCCTTCGGCAAATCCTGCTCGCCGGCATGGGAGATCGTGTCGCGCGCAAAGTGCCGCTCGACGAGATTAGCGACAAGCAGGAACGACGTCGTCTGAAATATGCCTACAATTGTGCCGATATCGAGGAGCCGGCATTTATGCACGCGTCCTCGGTGCTCAGGCAAACGCCGCCCGACTGGATCATCTACCAGGAGCTGTACGAGCTCCAGCATGGCGACACCACGAAAATGTTCATACGCGGCATCACCGCCATCGAGCCCGAATGGCTGCTCCGCTATGTGCCGCTGCTCTGCAATATACGCGAGGTGTGCGAAAATCCGGCGCCGCGCTACGATCCCGCCAAGGGCGTCATCTATTGCCATGTGAGCGCCACCTTCGGCAAGGCCGGCTGGGAGCTGCCCCTGGGCGAGCTGGAGATGCCGCTCAGCGAGAAGGCCTGCTGGTGAGTTGGTAGAAATCTAACCGAGTGATCCGAGATTCATTCATTCCCTTTTGCAGCTACTTTGGCATGTTCCTGCTCGATGGCCTCGTCTGCCCGCCGCTGGCCGCATTCAGGCCCAAACTGAAGTCGACGCCCGGCTCGCTGATCAAGAGCTGGTCCAGCCTCAACGACAAGGTGCTGCGCTTCAAGCGCGCCCTCATCACCAAACAGATTCACACGCGCCAATCCCTCTTCGACCTGTGGGCCACCGAACCCAATTGTGAGCCTAATCCTCAGATTCTATATTCCATATTCTATTTGATATTTGTCTTTCGTTGCAGTTCTGCTGGAGGAGTACCAGAATCTGCTGTACGATGTCGCGCTCAGCGAACTGGCGCCCATTTGGCCGCCCAATAAACCGGACACAGCATCCGCTTGAAATCCCAATCCCAATCCCAATCCCATCCTCGTTTACGTGTCTTGTATATACATCAAATGTGAATCCTTTTATAATAAACATTTTGTTTCATTTATCTTAAACGAATTTCGACTAGAAATTCTAGAATCCGTAACTCTAGATTTTTATTAAAATCGAACCCAAATCTAAAAAATATATATTGAAATTATTATTGCAAATTAATTTTTGTCTATTTATAATTGAAAATTGTGAAGCTGGAAAAGCTTGGAGAAAACTAGCTATGGGAACCGAACCTTAAGGCAAATGATTTTTAGCCTAAACCGATTCCGAAGTTTCATATTTATCAAAAAGTTATTAAAGATTTGTTCCGGTTCCGGAACCCAACTGGTTCGAGACCGAAATTTTAAAATCCTTTATATACTTTATATACTATATACGAACCGAACTTTGAACCAAATCTGAAGCTGAACCATATTTTGATTAAAAATTGTTTGGTTTAAGCTCAAAGAACTTTCGACTATTCGAGACATGGAACTACGGAACTACCATATCCAAATCCAGTTCCTGTTTAGAAAATCTTAAAAAAAAAAAGACTATAAATATGGACTTATGATATGATATATGTATAACTTAGACTTCGACTATAAAGAACTTGAGCCCGGAACTAAATTCTGATTCTTATCAAAACTACGGAAGAAAAAACTAATGTAAAACTACATTAACCATATCCAAATCCAGTTCTCATTTAGAAAATCCTCAAAAAAAACGACTATAAATATGGACTTATGATAAGATATATATATATAACTTAGAGTTTGACTCTAAAGAACTTGAGCCCGGAACGAAATTCTGATTCTTATCAAATCGGATTTCGAAGAAAACTACGGAAGAAAAAACTAATGTAAAACTACATTTACCAAATCCGTATCCAGTTCCTGTTTAGACTATCCTCAAAAAAAAATACTATAAATATGGACTTATGATATGATATATGTATATAACTTAGACTTCGAATATAAAGCCCGGAGCAAATTCTGATTCTTATCAAATCCGTTTTCGAAGAAAAAACTAATGTAAAACTACATTTACCATATCCGTATTCGGGTTTATGATATGATATATGTATAACTTAGACTTCGACTATAAGGAACTTGAACTTATCAAATCTGCTTGAACTTATCAAATCGGTTTTCGAAGATAAAAAAACAGTAGCGACTTTTTGTATAACAAGTTTCATTTGTTTTTTATTTGTATTTTAAATGGTATATGTAATATATACATATATACTTTATATATATATATATATATTATAAATATGAAATTTCTTTAAAAATGGAACCAAACAAAATTTCAGAAGACAAAAAAAGAAAACCATAATGAAATGTTTTTGAGTTAATTAAAATGTGGTTAACAGCTAAGTTTCGATAGTTGTTCCAATACATAATATAATATATGTTTTCTTTTTTCCACTTATATGTTTCATTTTGTTTTCGATTTGTATATATATATATATATATGTATGTCATATCTTTAATTTTCTTACATTCTTTTTGCCTGTGTTGTACCATTTGTAGATAGTTTCTTCTTCTTGTTCTTCAATTATTTATTTATTTAAGGATTGGCTAGTTTCAGTTACAGCTGCAGTTAACTGTAAATTGAATAACTGTACATTTAGGCTGGGAGAAACATTCCGTTTTTGTTCGCGTGCTTCTTCTTTGCTTCTTTCTTTTGTTTTGTTTCTTTGTATTTTGTTTGATTTTGTTTTGTTTGATTTTTTTTTTACAATTATTCTTAGTTTGTGTTTTTGGAGAAATTTTTTTGGGCATTTTTCTAGTTTAGTTTTTGTTGTTGTTGTTGTAACTTACAGATTACAGGGTATTTATTTAGTGTAGTCTTTATGATATATATATTCCTTTAGCTAGTTAAATACTCGCAACCATTTTTTTTTTACACATCAACTGAATTTTTTTAGGGTTTTTTTTCTCTCGTTTTTTTTTGTATATATATATTGTATTTTTTTATATAATATATCTATATATCTATATATATGTATGTATGTATAAATGTGTGTATCTCTCGCTAGATGTAGATACAGTTATACTTGGATGCAAATGTGTATGTGATGTATGTATGTACTTATATATGTATATATAGTACATGCATACACCTACGTGTGTGTGTGTGTGTGTGTGTCTAGTTGAGTGTGAGTGTGTGTGTGTGTGTGTGTGTGTGTGTAGAAAAAATCAGTCTAATGTATTAAGGCAACGTGAGAGCTTTACATATTCATATTCATAAACATTATCTCAAAATGTCAGTAAATCCATTTATACGAATATCTATATATATCGAGTTATATATATATATATATATATATATATATATCATTCGCCAACATTAACATTGACTTTCGCTTAATTCTTTAACATTTACATTAACATTAACATTAACATTTACATTTACATTAACATTTACATTTACATTCAAAATTTCAGTTAGATTTTGTATACCCTGTAACCCCCATTGGGAAAAGGGTGGGTATATAAGGGGCTTCCATTAAGTTAAATACTTGCACATACACACACATATATATGTATGTGTGTGTGTGTGTGTGTATGGTTTTGCTTTTTAACTCTATTACATTATGTTAACAATATAATTTTGGTATGTTTTGTGTTTCGCTTTGTTGTTGTTCTTGTTTTTTATTAAATTAATTTCTATTTAGATAAATTCTTTGTTAGTTCTTATCAAATGAAATTTACAAAAAAAAAAAAAAAAACAGAAGAAAAATTATAGAAATTGTAGAAATTTAGTTAAATTAATGAAAAGCATTTTGGTTTTGAGTTGATGGTTTTTTTCTTTTTTACATAATTAATTTTACAATATTTAACACACATCGCTATGCATATCGTGAGTATATATATTCATATATATATATATATAATTAGACATATCAATTGAATAATTCTTATATATTTTAATACTAACAAAAGGGTAATTTTTGTAAATTTCTTCATATATATATATATGTGTATATATAGGTATGTATATTATGTATATAGCTAAATTGGTAGACATACATATACACATGCATGTATGTATGTATGTGTGTATGTATGTACATATATTTTGTTATCGATTTAAACTACATTTTGAGTGAAAAAGCTAACGTTCTTTTCTTTTTTCTTCGTTACCAAATTTCTGTCTATATAAGTATATTAACAAATTTATAGCTAGGCGCATATATAATATTTATAATATATAGTTTATGGTTTATGATTTATATAGCTTGTATAATTAGTATTTACATTTATGCAAACTAAGCGCAGTCGTTTTAAAAACTCTACTTTGATTTCATGGAAGTATTTCTTTGTTTTCCTTTTTTCCTTTTCTTTTTTTTTTTGTTATTTTTTTTTAAATATTATTTATTTGTTGGGGCCAAACGCTGGGCTAAATTGTTCTTCAAAATGATATACACGAAGCACACACACCCCTCCCTCCCCTCTCTCCCCCCTCTCCCTCCCCCCTCCCTCTGTGTGTGCTTTAAACTGTGGTTCCATTCTCCTCGCTGGCATTGTCATCCTTCTCCAGTTTGTCCTGTTGCTGCTGCTGCTCCGCCTCATCGGGCTCCTCCTCCTTCTCCTCCTTCTCCTCCTCCTCCTCCTGCTGCTCCTCCTTCTCCTGCTGCTGCTCCTTTTTCTGCTGCTGCTGCTCCTTTTCCCCCTCCGACGTACTTGTCGGCGTCGGCGTGCCGCTGACCTCCAGCGACAGCTCCTCGCTTGGCGGCGTCTGTATAACATTTGGCTGCTGCTGCGCCGCCGCCGCCTGCTCGGCATTCGCCTCATCCTCCAGCTGTTGCAAATGCCTGCGCAGCTCCTCCTCCTGCTCCTGCTCGAGCTGCTGTTGTTGCGCCAATCGACTTGCCTCCAGCTCACGCATCAGCTCCGGCGGCAGCTCGCCCGTATAATCGAAGGCCGCAAATGGCTCTGTGGTATCAATATTGATAGCCTGCTTCTTCTTGTCGGCAATCAGTTTCCACATGTTGAGCAGCGTATTGAAATTGACGCCAGGCGGCAGCGCAATCGACGCAGCAGCTGCTCCAGAGTCCACCAAATCCTCAGCCGCAGTCGTCGTCGCAGTCGCAGTTGCAGTTGCCGTCGCAGTTGCAGTCGTCGTCGTCGTCGTGGCAACTGGTTCGTCGTCGTCATCGGAGGAGCTGCTGCTGACGGCGCGTATTTTGGGCATCTTGCTGGAGCTGGAGCTGGGCCCGAGGATGGGCGTGAGCCCGGCCAGCTTTAGCTGCATATTGTATTCGTGAAAGTCGCGCTGTATGGAGCTGCGCCTGGAGTTGGCCATCTCCTCGCTGCTGCTGCCCAATATCTGATTGTATTCGCGCAGACCGAGCTCCTCGACGGGCACATAGTGCTCCCCGATCTCGATCAGATACACACAGCGATTGATATGCGAACGAAAGAGCACATCCTTGTGATTTGGCACCCAAACGTGCACCACATGTCCGACCATGCCGGCCGTCGGCTCCCAATCCTTCCAGCTGAGTCGGCCGCCATTCGAGCGCATATGATCCGTCGGCCAGACGACGGCATCGATGATGTCCAAACAGTCGTAGATCTGCAAGCGAAAGCCAATTAAAATCAAGTCCGTCAACTGCTGCAAATGTGGTTCATTTCAAGAAAAGAACTTGAGCGGAAAATGGATTCGAACTGGCTCAAACCCGGCTTGAAGCGGGCTTAAAACTGCATTAATCCTAGGAAAGATGCACCTTTCGGTTCCTTTTGATACCTCACATTCATCACATTCCTCACATTCGTTGGGTTTATATATATATATAAATATAATCTATTTATAGGCATAAGTTGGGCCAAAACCTTGAATCTAAATACCTCACATTTCTCACATTCCACTCATTCCTCACATTCGTTGGGTTTATATATATATATAAATATAATCATTGTTTGAAACCTTAAACCGAAGTACCTCACATTCCTCACATTTCTCACATTCGTTGGATTTTTATATAATCCATTTATAGCCATAAGTTGAGCCAAAACCTGGATTCATGGATGTGGAAGCCCGACTGCAGGAGCCGAGCCTCAAGGCAAGGCGTTCTTTCAAACCTCTCATTCCTCACATTCGTTGGGTTTTTACATATATATACATATAATCCATTTATAGGCATAAGTTGAGCCAAAACCTTGAATCGAAATACCTCACATATCTCACATTCCACACATTCCTCACATTTCTCACATTCCTCACATTCGTTGGGTTTTTATATATATATGCAAATATAATAATAATTTATAGGCATAAGTTGAGCCAAAACCTGGAGTCATGGATGTGGAAACCCGACTGCAGGAGCCGAGCCTCAAGGCAAGGCATTCTATCAAACCTCACATTCCTCACATTCCTCACATTTCTCACATTCCTCTCATTCGTTGGGGTTTTACATATATATATAAATATAATCTATTTATAGCCATAAGTTGAGCCAAAACCTTGAATCGAAATACCGCACATTTCTCACATTCCACACATTCCTCACATTCGTTGGGTTTATATATATATGTAAATATAATCCATTTATAGCCATAAGTTGAGCCAAAACCTGGATTCATGGATGTGGAAGCCCGACTGCAGGAGCCGAGCCTCAAGGCATTCTTTCAAACCTTGAAATACCTCACATTCCTCTCATTTCTCACATTCCTCACATTCGTTGTGTTTATATATATATATATATAAATATAATCCATTTATAGGCATAAGTTGAGCCAAAACCTTGAATCGAAATACCTCACATATCTCACATTCCTCACATTCCTCACATTTCTCACATTCCTCACATTCGTTGGGTTTTTATATATATATAAATATAATCCATTTATAGCCATAAGTTGAGCCAAAACCTTGAATCTAAATACCTCACATATCTCACATTCCACACATTCCTCACATTTCTCACATTCCTCACATTCGTTGGGTTTTTATATATATATATATATATAATCCATTTATAGCTATAAGTTGAGCCAAAACCTGGCTTCGTGGATGTGGAAAGCCGACTACAGGAGCCGAGCCTCAAGGCAAGGCATTCTTTCAAACCTTGAACCGAAGTACCTCACATTCCTCACATTTCTCACATTCGTTGGGTTTTTATATATATATAAATATAATCATTGTTTCAAACCTTGAATCGAAATGCCTCACATTCCTCACATTCCTCACATTTCTCACATTCGTTGGGTTTTTCCACCTTGACTTCTTCCCAGTTAACCCATTTCAATAAATAAAGTATCAAATCAGCTTTGAAAACGATTTTGAAATATCTTAAACCTGGTTTAAGACAGCATGAAAGCGCTTTGACAAAGCTTTTCAAAATGCGCTTCAAAGTTGATGACTTAAACTTTTAAATAGATAGTCTATTAATATAATATTAACTTATGAAATGGATAAAAGCTTCGCCCGAAACTGGGCGAAGTTGGGTTTTAGACACGAAACTAGCCTTAAACCGGTTGAAAAACTACAAGCCAAAATGAAACTCAAGCAAGGACAAGAGTCTCTTATTGACTATAATTTTTAAATAGATAATCTAATTCTATAATATTAAATGAAATTGATAAAAGTTGTGCGAAACTGGGCGAAGTTGGGTTTTAGACACGGATCTAGCCTTAAACCGGTTGAAAACAACAAGCCAAAATGAAACTCAAGCAAGGACAAGAGTTCCTTATTGACTATAACTTTAAAATGGATAGTCTATTAATATGATATTAATTTATGAAATGGATAAAAGCTATGCGAAACTGGGCAAAGTTGGGTTTTAGACACGAAACTAGCCTTAAACCGGTTGAAAACTACAAGCCAAAATGAAACTCAAGCAAGGACAAGAGTCTCTTATGGACTATAACTTTTAAGTAGATACTCTATTAATATGATATTAACTTGTGAAATGGATAAAAGCCGTTTGAAACCGGTTTAAGCCAGGTGTAAAACCGGTTTAAGCCAGGTGTAAAACCGGTTTAAAAAGGCCCAAAAAGTAGCCGAAAAGTGGCTCAAATAGGAATTATATTGAGGCTCAAATCTTTAGAGGATTACTCACCCCCGTATCGTCCACAATGATGACCTTTCTGTAGATATCGATGCGCGGCTTGCGCGGAGTTTGCTGAGCATTCGATGCGGCTGCGGCTGCGGATGCGGCTGCGGATGTTGCGCTCGTGCTGCCGGAGGCCGAATCGCTGGCCATGAGGCAAATGGGTCCCTTGGTCTTGCGCGGATAATCGCCGGGCGTGGTTATGATATTGCCGACGCCGCCCAAGCTGCCGGAGGAGCCGGTTAGCAGCTTATTGGAGCGCGGACTCGCTGACTCCGGCTCAACCAAATCCGGATTCGCATCCGCAGCAATGGGCAAAGTGGCGCGTCGTGTGCTGCCCTGAAGCTGTCCGGAGCCGGCGGCGCGGGCACGCGACGGTGCGCTGCTGCCGCTGGCGCGCAACGTTGAGCCGGACGCAGAGTCCTGATCGCGTTCGCGATTGAGGAGGCCGGCGATAAGCGTGGTCGAGGTCGGCTTGACGGCGGGCATAACGGCCAGGCCCGGCCGGACATGGCCGTAGTAGCTGTTGACGGTGAGCGTATTGTAGAGCGGCGCCGAGATGAAAACCGGCGCCAGATCCGCGCTCGAATCGCCGCCGCCGGCGCTGCTGGCCGTGCCGGGCGCGCTGACCGTCGTCTGTCCGGCGGCGACGCCCGCTGCAGCGCCTCCTCCAACAACGGCAGTTGAGCCTGCAATGGAAATGGAGCCCGTGCCCGTTCCGGTGCCGGTGCCGACGACGCTGCCGCCGCTGCCGAAATTGCAGGCGACGCCGCCGCCTGCGCCGTGCATAGATGCCTCCATGGCGGAGCCGGAGCTGCAGCCCTGCCGGCAGCGTTCCCGTATGCGATGCCACCAATCGAACAATGTTTGCCTGATTGTATCCAGGGTAATGGCGCCGCCAATCACCTGACAGAGCTGGGCATTTGTGTCCGCATAGGATGTGGTCAGCGGTGAGACATAAATGGGATAACCAATGGGTTGATCGCAGCTGGAGTTGATGATGTTGCGCAGCGCCTGTTTGGCGTTCTGTATGCTGCCGCGTTCCGGATTGCGATTGCGCAAATAGATGAGCTCCTGCTGCTGGCCGGCCCAGAGGCCGCGCACGCATTCCCGATTCAGTTTGATGACGCGAAAGCTGAGAAAACGTTTGGTCAGCCGAATGATGCGATACTCATCGGAGCCGTCCTCCATGACGTGGCGCAGTGCCAGCAAATTGGGTGCGCCGCGCAAAACGGCGCTGCGCCAAACGGGATCCGCTTCGTGGGAGATGACCAGCTCCTTGGAGCAATTATCGATGGCCTCGTACAAAGCGAGCGGATCATGAAATTCATCCGGATTTGTGATGTGATCCTGTTGCAATTTGAGGGCCATTTTGACGGCGGGCGCGACCACCGAATGCAACAGTTCCATGTCCGCAAAGACCCATTCGTCGCGCGGCGACGTAATCCGAAAATCGCCCTTGAACAAAGCATGAAGTCCGTGCAGGAAGAACTCGACGCCCGTCAGCGAACTGTGCGAGGCGGTGGCCAGCGAACGACGCGCCAATAAACCAAGCGCCAAGCAGAGCGACACCAGCGGCGCATCCTTGTTGACGCTCTGGGCACGCGGTTTGGGTGTCGAACGCGTTGCTGTCATCGCTGGCACCGTGCTGGGCATTATGGTGGTCAGATTTGTGCCATCCGCCGGACTGATGATCGGCTGCAGGCGCGGCGAATCCTCCTTGCGCAGCAGTTGCGATTTGCCAGTCGCAGTCCCCGTTCCCGTCGCAGTTGTCCCCGCAGTTGTCGCCGTCGTCTTGGCCAGCTTGACAAACACATTCTGATCCATGTAGGCCACATAGTTGCCCAGCCCGGGCGCGCTCTCCGATGTCTGCCGCGAGATATTCGCAAAGCTGTGCGAGCCGCTCAGCTGATCGACATTGCTCCGTTCCGGCTGCACATGGACGCCTTGCTGTGCCATTGTGGCGCTCTTTTGTGGGCGGATGCTGCGCAGCTGCTGCTGCGACTGCGACTTGGATTGGGGCGCACTGGTGTTGCCGTGCGCGGACAGATTGGGCGTGCTTTTCGAGTCGTTGTGCGCGGGCGTGCTATTCGCCGTGACTGCGTCCGGATTGCTTCCAACTGTCGCCTGCTCTGCCGCTGCGCTCAGGCTTAGCGGCGGCGGACGCGGCGGACGTGGCGGCGGCGGCGGCGGCGGCGTCGGCGGCGTCGCTGGCTCCTTGACTGTTGTCGTGGTCGTCGTCACGGTTGGCTCCTTGCGCTTGTCCACGCAGTAGTTGATCCACTTGAGATAGACATAGCAGAAGCTGGCGCGCGTTATGCCGACGGCGCGAAAATCGAAATCCTCATCGAGATTGAAATTGAATATGGGATCGAGATCGACAAATTGACGGCTCAGCGTATGCTGCAGTGCCTCCTGTATGGGACCCGAGGCAAGCCACTGCTCCAGCTTGGGATTGCGCACCACATAGTAGATGATGCTCTGCGAAAAAATCAATCTGTCAATCAATCTCCTAAGGGGAGCTATGTGATTGGACGCACCTTAATGTAGTAGGTGATGAGCACCTTGCGATACTCGAAGACCTGCAGCGTGGCGCTGGCCAGGTTATCGGATATGGAATAGCCCTCGATCACATATTGGGCGGCGACCACCTGCCAGGCTAGCCAGCGTGTGGAGAACATTGCATTGGCGCTGAGCAGGCGCGGCAAATGTCCAGGATCACAGCAACAGCAGCCATCGTTATCCTCGACATCTTCCGTAATGGCCTCCACCTCGCGCTGCTGGCAATAGGTGCCGCGAAATTCGAGGCCGCGCATCTGGAACGTGCACAGCCCATTGCCCAGCTCGATGATGTGCACCAAACAGTTCAGATCGTCCGAGGCGAGCACTGCAAAGTGACAACTGTTAATTATTTATGGACTTGTGAGTTGAGAGTTGGGGATTCGCCTACCGAAGCAGTCGCCCTGGTTGACGTTGCCCCAGCGGCCCATGAGCAGATCGCCGCAGAGCGAGTGCTGCAGCGAGCGCGTGAGATGCTCGTAGAAGATGCTATTCAAATTGTTGTCATCGGCGCCAAGATCGCGCTCCAGCTGCGAGCTCAGACGCGTGTTCGAGTGATCGATGCGACGCGTATTGTAGTCGCGTTCCCAGAACTTAACCGGACGCACATACGAGGTGAGAAAGATGGCGCTGCCGAGAAACGGATTCAGCGGCGTCGACAACAGCGCCGAGATGCCCGCCTGCAGGAACAGCATGGCCGAGTGCGGCACACTAAACGGCTGGGCGAACGCATGGAATGCGGATCCCCATGTGATCTGCCACGGCGCAATGTACGTCACAATGAACTGCAACTGCAAGGCGAAGAAATAGATATCTATATAAATTTATATTTGTAGGGTATTTGATTTGTGGCTTGCCTTGAGCAGAAAGTCGCAGCACTTGCGAAAGGCGAGCGATACGAAAAAATAGTCGATGATGAAGCTTTCCGTTGCCATCGCGAAGTCAATGCGAAAGAGCAGCACGGTGAATATAATAATCAGATATTGGTTCGTCGGATCCGAGTACGCATTACGAACAACTGCAAAAGTAAGGGGAGAAAGCATGTGGTTACTACAAATCAAGATGTAGATATAGATAAAGATGATAAAGGTAAAGGGTAAGGATAAAGATACAGATACAGATACAGATACAGATACAGATACAGATACAGATACAGATACAGATACAGATACAGATACAGATATAGATATAGATATAGATATAGATATAGATATAGATATAGATATAGATATAGATATAGATATAGATATAGATATAGATATAGATATAGATATAGATATAGATATAGATATAGATATAGATATAGATATAGATATAGATATAGATATAGATATAGATATAGATATAGATATAGATATAGATATAGATATAGAAATAGATATAGATATAGATATAGATATAGATATAGATATAGATATAGATATAGATATAGATATAGATATAGATATAGATATAGATATAGATATAGATATAGATATAGATATAGATATAGATATAGATATAGATATAGATATAGATATAGATATAGATATAGATATAGATATAGATATAGATATAGATATAGATATAGATATAGATATAGATATAGATATAGATATAGATATAGATATAGATATAGATATAGATATAGATATAGATATCTTAAATTTTAATCTTAGCAGGGAAATTTAGGATTAAAGATCAAGTATATTGAAGCTATTAACCTCGGGAACTATGGGAGCTACAGCAGGGCAATTAGATATGTTAATATGGTATCTGAGTATTGCATAAAGTCTCAAGTCAATTTCAAGTAATTCCAACTAAATATGACCTCACTGAACTCGGAAACTAATTAAGCTAGAGCTCGTTAATTTGGTATGTAAATATTACATAAAGTCTCAAAACAATTTCAGGTAATTCCCAGCTAATCCTAACTATATATGACCTCACTGAACTCGGGAACTATAAGAGCTACAAGTGGGAAATTTGGTATGATAATATTACATAAGTCTCAAGTAAATTTCAAGTAATTCCCAGCTAATCCTAACTATATGTGACCTCACTGAACTCGGGAACTATAAGAGCTACAAGTGGGAAATTTGTTCTGTATCGCTTTCACAAACATGACAGGGACATAAATACAAAGAAAGAGCGAGAGAGAGAGAGAGAGGGAGAGAGAGAGATGATATCATGCTGTCGCACTTACATTTGAGGGCGCAAACAGCGACAATGAGCGTGCCCCAAGGAACGCCAAACTTGTCGCAAATGTGCTGCGAATCGGCGGTCAGCGACGAGATGGCCAACAGAGGAAATAGCACATTGCGCTCCAGAACGCTCAGATAGATGTAGAACTTCTCGAACCACATGATTTGCGGTGCATTTAACACCTCGAACTGTCCGAATTCCTTTTGGCGCAACAACGGCCGCGCGAAGCACAGCCAGGGCATATGTTTGCGCATCTGGGGCACGACATAGTGGAGGAGGACGCCAAGTGTGCCGATAAATACGTAGAGCACCACATTCAGATCCGGCTGGAGGACGGTAAAAACGGTGCTGCAGTGCAGCACAAGGACACTGACGCCGAGCAGCGTCATCACGACCAGATCGTTCTTTAGACGCGTCGTTACCGTTGCCTGCAATTTGCGCGGCAACGGATCGCGAGCCTGTTCCGGTTCCAGTGCATCGTTGTCCAGCAGCTCGCTGTTGTCCAGCTCGATGCCGGCATTATTATCAACATGATGATCATGGTGATGATCACGATCATGCTCATCACGATCACGTTCATCGGTTTCGGCATCGATATCCGTGTTGGCGGTGCCCGCGCCTGCGGTCAGCGTGGACATATCGCCGGGATTCGTTGTCGACGAACTGGACATTTTGTCATCGTGGCAATCCTCGCTGCTGGCTGGCTTTGCCGCGTACACGTTCTCCTGACTGCGCGAACGCTCAGTGACAGCAGCTGCTGCAACTGGCTGCTCCTCAACGTTTCCAATGGATGCATATGAGCTGGAGGCGGTCATGGCGCGTTTGCTGCTGTTGTTGGTCTTGGCCAGCGTCTGGCTGCTGCCCAGCGACGAGGCCTTCGATTTGCTGTGCTCGAGCTGTGCCTCCGCTTGATCCTGCTCCAGCTGCTGCTGCTGCTGCTCCCTTTCGGACTGCTTTTCGAGCGAGCTGAGCTCGATGTGCTCATTGCTCATCGAGCTGAGCTCCGGCTGGCGTGACGTCGGCTCCGATGACTGTCGCTTCCGGCTTGACTCCCGTCCGGCTTGGCGTGCATTGGTGAGCTGCTGCTGCTGCTCGTCGTCGTCGCGATAGGTGCTCACGATGCAGGTCTTGATGAGCCGCCACAGATGACTGAAATCGCTGGCGGAGCGCGACAAGTGATAGCCGAGCGGTATGAGCATGGCGCAGAATATGGAGAAGAGTATATACTGAGTGCCGCGACGTTCGTCCAGAGCCGCATAAAGCGGACCGTAGAGCAACAGAATGGCCAGCACGGAGCGCAGCAGGCAAAGGAACGAGCCTGCAAAGAGATTAGATTAGAAAGTAGTCAAAAGCTGGAGAGGATTAGGTTAGCTCACCCAGCAGGCTGCTCGCTGCGTTGCCGCCAAAGAGATGCATATCGAGCTGCTCGAGCAGATACATGAGAAACGTGTTGATTTGCGGACACAAACCCACCGAGAAGATGATCGGAAAGCAGAGGAGCAGCACATAGAGCGACTGCAGCAGCAAAGCGCACACATAAGCCGGCGCATATTGCACGCCAAAGAATATCAACGACTCCTCCGGCGGTTTTTGGGCATACTCCGTGTCCAGACGCTTGAGGAGCAGCAGCAGCGCGCCGCACAAGCAAAAGTAAATCGCACGCGAATAGGCGACCGTTTTGTTGAAGCCATGAACCGGCGACGCCGCATCCGGCTGGACGCTCTTCACCAGCGAATACTGGGCGCCCGCGATGACCGCACAGAAGAGCAACACGCACAGATCCTTGTAGTAATTGTGCTGCAAAATTGCAGCGCCCAAACAGGCGACCAGCGTGCACAGCACGCAGGCGAAAAGGACGTGCAGCCAATGCAAATCACGATCGAAGAGCGCCAACAGCTCCAGACGATCCATGGCAATTTTGAACTCATGCTCCTGGCCGCAACACTTGAAACGATATTTGTAGAAACTTTTCGGGGCGACCGTTTTCTCGGCGGCCAGCAGACAGGCGGGTCGCCAATAATCACAGTACGGCGCAAAGTGTCCATCGACGTTGAGGATCGGCTGGCTGAGCTGCTGCTGCTGCTGCAACTGTTGCTGCTGCTGCTGCAACTGTTGCTGTGATTGCTGCAACTGTTGCTGCTGCTGCTGCTGCTGCTGCTGCTGCTGCTGCTCTGGCGGCAGATTGACTGCGGCGGCGACCGCCTCGTTTAGCTGCTGCTGCAGTGCATCCGTGCGCGCCGCCTGCAATTCGCTGCGCATCATATTGAACATGCCCTGCAGCGATCTGCCCGCTCCCGTTCCCGCTCCAGCTCCCGCTCCCACTCCTGCACTGCGCTGCTGCGCGCCCGTTGACATTGCGGCCATTTTCTCAATCATCCGCTTGGCGTCCATGCAGCGCTTGTCGCGCGCCAGCGCCAGTTCGATGTGCGTCATATGCTCCACGGAGCTGGAGGCGGGATAGCTGCTCTGCAGCGCCTGGATGGCATCCTGATAGAACTGAAAATGTGCACTGGACATGTTCGGGGGCACAATGCTGGGATTTGCCGGCACGGGTGTGCCATCCGGCAAGATGCCGGCTATGGGTCGGCCGCGTTCATCGACAGCGCCGCCGTGCATCAGCCAGAGCATCTTGTGTATGTCCGCTGTGAGGCTCTCCGTCAGACTGATGCTGTGCGTCGAGTTCGACGTGGAGGAGTTGCGCGACGCTAGCTTCTGCTGCTGCTGCTGCTGCTGCTGCTGTTTGTTGGCGTCGACGCTGGCGTTGGCGCGCCTGCGACGCAGTTCGTCCACCTCGCGATAGTTGAGCACCTTCGGTATGGCGCCCAAACTTCTGGCCGCCATGCGCGATGTGCACGGCTGCTCCTCATCCGCAGGCTCCTGCTCCTGCTCGCCGTTCTGCTGCTCCTGCTCTTGCTGCGGCTGCTCCTGCTGCGGCTGCGGCAGCTGCTCGATGCCGGCGAGCAGCTGATCCTTGGAGCTGGCGCTCACCTGCTCACAGTCGCTGGACGGACAGCCCGAATCCGCCTCGCTGCGTATCAGCTGGCCGCGACTCTGCGTCGTCGAGGGTTGCTGCTGGAGCGCGGGCAGGGAGAGCTCCTGGCGCTGCTGCTGCCGATTGCTGAGCAGCGGCGATCTCGAGCCCGTATTGTTGTCCGTCTCCTCGTCATCGGATGCAGTCGCTGCCCTCACGACTTCGCCCGTCGTTGTGGCTGTGCCCGCCGCATAGAGCTCGCACTTCTTGAGCACGTCGTCCAGCTGGCTGTGCGTCTGCTGCAGTTCGCTGAGTATGTGCTCCAGATTGTCATCGAAATCCTTGAAGACATCGTCGTCATCGTCAGCGTCCGCGTCATCCGCCAAAATGCCGCCCACATCCGACTCGGCGCTGCGATGCGTCGTCTGGCTGCAGCCGAGGGCGCGTGTGCGTCGCCGCAGCGGCACATCGTCCAGCTCGTCGTCGTCGTCGCGATTGACCTGATCCGTTTCATCGCGATCATCTCGATCATCTCGATCGGCCGTCTTCTCGTCTTCTCGATGCTCGACTATGGGATAGACGGGCGGCTCGATGAGCGCCGTCGTTGAGCCGCAGGCGCTGGCGCTGGAGCTGCCAAAGATGACGCTGCTGCAGCTTTCCGCATAGCTCTGATCGACCAGACGTGGCGGATATAAATTCAGCAACTGATTCCGCACCAGACTCTTGCTGGGCGGCGGCAATGGATTACGCAGCTGCTGCTGACCGCTGATCGCCTCCACGCTGTTCGGATGCGGGCTCAGATTGGAGACGGATGGCTGCGGGCACAGCACCTCCAGAGCGGCGCTCTTAATGCGACGCACTCCCGTTTGGTTGCCGCCGGACGACAGCTGCGTCGACTTGGAGTTGCCGTTGCCTCCGCTCTGTGCGCTGTTCTGCTTGTGATAGCTGGTTGCATTGGAATGTCGTCGACGCTTCATTGCGGCTCCCGTGCTCCCGTTGCGACCGCTTCCGCCGCTGGTGCCGGCGCTGCTCACCTCGGCCGGAACGTGTCCGGCATCGCTGGCATTGCGGCCCGTGCACAGCTGCAGCGCAGACATTGTGCTGTTCGGATCTTTGCGCACAATTGCGCTGCCCAAATGATGATGCAGCTGTTGATTGTGATGCAGCTGTTGTTGTTGTTGTTGGTGCTGATGATGATGATGGTGATGATGATGATGATGATGATGTTGCTGAGCACGAAATGGCGCCTGATGCGGCTGCTGCTCAATGCCCAAATCGGATTTGGTATAGCTATCATCCTCCAGGTAAACATCCGACGACGAATCTGCAAGCGGCACATTAGAAAATAAGGATAAGTAAATAAAAACAGAGCTGACTCATCCGTCCGCCTGCCTGTCCGCTTGTGGGAGTGCATGGATCTCAGCTTGGATTTGGACTCCTGATTAAAGCAAAAATCATACGCTAAAAGCCAAAGTTAAAGAAGACCTCATTTTCCATATATAGATGGAGAAAAGTAGCAGGGAGAAAAGTTGGCACTGGGCGTGCGCTCGTCTGTGTGTGTCTGTGTGTGTGTGTGTGTGTGTGTATGTGTGTGTGTGTGTGTGTGTGTCTTTGTGTATGTATAGCAGAATGTTTTGGCCCTGAGTCGAACCACCTGTTGGTTTTTTTTTTTTTAACTGGCTTAGAGCACAAATAATTATAATTATTATAAATAATAATTGCACAGAAATAAAATGCAAAATTGAAAGAAATAGGTATTTACATTTAAATACTCTACCTCGGGAAGTAGGTACATTTTTGGGGAGCCTAACAGGTGGAATTTGATCATATCAATCAGACAGTCAATTGGTGCATCAATCAGTTTTATATATCAATTAGTTCATTTTAGATAACAACTGCTCGGTCAGTCAATCAATCAGTCACTTGTACACGTAAATTAGTCAGTCAATCATTCAATTTGGTATATCAATCAGTCAGTCAAGCAGTGAGTTTTATATATATCAGTTAGTCGATCAATTACACAGACAATCATTCACTCAATCAGTTAGTTTAACCAGTCAATCAGTCAGTCAGTCAATCAGCCAGTCTATTAATCTGTCAATTTGGTTAATATATAACCAGTTTTAAATATATTTAGTTAGTCAATCAATCAGTCACTTGTATACGTAAATAAGTCAGTCAATCAATCATTCAATTTGATATAACAATCCAACAGTCAAGCAGTGAGTTTTATACATTATACATTAATTAGTTAGTCAATCAATTACACAGACAATCATTCACTCAATCAGTTAGTTTAACCAGTCAATCAGTCAGTCAATCAGTCTATTAATCAGTCAATTTTATATGTTAACCAGTTTTAAATATATATAGTTAGTCAATCAATTACACAATCAATCATTCACTCGTTCAATCAGTCTGTCAGTCAATCAGTTATATCAATCAGCCAAATGATATTTAATATATTAACCAGTTAATCAGCTATACATATAGTTAGTCAATCAATTGCACAATCAATCATTCATTCATTCAATCAGTCTGTCAGTCAATCAGTTAGTTTAGTATATAATCATATATAATCAGCCAAATTATTTTTAATATATTAACCAGTTAATCAGCTATACATATAGTTAGTCAATCAATTTCAATCAATCAGTCTGTCCGTCAAGCAGTTAGTTATCAATCAAATTATATTTAATATATTAACCAGTTAATCAGCTATACATATAGTTAGTCAATCAATTGCACAATCAATCAGTCTTTCAATCAATCAGTCTGTCAGTCAAGCAGTTAGTTATCAATCAGCCAAATAAAATGTAATATGTTGACCAGCTAATCAATCAGTCATCAGTCTTATACATCAATCAGTCAGTCAATCACTCAGTTTTATACGTAAGTAAAAGAAGTTCTCGAGAGAAACTCTCACCTAATATCCAGGACTGAAGCGCACGATTGCAGGCATCATTGGCAGCGCTGCGACCGAGACCCAGTCCCAGCTCCATGTCCTCGACATCGTTGACGCCAATGCTGCCAATGCTGCTGGCATTTTGATGCTGTGCATGCTGCTGCTGCAGCTGTTGCTGCTGCTGCAGATGATGGTGCTGTAGATGCGAATGCTGCTGCTGCATCGACTGGAACAGGCCGGCGCGGCTCTGATGCTTCAAGCGCTCGTCGTGCGTTTCCGAGCTGCGATGTCGCTGCAGGCGCGAGGAACGTGTATTTGGCTGGGCCATAACCATGACGGCCGACGACGACGTCGAGGCAGTGTCGCTGCCAGCTGCAGCTGCAGCTGTGCCTGCAGTCGCGTTATTGGCCATGAAATGCTGTCGCGGATTGGCCCCAACCGGCCGCACCGCCTTCGTGTGCAGGAAACTGGGCGCCGCCGCCGCTGTTGTTGTTGTTGTTGTCGTTGTCGTGGCAATCGTATCCGACTGATTGCGCATTAGCTTGGCGCTAAATGTCGGCTCCGCGGCACCCGCATCGAGGCTGCTCTGACGCTCGAGCCGCCGGCGATGCCGTCGACTGAACACCTCCGAGCATTTGCGCGACAAGTGACCCGTGCGGCCCGTGCTGACTGTGGTTGTGCCCGTGCCCGTGCTGCCGCTGCCGCTGCTTGTTGCTGCTGCTGCTGCAGCTGCTCCGGTTGAGTTGGCTGTGGAACGGCTGTTGGTGTCCGCTGCAGCAGCGCTGCTCGTGCCGGCGTCAGCAGCGCCGGGCACAACAACCTCAACCATTTCGGGATAGACGGCCAGATACTTGGTGAATAGCTCGTTGGCGGATAGATTATTCTGTGCAGCGGCAGCAATGGTGGATCGTATGGATTTGGTAACGCTGGCGGAGCCAGCGATCGATTGCTGATCCTGTTGGCTGCCAGCGGAGAGCATCGACGGCGCATAGAACATGAGCTCAAACGACTCCGAGCTGTTCTTGCGATGCACATCGACTTTGAGATCTGTAAAATGTTTGGGTTAAATGTGTTCGGTTGGATAAATTAGATAATATAATAACCAATAATGCTGTTCACATTGTCAATGGACATGATGCTGTTCTCCTCGCTGGCCTCGTTGATGGCCTGCTCGACAGACAGATGGGAGCCGTTGTTGCCAATGGCGCGCATCACTTTCATCTCGATGCCGTTCTCCTCGTCGGGATCGCGCTGATCCGTTGATTCCTTGGTGACTTTGAAGAATTGACTTTTTAGATTCACCTCGGACATGGTCTGCGCTCGATCGTACAGCCGATGCAGAGCCAAATTGATTAGCTTCACCAGCAATATGGTGCCGCTGGTTAGCGCACAATACAGGCACCAGGTCAGCCATGTGCTCGGAAAGTACTGCGAGAAGAAGAGAATGATGAGTTGAGAGTTTTGAGATTGGATGAGCTGAGCGGACTCACCAGGTAGGCGACAAAGGGCGAACAGAGCAGGTAGAGCCACAGATACAGATGGACCACATTGCAAAAGACGCCCTGATGCGGATCGTAAAAATAGCCGCCGGTCAGTGAGGCCCACACGCCCTGGCGCAGTATCTCCAAGGTCTGTGAACCCATAATGGCCTATACTGCATTGCTATTATCGGTTCGATTAAGGATCGCCGTCTTATCAACCGCTCAGAAATCGTTATCGCTATCGCTAACGATTATCGGTTATCGTTGAGCTTAAAGCTCCAAAGCCAGCGTACGGAGTTGAAATTCGAGAGCAATCGCTCACTTTCCAAAGGGGGCGCCCATCGGTGTGTGTGTGTGTGTGTGTGTGTGGGTGTGTGTGTGCGCGTGTGTGTGTGTGTGTGTAAATGAATTGGCACAACGGGAGGCTGAGTTTGGGCAAAAACAATGCAAGCAAAATAAATACTAGCTCGAAAATCGAGGCGAGGCGAGGCGTTGTTTAAAACTAGATATTTTGGCGATTTGTTGCACTTGCTGTCAGCACTTGCACTTCGAAATCAAGATAACGAATACGATTTTAGTTCACATCGATTTGGTATCAGTTGCTGCCGCTGCTGCTCGTGCTGCTCGTGCTGCTGCTGCTGGTGGTGCCTCCGTGGATGCAGTTGCACCGCAGTCGCAGTTGGAACGTGTTGGTTTTTTTTTCGTTTACTCTTCGATGCGAGCGTTGTCATTGTTGTTGTGATTCGAACATCTCGAGCATGGTTTTAGCTTGGAAAAATTTGCAACTTTTCTTTATTTGCTTGGATATTTGTTCTGCGTTTTTCGCTTTTCTTTTTTCCTATATATATATTTTTTTTTTTTTTTTTGCAAAGTAACACTCACTCCCTATGCTCCCTCGTTTCATATGCTTTTTCTTTTATTTTGCCTTGTCTTCGCTCTGTGCCGTCGCTATGTCGAGTTATCGATATCGTGTCGCATCGTGTTATCGAGCGCTCAAGTGTTGTAAAAAGTTGGCTGGAAAATCGAACTCTTTGGCGCGCATTTGAATGCAGCAGCGAATCCTTGTTTGTTTTATTTTTATTTACCAGTTTATTTTCGCAATATCCCGATACTTAAGCTATTTTACTAAATAATCAAAAAAAAATGTTTAAAAAAAAAGAAGTGCTTATATCTACGTATTACATCACAAAGTAAAAATCACCCACAGAATTTGGTTTTGTTTTCGTCTCTCTTTAGCTAATCCTTGCATTGTCAGCGCTCCTCGCTGCTGCTGCCGATGCTGCTGCTGCTGCTGCTGCTGCCGCTGGCATCCGTTTCGCTGCCAATGAAGCCATCCTTGTGCTCATAGTTGTGATGATGATGGATATGCTCCTCCTCCTCCTGCTCGATGGGCAACTGTTCGATGGGATGATGATGCTCGTGATGCTCGTGATGATGATCGTGATGGGCATGATCATGCTTCTCGTGATGATGTATATGCTCTTTGGTCTGATGGATTTGTATCGGACGATGCTCTTCGTGTATAATTTTCTTCTCCTCCTTTAGGACAATCGGCTTGTGATGATGATGCACATGCTTTATAATCGTATGCACATGTTTCTCGATCTTCTTATGGACTGGCACATGGATCACAATCTTCTTCTTCTTCTGTTGACTGCTAGCGGGGGGGAAAAAGGAAAACTACAATCAGAAAACTTTCAATCCAATAAAATGATATATATATTGATGGCATACCCGGCACTTGTTTCCTGCACAAGAACAAAAAATATCACCAGCACAGCCAAGAACGAAAGCTTCAGCAGCTGCACGGAGAGAGATTCAAATAAATAAATAAATATCCAATGCGTTTCATATCACGGGCCTTACCACGCGACGATTATCCATTTGGCTTGTGATGAGGAAAAGCTGAGCAAAAGCTGACCGACCGCTCAAGTGGCTCGATATGGAATGATTGCTGGCACAGTGCGGCCAAATTATTTTATAACACGATCCAT
This sequence comes from Drosophila lacicola, assembly GCA_035045355.1. Lineage (NCBI taxonomy): Eukaryota > Metazoa > Arthropoda > Insecta > Diptera > Drosophilidae > Drosophila > Drosophila lacicola. The sequence continues at coordinate 1,175,478 of JAWNPB010000148.1, read as the reverse complement.
GATTAAGGCACAACTGGAATGTGGCGTGGAATTTCGCTCGGTTTCGCTTCCGTGCCGCGGCAGAAGGCAGAAGAAGCCCGTCAAGTCCGTCAAGCGCACGCGCCGATCCAAACCGGCAATTTATGATGATCGCATTGTCGACAGACAGTTTGCCATAGCAAATCATCATCATCATCATAGACAGTTTTTGTGTGGATTGTGGGTGTTTTCACCTGTTTCGCTTTTGTTCCCACATTTGTTTGGGCTCGTGCTAATTTTGATAGGTTTGAAGTGTACCCTACCTTGGTGGATTGGTTTCACGACTTGCGAAACAGCACGTTTGAATTCACGCCCAATTCACGTCCAATTTCACTTTATTTGTGCTGCGAGTTTTCATCATTTTTCTAAGTTTTGATAACTCTTACGTGTGCCCTACCTTGGCTAGATCTGCCAAGGATCGATTTCACGACTTGCGAAACACCACGATTGAATTCACGTCCAATTTCACTTTATTTTCACTTTATTTGTGCTGCGAGTTTTCATCATTTTTCTTAGTTTTGATAACTTTTGTTTTGATACCTCTTACGTGTGCCCTACCTTGGCAGCTAGAAATGGATTTGTTTCACGTCTTGCGAAACGCAACGATTGAATTCACGCCCAATTTCACTTTATTTTCACTTTATTTAAGCCGCGAGTTTTCATCATTTTTCTAGGCTTTAATATCTTTTGTTTTGATAACTCTTACGTGTGCCCTACCTGGCAGCTAGACCTTGATAGGTTTTACGTGTACCCTACCTTGGCGGATTTGTTTCACGACTTGCGAAACACCACGATTGAATTCACGTCCAATTTCACTTTATTTTCACTTTATTTGTGCTGCGAGTTTTCATCATTTTTCTAAGTTTTGATAACTCTTACGTGTGCCCTGGCAGCTAGACCTGGATTGGTTTCACGACTTGCGAAACGCAACGATTGAATTCACACCCAATTTCACTTTATTTTCACTTTATTTAAGCCGCGAGTTTTCATCATTTTTTTAGGTTTTGATATCTTCTGTTTTGATAACTCTTATCTGGATTGCTTTCACGACTTGCGAAACGCAACGATTGAATTCACGCACAATTTCACTTTGTTTTCACTTTATTTGAGCTGCGAGTTTTTATCATTTTTCTAGGTTTTGATATCTTTTGTTTTGATAACTCTTACGTGGATTTGTTTCACGACTTGCGAAACAGCACGTTTGAATTCACGCCCAATTTCACGAGTTGATATCAATTTTTTTGGGTTTTGCGATCTCTGCTGCTGTAGCGCATTGGGTATTCGTATTGCCTGCAGTTTTGTGATGCATTGTTTTGATTTCCTTTTTGTGGTTTTCTTATTGTTATACGAAAACTTCTTTTTCGGTTTTTCGCACAGACGGAAGACACCGACAAGGTGAATTGGCGCGGTTGCGCACCTGCACAAAACTCAGTCAACGGAAATAAGTTGCAAATATCTGCACACACATGTGTTTATAATTATGGGCAATGCATAAACATACACATAATATATGTAGACTTGTCAATTTGTAGCTAACAAATTAAATAGTTGTATTATAAAAGTATGTAACATTTAATATTAGCTGCAACTAGACCGTTTCGAATTCGTGTGTTACGCAATGACACGAAAACAAATTCAAACTTCAAATTGCGTTTTCTTTTTTTTTTCTTTTCGGCTTTCCATCTACATAATTTCTCTTTCATCTGCAGTTGAGTGCATTTGATTTTCGCCCGTTTTGGAAATTCCCAAAACATGCATTTGAATAATAATCGACACGAGTTAGCTATCGATATGGCGCTAAGCAACACTGGTCTCTCACGCACACGCACACACACGCACACACACACCAGCAAGAACTCAACACACATAACAAGCCCACACACATTGAGGTCCGCACGCAAAAGAGCAGAAAAATAGCTAACAAAATTCCGTGAAAAGCTCATTTTAAGGTAATTAAAAGGATTTGCAACAATTCTAAGGAAACGGCCCGCATACGCCGAGTGTGCGCAAACCAACGCAAAATACGTGCAATAGTTAATTGTGCGCTGTTTAAGCGGTAAAAATTGACATTAATCAAAGTGTGAGACGTGTTCAAAGTAAACTCTTGCCGTGCGTGTGTGTGTGTGTGTGTGTGTGCGTGTGTGTAGGCTGCTACGCCCCTTCAGAGGAAGCTCCCATATAATATGCAAATCAATAGCTTTAATTTGAGTTATGCATAATTGTTATGGCTGGCTTTGATTGATGTGCCCTTGTGTGGGAAGAAGAAGAAGAAGGAAGAAGAGGAAGGGAAGATTGTTGTGCAGAATGACGGGGCAACATATATGCCGTGCTATGCTCTTGCAAAAGGGTATTCCAAGTCATACAAAATGTTCCAAATGGAGCACAGTCCGATATTTAGTTATTTAATTTAATTTAATTTAATTACTTTTTTCACGATTATTCTGCGTAATTCATATGAAAAACCTTTTTTATGCGTAATTTTGGCTTTTTTTTTTTTAATATATTTAAAGGAATTTTAACCATGTCTAGAAATAATAATCCTTTGCCTGCATACATTGTTAATCTTCCTTTTTTTTATTCATTTTCCGCAGCAAGTTCCAAGCGTGTGAGAAGAAGAAGAAGAAGAAGAGCTGCAAAATGACCGATTCAAAGTATTTCACCACGACCAAAAAGGGCGAAATATTCGAGTTGAAATCGGAGCTGAACAATGACAAGAAGGAGAAGAAAAAGGAGGCGGTCAAGAAGGTAATTGCCAGCATGACCGTGGGCAAAGATGTGTCCGCACTATTTCCGGATGTGGTCAACTGCATGCAGACGGACAATCTGGAGCTGAAGAAGCTCGTCTATTTGTATCTGATGAACTATGCCAAATCGCAGCCGGACATGGCCATAATGGCGGTGAATACGTTTGTCAAGGACTGCGAGGATTCCAATCCGCTGATACGCGCCTTGGCCGTGCGCACCATGGGCTGTATACGTGTGGACAAGATTACCGAATATCTGTGCGAGCCGTTGCGCAAGTGCCTCAAGGATGAGGATCCGTATGTGCGCAAAACGGCCGCCGTTTGCGTGGCCAAACTCTATGATATATCGGCGACAATGGTCGAGGATCAGGGCTTTCTCGATCAGCTAAAAGATCTGCTATCCGACTCGAATCCGATGGTGGTGGCAAATGCCGTTGCCGCGCTCAGCGAAATCAACGAGGCGAGCCAATCGGGCCAGCCGCTGGTCGAGATGAACTCGGTGACGATCAACAAGCTGCTGACGGCGCTCAACGAGTGCACGGAATGGGGTCAGGTCTTCATACTGGACTCGCTGGCCAACTATAGTCCCAAGGATGAGCGCGAGGCGCAATCCATTTGCGAACGGATCACACCGCGCTTGGCCCATGCCAATGCCGCTGTCGTTTTGAGCGCCGTCAAGGTGCTGATGAAGCTGCTCGAGATGTTGTCCAGTGATAGCGATTTTTGTGCGACGCTCACCAAGAAGCTGGCGCCGCCGCTGGTCACGTTGCTCTCCTCGGAGCCGGAGGTGCAATATGTTGCCTTGCGCAACATCAATTTGATTGTCCAGAAACGTCCGGATATACTCAAGCACGAGATGAAGGTGTTCTTTGTCAAATACAATGATCCCATCTATGTGAAGCTAGAGAAATTGGATATTATGATACGTTTGGCCAATCAGAGCAACATTGCCCAGGTCCTCAGCGAACTGAAGGAATACGCCACCGAAGTGGATGTGGATTTTGTGCGCAAAGCCGTGCGCGCGATTGGACGTTGCGCCATCAAAGTGGAGCCATCGGCGGAACGTTGTGTCTCCACGCTCTTGGATCTCATCCAGACGAAGGTCAACTATGTTGTCCAGGAGGCAATTGTTGTCATCAAGGACATCTTTCGCAAATATCCCAATAAATATGAGAGCATCATTAGCACATTGTGCGAGAATCTCGATACGCTCGATGAGCCGGAGGCGCGCGCCTCGATGGTCTGGATCATTGGCGAATATGCGGAGCGCATTGACAATGCCGACGAGCTGCTCGACAGCTTTCTGGAGGGCTTCCAGGACGAGAATGCACAGGTGCAGCTGCAGCTCCTGACCGCCGTGGTCAAACTCTTTCTAAAGCGTCCGTCGGACACACAGGAACTGGTGCAGCATGTCCTTTCGCTGGCCACCCAGGATTCGGATAATCCGGATTTGCGCGATCGCGGCTTCATCTATTGGCGTCTCCTCTCAACCGATCCGGCTGCCGCCAAGGAGGTGGTGCTCGCCGACAAGCCGCTCATATCGGAGGAAACGGATCTGCTGGAGCCGACGCTATTGGACGAGCTCATCTGTCACATCAGCTCGCTGGCGAGCGTCTATCACAAGCCGCCCACGGCCTTTGTCGAGGGACGCGGCGCCGGCGTACGCAAATCTCTGCCAAATCGCGCCGCCGGCGCTGGCACCGCCGGAGCCGAACAAACCGAAAGCGGCGCCGGCTCCGAGGCCACAGTTATACCCAATCAGGAGTCGCTGATCGGTGATCTTCTCTCCATGGATATAAATGCACCCACCATGCCCGCTGCGCCCGTTGCCACCACCAGCAATGTGGATCTGCTTGGCGGCGGCCTGGACATACTGCTGGGCGGTCCGCCGACAGCGGCGGCATCGGCGACAGATGCCGCACCCGGCGGCGCCACAAGTCTGCTGGGCGACATCTTTGGCCTGGCGGGTGCCTCGCTGTCGGCGGGCGTCCAAATACCAAAGGTCACCTGGCTGCCGGCGGAGAAGGGCAAAGGCCTGGAAATTCAGGGCACATTCTCGCGCCGCAACGGCGAAATCTACATGGACATGACCCTAACCAACAAGGCCATGCAGCCGATGACCAATTTCGCCATACAGCTGAACAAGAATAGCTTCGGTCTGGTGCCCGGATCACCGCTGCAGGCGCCGCCATTGCCGCCAAATCAGAGCACCGAAATTAGTTTGGCGCTCGGCACCAGCGGACCCATTCAGCGCATGGAGCCGCTCAATAATCTGCAGGTCGCTGTCAAAAATAACATTGATATCTTCTATTTTGCGTGCCTGGTGCATGGCAATGTTCTGTTCGCCGAGGACGGGCAGCTGGACAAGCGCGTCTTTCTCAACACCTGGAAGGAAATACCCGCCGCCAATGAGCTGCAGTATAGCTTGAGCGGCGTCATCGGCACCACCGATGGCATCGCCTCCAAAATGACCACTAACAATATATTCACAATTGCCAAGCGCAATGTCGAGGGTCAGGATATGCTCTATCAGTCCCTCAAGCTGACCAATAACATTTGGGTCCTGCTCGAGCTCAAGCTGCAGCCGGGCAATCCCGATGCGACGCTCAGCCTCAAGTCCCGATCCGTCGAGGTGGCCAACATCATATTCGCCGCCTACGAGGCCATCATACGATCCCCCTAAATCCGCACAACAACAACAATTCGAAATGAAATTATAAAACTTTATGTAGCTATTTGAATGTTAAAGGAAAAATCCTCAAGCCCGCAAAACTTGAGGTGCATTATTATTAATATTATCTATTATACAATTATATATGCATATTAATACATATATACATATATATATATATATCTGTATATCTGTATATCTGGAGCACATTATAAATGAAATCGACCTTAGACGCATTCCAAAAAAAGAATTAGTTTTCTCCGTTGCGGTTTATCATCCAATTTTTACCAAGTAATCGCACACAAATTAAATAATTTAAATAACGCATATGCATATATATATATATATATATAAACATTTAATCAAAACGCCTCGCGTATACCCTATGTTCTCTTTTTGTTCTTGGGGAGATTGCAGATTGATATATATATTTCTTGCTTACGATATTATAAATTTGTCGCGAAATGTGTAACGCTTGGAAGGAGACATCCCATAAAGTATATATATATTCCAAATCGGTGCCAACAGCCGACTAGATACTTTTCATGGCACTATATATGTCGGAACTGGCCCAATCGGATTACTATATCATATAGCAATGGAAACGATCGGTCGAAAAGTAGGTTCTTGTATAGAAAACTTTTTTGTTTTTCAAGATATCTTGACCAAACTCGAAATTTTTTAGTTTTACTATGCTTCTTACATATTTGGGAAATCTTATCAATATCGGACCACTATATCTTATATCTGCAATGGAAACAATCGATGCAAAAGTAGGTTCTTATATGGAAAACTTTTTTGTTTATCAAGATATATTGACCAAAGTCAGCATTTATTAGCTTTACCATGCTCCTCGTATATATGCAAAATCTTATCAACATCGGACTATTATATCGTATAGCTGCCATAGGAACAATTGGTCCAAAAGTTGGTTTTTATATGAAAAACTTTTTTGTTTTTTTGGGTAACTTGACCAAAGTCAGCATTTATTAGCTTTACCACGCTCCTCGTATATATGCAAAATCTTATCAACATCGGACTGCTATATCATATAGCTGCCATGGAAGCGATCGGTGCAAAAGTAGGTTCTTGTATGGAAAACTTTTTTGTTTATCAAGATATCTTGACCAAACTGGGCATTTATTAACTTTACCATGCTTCTCGTATATATGCAAAATCTTAGCAATATCGGACCACTATATCATATAGCTGCCATAGGAACAATCTGTCGAAAAGTAGGTTCTTATATGGAAAACTTTTTTGTTTATCAAGATATCTTGACCAAACTCGACATTTATTAGCTCTACCATGCTCCGCGTATATATGCAAAATCTTATCAACATCGGACTGCTATATCATATGGCTGCCATAGGAACGATCGGCCAAAAATTAACTTGTATGAACAACTTTTTTTGTTATTCAAGATAACTTGACCAAAGTCAACATTTATGTGTTTCACTCTATTCCCTACGCATATGCAACATGTTGACTATACGCAGAATTTTTTATATATATTAATATTGCAAATTTTGTTATATAAATTAATAGGAAAGTTGAAGGACGCCAGAGCCTTTAGAATATTTGCCTGAAATATTCATCTATCAAATAGAAGTTAAAACTATTTGGAGATCCTTCGTCGGGGTTACAACGCAGATGATACTTTAAGAATAATCCTTTTGCCCCATTCTCCCATGCGTCTATGCTGCCTTTAGATTTGATGTTTACAGGGTATATAATCGATTGCACTTACATATTTACAACATACCTGCAAAGGTGTCAACATGAAGCTTACGCCGTTTACCGTTAACACGCAAAAGCTCGCTCGCCGCCGAACAACTCCTGAGCTTTTATCGAGCTTTTCGTTTAAGGGTTGCTGAGGGCATTTGTTGCTGTTCCGCTCGCACCCGCGGCAGCCAAATGGCAAACAGAATTCGCCGTGGTGTTGTCCCTGTTCGCCGCGAGTCGCCGTTTTTTGTTGTACCACAAGTTAATTCGTCTTGGCCCCGATTCGGACGTCCAGCTCCAGCTCCATAAAGCCAACTAAGTGTACACAATAAAGAAGCGAGTGCACTAAAGAGGAAGAAAAAAAAAAGGGAAATCGAAACAAAGAAAAGTTATTTTTAACGCAGTTCATTTACTGAAGAATTGGCTGCAGGACATGCGTGAAAACAACTGCGCCCCAAATTGAAGCTGGCCCGCAATTTTGGACCACACACACACACAAAAAACTCGGCTGGCCATGTGGCGCGTTACCGTTACCAGGCTGAACTAGCTGACGATTTCAGCTCCGGAATAATGAGCGCAGCGGCAAATGCGAGCGCTGCAGCCGCAGCAGCTCCAATTCCAGTTGCAGCTGCAGTTGCGGAAAGCAGCGCCTTGCACTCGCTGGATAGCTATGATGTGTTCTATGATGGCCAGGAGCATGATGATACCAAAAGCATCTCACATTTGGATTGGCCATTTTTGATTAAGGTGCGTACATACATACATACACACACTTTTTTCAGGTTATGTATGCAAATATGCATGCGTTTGTTCTGCTTTCATCTCGCTGTGCGTGCGTGCGTCTGTGTGCGCGCTGCGTCTTAGTGTGCGTGCGTGCGTGCGTCTCTGTGCGTTGCGCGCGTCTGTGTGCGCGCTGCGTCTGTGTGTGCGTGTGCGTTTTGTGTGTCAACAGCGCAGCTAACTGTAACTGAGTCATCAACACAGGCGCCAGGCAAGTGGCGCCAACTGTGTCAGTGGCAGCGAGTGCAGCTGCACCCGAAAAAAAAACACACACACGTCCTTGATCGAATTACAGTCAAACATACATATGCACATATATGTATGCACATATACATATGAGCGCTGTGTCTGTGTGCATGCAAATGATATGCTGACATGTTTAAGGCGACTGCAAGCAACAAATCCAAATAGAAGTGGGGTTAGGTTGAAGTTTAACTATAAAAATGCAAGTTAGTACAGTTAACTTTGAAGTCTCCAGGCAGTTATAGAGCAGCTGTGTAATATACATACAAATATTTCAATACTTACATAACCTTGTTTTCATTGCTCGCACGATCGTTTTTTATGGTATATACTATGTAGATTTTAATAGGACTTGGCAGGGGCTTAAAATTTTCTTGGGTTATTTTAAAAAACCTGAATAGAACAACTCGAAATACGACCAATAATACCAATATATATATATTATATGGCAGTCCGAACCTTATTAAATTTCTTGGTCCTGGGTTTGGTTAAGGTAAAAAGTTTCGCATACAAAAACTCTTTTTGCGACTGATGAACTTTTTTCTTTATACATTCGTAATTGCCAGATTTGTTTTAAGTATTAAAAAAAAAAATATTAACTTCAATTTCTACCAATCAAAAGTGTATGATATGTCTATATGTGAATTTCGACCAAAAATAATGCTGCCAGATTTGAATGCAAAATTGATTTAGAGGCCAAACCATGAACAAAGAGCCAAACCTTATGAAAATCGGATGAGATTTGAGCGAGTTATGGTGCTGGGAAATTTTGACCTATGTCTATATAGGAAATTTTAAGGGGACCGATTTTCACATGAATTTCGACCAAAAATAATGCTGCCAGATTTGAATGCAAAATTGATTTAGAGACCAAACCATGAACAAAAAGCCAAACCTTATGAAAATTGGTTGAGATTTGAGCGAGTTATGGTGCTGGGAAATTTTGATCTATGTATGACTATTTGGGACATTTGCGGGTGCGATATTTACATGAATTTTGACCAGGCACACTGTTGCTAAATTATATAGTAGTCGGACAGAAATCAAGCTAGTTCTACGAATTATTTTTGTGTGTGTTTCAATCAGTCAATCAGTCAGTCCGTCAATTATTTGTGTCTGTGTTTCAATCAGTCAATCAGTCAGTCCGTCAATCAAGAAAGTCTCCCCCACAGTTAGCCCTTTGTTTTTTAGTAATTGTTTTCTTAATGGGAAATCGGTTCAGGGAAACATGAAAACAAAATGGATCGAACCCGACTGCATACAGCACGGTTGAATGCACTTAATTAAACATTTCCGTTTCTATTTTTATACCCTGAACCCATTGAAAATGGGTAAAAAGGGTATAATGTATTTGTGCAAATGTATGTAACAGGCAAAAGGAAGCATCTGCGACCACATAAAACGCAAGGATCTCGCAACCTATAAGAGCTAGAGACTGGAAATTTTGGCTGTAGGTCCTCCTACTCCTCGCGCAGTTCGAGTTTGTTTCCGATATTCGATAACTTGCACCGTTTCAAAGTTATCGATAAAAATCGATATCGAAAACCTGTTTTTTGAGCAACTTCGGCAAATAATATGAGCTAGAGTCACCAAACTTGACATGTAGCTTCTAAAATAGTATAAATGTATATCAAGTATCTTTCATTTTATACCTATACCGTCTGTCCGTCCGTCTGTATAAACGCAAGGATCTCGAAACCGATAAGAGCTAGAGACTTGAAATTTTAGCTGTAGGTTCTCCTAGTGCTCGCGCAGTTCGAGTTTGTTTCCGATATTCGATAACTTGCACCGTTTCAAAGTTATCGATAAAAATCGATATCGAAATCCTGTTTTTTGAGCAATTTCGGCAAATAATATGAGCTAGACTAACCAAACTTGACATGTAGAATAGTATAAATGTATATCAAGTATCTTTCATTTTATACCTATATCGCCTGTTGAAAGAAGAGCGTGCAGGGTATCCCCTAGTCGGTAGCGCCCGACTATAACTTGTTTTAAATTGTTGTTATTTTCTCTTGTCCCTCTTCTTTGTTGTGCAGGGCATCCTGGAGAGCAGCCAGACATGTGCACCGACCGCGCCCGATACGCTGCCGGCGCTGCTTTGGGCCATTATTGCCGTGTTTGGGATCGTTTATGCCCTGTTGGGCTATCGCTGCCTGCGCGCCGTTGGCTTCCTTAGCGGATTGATGGTTGGCGCCAATGGCATATTCATATTGCAGGACTTTCAAATAACCTGGCTGGGCAAGCCGGCCGACTCGGCGCTGGCCATTGTTGCCGGCCTCCTCGGCGCCGTCCTAGGCTCCACATATCCCGTCGCCTCCGTTCTAATCAGCGCCTTTGCCGGCGCCCTACTATCGGGCGCTGCGATGGCTGTCTGTGTCGCCACCATGCCGGACAATGAGTTTGGGGTAGGTGACAACTATTTCATATTGATTGTACATTTAACACGTACTTGGCAAGTTTTAAAGTTAGCACGTACTTTGCAAGCTGAACATGATTGTAACTTACCAGCCACATTGTAAATATTAAGAATGTGCATAATTTGTCTAGCTGCAAGGCTAACACGTACTTTACAAGCTGAACATACAAAATGCTCATGTTAACTTATCAGCCACATTGTAAATATTAAGAATGTGCATAATTTGTCTAGCTGTAAAGCTAACACGTACTTTGCAAGCTGAACATGCAAAATGCTCATGTTAACTTACCAGCCACATTGTAAATATTAAGAATGTGCATAATTTGTCTAGCTGTAAAGCTAACACGTACGTTACTAGCTGCAAGGTTAACACGTACGTTACTAGCTGTAAGGTTAACACGTACTATACAAGCTGAACATACAAAATGCACATGTTAACTTACCAGCTACATTGATATTATTTACAATGTGCACAGTTTGTCAAGCTCACTTACATTTTCTTGCGTTCATTATACATGAATATTTAGATTTTAAGTATTTACAATGTGCATAATTTGTCAAATGCACTTGAAATTCTGTCATATAACTGATAGCTTACCACCTACCTGTTAAGTATTTACAATGTACACCAATTGGCAAGCTCACTGAATATCTACATTGTAAATACTTACAATGTGCACAAATTAGCAAATGATCAAACTTACATTTATTATGAGTAAATATCTAGATTGTAAATATTTACAATGTGCATAAATTATTAAATTCAACCACATTTTCTTTTTGATTCATTGTAATTGAATATGTAGATTGTAAATGAACACATACCTTGTAAGTATTTACAATGCGAATCAATTGGCAAGCGAACTTGAATTTTTTTAATTTTTATTAGAACGGGATATCTAGACTGTAAATATTTACAATGTGCATATATTGTCAAGCTCACTTACATTTTCTTGCGTTCATAATGTACATGAATATCTAGATTGTAAATATTTACAATTTGCATAAATTGACAAACTCGCCTCCACTTTTTCTCATGTTCATTTCAACTAAACATCTACATTGTAAATATTTACACTGAGCATACATTCTAAATTTCGCCTTTATTTACTTCTGATTAATTTGCACGTATTCATGTTTAACATTTTCATCCAAGCTGCCCATCTGCATGTTAAGTAGCCAAGCGTTGCCAGATTGTTATAAAATGTTAACATTTGCTTACAATGAAGACTGATAAGATATTCAAGTCGAATCCGTGTCTCTCGTTCGTTAAGTAGCCAAGCGTTGCCAGAGTGTTATAAAATTTTAACATTAGCTTACAATGAAGACTGATAAGATATTCAAGTCGAATCCGTGTCTCTCGTTCGTTGAGTAGCCAAGCGTTGCCAGAGTGTTATAAAATTTTAACATTAGCTTACAATGAAGACTGATAAGATATTCAAGTCGAATCCGTGTCTCTCGTTCGTTAAGTAGCCAAGCGTTGCCAGAGTGTTATAAAATTTTAACATTTGCTTACAATGAAGACTGATAAGATATTCAAGTCGAATCCGTGTCTCTCGTTCGTTAAGTAGCCAAGCGTTGCCAGAGTGTTATAAAATTTTAACATTAGCTTACAATGAAGACTGAAAAGATATTCAAGTCGAATCCGTGTCTCTCGTTCGTTAAGTAGCCAAGCGTTGCCAGAGTGTTATAAAATTTTAACATTTGCTTACAATGAAGATTGATAAGATATTCAAGTCGAATCCGTGTCTCTCTTTCGTTCCACAGTATCGCGAGATTTATGTGGCCGTGGTCGGCGGCGCCGTCATCTGTTCGGTGCTGACGCTCTGCTGTGTCAAATATGTGACCATATTGACCTCGAGCATTGTGGGCACGGCCATGGTGATTGGGGCGATTGATTTTTTCATGCACAGCCTGGAGACAATTAACTGGATACTCAATATGAAGCCGCATCCGATGCCGCCGCCCTGCTACGGCGGCCTCCTGATCACCGCCTGGCCTGTGACCATTGTGATCAGCATTATGGTGCAGTGCTTCATTACGGCCTGGCGCGTCGATCATCGCAAGCGCATCTATATGCGGCACCATCAACAGCATCCGCATGGCGCCCATTTGGCGCACAATCAGCCGCCGGCGCCGGGCAATCCGCATGTGCCGATGCGACGGTCGCAGTCGCGCACCCGCGAGACACGCGAGGAGGCGCGTCAGCGCAAATTTCGTTATCTATATCAGGTGCGGACCGCGCGCGGCGACATCATATCCCAGGTGAGTGGACATGTCTAATCCCAGCAGCATTGCATCCCCAATGGATCCATAAAGATTCCTAGAGTCCATATGATTTTCTCTTAAGATCGATCTAAAGATATTGAGGTCATGTCCGCTGACGACCCATCAAAATGGTTAATATCGATATTTCGATAGGTCGCAGTTTGAAAGTGACTGTGTCTACAGTCTGAGAGTCACGAATCCAATAATCTAGCATACTCTCTTTTCGACAATTAATAGAGTATATTGAGGTCATGTCCGTTGACGTCCCATCCAAATGGTTAATATCGATGTTTCGATAGGTCGCAGTTTGAAAGTCACTGTGTCTACAGTCTGAGAGTCACGAAGCAAATAATCTAGCATACTCTCTTTTCGACAGTTTATAGAGTATTGTACAGTCGGTTACTATCGATCATTATCGATTGTGTCTAGTCACAGTTTGACATAGACTTCTATGCGACTACAGTTTGAGAGTCGCCAATGAAATATTTATGACGACTCGTCTCGACTGTGAGTAGCGTATTGTGCAGTCGGTTACAAGCGGGCGATCACCAACGATTGTCTAGTTACAGTTTGAAAGTTATTGAGCTGTATCTACAGTTTGAGCGTCACCCAGCCAACAATCAAGAAGTTTCCTTTAAATAGAGTAATCTTCAGTCTGCTTCTACTAATCGACATCCGCTAGCCAGTCACAGTTTCAAAGTCACTGATCTAGATTTACAGTTTGAGAGTTATCAAGCAAATATTAAAGAAGACTCTTTTCGACTCTAAATAGAGTATTGTGCAGTCGGTTACTACCGATTACTACCGATACAATCGATTATCATCCGTTATCCAGTCACAGTTTGAGAATCATTAATCTAAGTCTACAGTCTGAGAGTCACTGAGAGTCAGCCACTTATCAAGCAAACTTACTTCAACTGTGAATAGCGTATTGTACAACCGGCTACTATCGAGTATCATCCATTATCCAGTCACAGTTTGAGAGTCACAGATCTGCATCTACAGTCTGAGAGTCGCCAAGAAAATATATTTAAGAAGACTAACTGTAAATAGAGTATTGTGCAGTCGGTTGTTACCTATTATCATCAATTATCCAATCATAGTTTGAGAGTCACTGATCGGGGTCTAAAGTTTGAGGGTGACCATACCAAAAATTAAAAAAAACATCTTTTGAACTGTAAATAGAGTATTGTGTAGTCGGCTACTATCGATTATCAGCCATTATCCAGTCACAGTTTGAGAGTCACAGATCTGCATCTACAGTCTGAGAGTCGCCAAGAAAATATTCAAATCGAAAAAACGTCTTTTGAACTGTAAATAGAGTATTGTGTAGTCGGCTACTATCGATTATCAGCCATTATCCAATCACAGTTTGAGAGTCCCTGCTGTGGGTCTATAGTTTGAGAGTCACCATACCAATAATCAAGAAGACTCCCTTCAACTAGATGAAATCTATCTGACCCTGTGAACAGCGTATTGTGTAGTCGATTATGCCCGATCTTAACTTATTTTCTTCTTGTCTGGAAAACTTGCAGAACTTCGTCTCGGCGCTGCAGAAGCGCATCCAGTTGAGCGGCACGGAGACGCCGTCGGAGCGCTCGATAAAGACGAGCTCCAATGAGCGGAACACCTTCCGCAGCGATCGCACCCATTTTACGACCATCCACGATCCGGAGCTGTGCGATAAGATTGAAATCGTGCGCGACATTGGATAACAAACAAGCAATAGCTACATGTAACTATATCCGTAAGGGGGGCAGGGAGAGGGAGAGAGAGAGATGGGTCGGGGGCGATTATACTAGACTAGAGAGCTGGGCACACACTTACGGTTAGGGTAGAGCATGTAGCTATTGGTTTGAGCAGTCGAAATAAGCTGCAAACTGCAAAGAAAGGGAAGATTCGTCAAATAAAACGCAAGATTCGTTAAAGATCCGAAAGATTCGTTAAAGAAAAGGAAGATTCGTTAAAAAAAAGAAAAGATTCGTCAAAGAAAGGGAAGATTCGTCAAATAAAACGGAAGATTCGTTAAAAAAAACAAAAGATTCGTCAAAGAAACGGAAGATTCGTTAAATAAAACGGAAGATTCGTTAAAGAAATAAAAGATTAAAGAAACGGAAAATTCATCAAATAAAACAGAAGATTCGTCAGAAGAAACGTAAGATTCGTCAGATAAAACGTAAGATTCGTCAGAAGAAACGGAAGATTCGTCAAGTAAAACAAAAGATTTGTCAAATAAAACGAAAGATTCGTCAAATAAAACGAAAGACTCGTCAAATAAAACGTAAGATTCGTCAAAGAAAAAGATTCGTCAAATAAAACGAAAGATTCGTCAAATAAAACGAAAGATTCGTCAGAGGATAAAGAATAAGCTTTAACTTGATAATTATACGGAATATGGTAGAGAAATTTTAATGAAATTCGGTTGGTTTCGGTTTACGCGTAAAGCGGATATTTCAAAAATATCTTAACTAAATCCCTGGGAATAAGCTTGATAGAAAAAAAAATATACAGCAAGGAAAATAATATATATATATATAGGAGCGCAGGGCTGGGCTGAAAAGTAAACGATCTGGAGAAGTTTCAGTTGCCTTATGCTAGCTAATATTCAACTTTTGCCACTTCTTCTTCAATTCACTCAGCTTCCTAATCCGTTTAGTGGAACTCGTCAAAATAGTTTGACATATTTCGATATTACAAATTTATTTTTACAAATTAAGCTTGAAACATTTCACGCAGCCAATCAGAAAGTTGCATTAAACCGGTTTCCACCCATTTTCCGAATGCAATTTCACAAACAGGCGTGAATTTGCCGAAAAGTGTGAAAAACGACTCAGTGGAATCTGGATTAAGCTGAAATTTTTTTTCAACCTTTCTTTTAAAAACCTTTGCTCTCCTTTCGTCGCGACTTTAACTCTCCGGTTAACTATGAAAGTCGTGCGTATTACTCAACACTACAAAATCGTTTACTTTTCCGTACAGTTCCCGCAGTCACCCAATCTATGAGGTATTCTATCACATAAGTAACTTTTGTTCTAGACTCGCTAAAGCGAAGAGAAATAAGTAATAAGGAAAAGTAAAGCTGTACTCTTCTAGGATATGTACATGTAGCAGTGTTGGTTAAGTCGCAAAGACCAGTGTTGGTTAAGTCGCAAAAACCCAGTGTTGGTTAAGTCGCAAAGACCAGTGTTGGTTAAGTCGCAAAAAGCCAGTGTTGGTTAAGTCGCAAAAACCAGTGTTGGTTTAAGTCGCAAAAAGCCAGTGTTGGTTAAGTCGCCATAGCATTACCGTTAAGTAGTGTTGCATAATAGAGATAATGTAAGCACATCGAGTTCGTGATCGATTTATGGGCCAGTTGGAATAGAGCACAGTTTCTCATCAAATGGATCATATACCATATATACATATATATATATAGGAAGTACATAGACTATATGAACCGTATCTAAGTTTTGCGTATTCCTTGTGTGCTGTCAAAAAAACTGGAACTAAAACTAATATATAACTAATACTCACGACGCTTCACACAAAAAAAAAGATTTACTACTGATTTTGTGATCTGTGTTATAATTATACGAGTTGGACATTAACTAATTACATTTACATACACCTAATAAAGATATAGTCACCTATATACTATATAGATATATATATATCATTATTCGAAATGTTTTTCTCTGACAAGAAACCAACAAACTTTCTAAATATTAAGTCAATAGCATTTACTAACAACTGATGTTTCCTTCGATTTTGATCAAGTAATCCATAGCTATATATATATATATATATATTATATATATATTATATATATGCATTTACCTATTAAGTACAATAAATTATAATTCTTGACGCCAAAACTGAGCGAGAATTTAGGAATTTACTATGTAAGCGAAGAAGCTCAATCACATTTCCAAGCCAGATTTGTTTGTTTTTTTTTTTGGCCCAAATCCAAAGAAGAAGAGAACTTTTAGCGGAATTATCATAAGCTAAGTTTAAGCATAAGATCCGTGCAAAACTGCAGTACAAAACTCAAGTTGAAGTTGAATTCACGCGTTCCGATTAGACATTGCCAAGCAAATAAGCGCACACTTAACATTAAGTTTACAATGCATGTTAATTTTTGAAGCTCGAAAAAAACAAAAACAAAACAAAACAAAACCGAATTGCTGCCGTCCGCAATTGTTAATTTTGGAAATTAAAAATTAAAAATCGGACAAACTATTCAAGTTGTTTATCGTTTCAAACGCCGTACTATATATATTTAAGTTGAAATTATTTAATTTATAGCCAGAGAACAATGTCTAATCTGCATTAAAATGACGGCCAGCGGGACGGAAAGTTAATATGAAATAATCCAAAAACAAGTAGCAAAACTTTGCATCAATTGATCAAAATGCTAACATAAATAACTACATACATGTATTCAGCTAAGTTAATGATAACAAATTGTAAGAAAAATAAATAATGCGAGCCACAAAACAAATATATGACAATTGTTTTGAATTTGATTTGATTTCATTTGATTTTCTTTCTCACTTCTTTTGTATGCCCTGAACCCATTGAAAATGGCTAACAGGCAGAAGGTAGCATCTCCGACCCCATAAAAACGCAAGGATCTCGAAACCTATAAGAGCTAGAGACTTGAAATTTTGGCTGTAGGTTCTCCTAGTCCTCGCGCAGTTCGAGTTTGTTTCCGATATTCGATAACTTGCTCCGTTTCAAACTTTTCGATAAAAATCGACATCGAAATCCTGTTTTTTGCGCTATTTCGGCAAATAATATGAGCTAGACTAACCAAACTTGACATGTAGCTTCTAGAATAGCATAAATGTATATCAAGTATCTTTCAGAAGAGCGTGCAGGGTATCCCCTAGTCGGGAGCTCCCGCTCCCTCTTACTTGTATTTATACAAATACTTGTATTTGTATTTTTCGAGTTTCTCTCAAGTTTCAGCGGCAACTCCGCTAACAGTAAACATATCGCATCGAGACAGTTATTTTTGTCACAGCCATTTCCCAGCCTTGGCTGTCAGTTGGGCCCCTTAACTAATCCGCAGCTGAATAGATTATTCCCTAGGGAAATATGGCCGAAATCGCCGAAACTCTGGATTCGATGGCCATGCTCCAGACAATTGAGTCCGAAATTCTGGCCAAGTGCCGCGAATCGGCCAACGGCGCGATCAGCATGGCCAACTTGTTGGCCAACAAGCAGCAGAAGGTCGCCATGCCGGGCATCTACCTGATGGCCGCCACGAATCTGGTAAATATTCAAACTCATTTATCGGCCGATAGCTGGAGATATCCTCGATCCCATAAGCTATCGATATCGATATAAGAATATCGATATTTCCGTCTGTTTATATCAAAGGATATATATCGATCTTGGTAATCGATATATATCGATTTTTGGAATCGATATATATTGATTTTGGGAAAATGGAGAAACAGTCGATACAAAATTGATCGATAGTTTCTCAATTTTTCCAAAATCGATATATATCAAAAGAAAACTATCGATAAATTTGGCATAATTAAAGCTATTTTTTACATGTCTATTCTCGAGCACTTTTCTACATTTCTATCAGAGCAATAAAAATCTATATTAATTGTTGGGAAATTATAAGATAAACTTAACTCGCTCTGCTTATGATACACAAACTACGCCTAGATAAGCCCAGCTCTTTGTCCGGATCAAGAATATAATATATAAAATATATATATATATATATAATGATGTTGCAGTTATCAATTCCTCCTCTTCTGTTCAGCTACAGGGTAAAAATGCAGCTCATACTATTTGTAAATGAAGCGCCATCTACAGAGCAAAATTTGAACATTTGAGTTACAATGCAGATTTATCCGCAGCGTTAATTCGAACTCTTTTTTGCAGTGCAGTCAGGGCAAGGTGCGCATGGAGCGCCATCTACAGAGCACATTGTGAACATTTGAGTTACAATGCAGATTTATCCGCAGCGTTAATTCGAACTCTTTTTTGCAGTGCAGTCAGGGCAAGGTGCGCATGGAGCGCCATCTACAGAGCAAAATTTGAACATTTGAGTTACAATGCAGATTTATCCGCAGCGTTAATTCGAACTCTTTTTTACAGTGCAGTCAGGGCAAGGTGCGCATGGAGCCGGAGTCGCAGCAGCGGCCCAAGGAACCAACCAATCTGGACAATCTGATAATTACGTTGAACAATTAAAAAGAGGAATCATAAAATGGAACTCTATTCAGTTCCTAGATACTCTCGTTATGTTTTTAGTTGTTTGTTGTTTGTTGTTGTCAATGTATTTTTGCTTTTTATTGATTAATACACGTTTATTATACAGATGCCTGTGTTTCTTGTTGTTGTTGTTGTGGAATCTCCTGTTGTGTGTTGTGTGTACAGAAGAAGCAGAAGAAGAAACAAACGACCGACCAGGTTTATAGTCTTATTTTTCGAACTGTAACAATTTGTTGTTTATATTTGTTTTTCTGCCAAAACTTTTGCAAGCCTGCCCTAAACGATATTAACTAGCATAATTTAGTCGCAGTTGTTGTTGCTGTTGCAGTTGTTGCTGTTGTTGTTGTTGTTGTTGTTGTTGTTGTTGTTGTTGTTGTGTGTGTGTGTGCGCTTAGATGCGGCCAGGGAATGTGCCGCTCTCGCGCTGATCGTCCCACTTCTCGACCCAAGCATTGGGGCACATCGTCTTGTAGACCTTCTTGAAGTAGTTGCACGGTGCAAAGTTTTCGCCGCGCTTCTTCTGGCATCGATGGAAGTCCAAATAGGATTGATAGCAATAGCGGGTCACGTTCTGGTTGGGGAAACGTGGATCGAATGGCGCTGTCTCCATCTTATAGGCGGACATCTTGTCGTCAGATGTTTTATCGCTGTTTTTGTTTTTGGACATGAAAAATTGCATATAAATTGACTTTTAGTTGAAAACGCAAAACAAAACAAAACAAATCGAAAAAAACAGAGGAAATTATAAGCCAGGTGTGTAAATTACAGTTATTAGTATATGGTTTAGATGAAAGTAAAGTAAAGTTGAAATGTAACTTAAACAAAAGCAAAATATAACAATTTCAATTTCAGAGTCAAATTTGTTTGGAGAGAAAAAGAGACAGAATATAAAGTATGAGATAATACGTTAGTTTCATGTTGTAGACATTTGTTTTTGTTTTTTTTTTTTTTTATGATTTTTGTCTGTCTCTCTCTAGTCAAGTGAATACATATATAGCTCATAAATATAATTAGGCATTTTTAAATGTAGAAATCTGTACAAACTAGTGCTTATTAATTATAATAATTAATTATTATTAAATCATATTTTTCTTTTTATTCAGTTGTGTGTGTTGTCGCGCCCAAAACTGTGCCAGAAATTATATATAATATATATATGTTGTCTCTACAAACTAGTTGATTATGCGCATAAAACAGTTGAATTCTAAAAAGAAATTGAGACCCAATAGCTCTCTCTCTCCCTCTCTCTCTTATTCACAATGTTTTTTCGTGTTTTTCTTGGAGAATTGGAGAATTGGAGATTTCAACTCGGAGCCATTTCGCTTAGCTTAACAGAAAATCCATAGCCATGTATATGGACATACATATGCATATATCTATATATATGTGTACAGCTGTGTCTGTGTGTGTGTGTGTGTGTGCGAGACAAGAGTCTAAAGCTAACGCTATGTAAAGCGTTTTGGTTTCTGTTAACATTTTTGCGGCCTGCTGCGTTCAAGTTCAACTTTCCCGTTTGTTGTGCGTGTGTACGTGTGTGTGTGTATAAAGTGTAGGTGTGTGTGTGTATTCGTATGCTGATGTCCTATTTAACGAGCGGCCGCTTGCCATTGTCCGTATCGCAGGCGTTGCTCTTATATTTATTAACTTCGGCCAAGTAGAGCGACCAGAAATCCTTGGGATCGACATCCCGTTCGCTGGGCGTCTTTAGTTTGGCAACGACGCCCGTTTTCAATATTTTGCCACCGCGTCGTCGTCCGACAATCGGCGGCGGCGGCGCCGATTTGCCAGCCGCTGCCGCCGCTATATAGGGCGCAGCCGGTGTGCTGGCCGCGCCGGCCGCAATCGCTGGCAATGGCCCAAATGGACTCGCTGCTGCCGCTGCCGCTGCTGCTGCGCAATTCTCCAGCATCTGTTGTTGTTCTCTTAGCGCTGCGCTGGCAGCGGCTGCTGCTGCGGCCGCTGCCGCTGTGGCGGCTGCTGTTGCGGCATCTAGCGGCGGTTGTGGGAAATGATGCTGCTGCTGCTGCTGCGGCTGCTGCTGCGGCTGCTGCTGCTGCTGATGATGATGTTGACGATGATGATGTAGCTGCGGTCGCTGCTGTTGCTGCTGCATTTTCTTAAAGAGCTCCATGAAGGAGCCATCGTTGGCGAAAACCGGATGCGATGCCTCCGGCTTGGGCGGCGGATACACCTTGCCTTCGCGCGCAAGTGTCTCGCGCAGCTTCTCCTCAATTTCGCGATGTATGCGCTCCTTGTCGAAGGGCTCGTCCGTGTCCAGATTGTAGTAGGCACCAACGGCAGACATTGCATTGTCCTTGTTCGAACCGTTAACATTCAACGCTCCCTGCCCACGCACATTCTCCACATTCACAATGGCTCCTCTGTTAACTTTGTTGTTGTTGTTATTGCTGCTGCTGCTGCTGGTGTTGCCGACGCTGCCGTGCGGCTGTTGTCGACGCGCCGAGGACGGCGGCGTTGCGGAACGACTGCGACTATCTCGCTGATAATAGCTGCGTCTCGAGTGATCCCTGTCCCTATCCCGCTCCCGCTCCCATGAACGATCGCGCGAATCCCTATGGTGACGATGCTGGTGACGCCGCTCAACGTGATCGCGACTGTCGCGACGTCGACGCTGGCGCTCCGCGGAGCGACTGCGGCTATAGCGACGTCGTTCAGCGGAACGGCTGCGTTCGCGTCGGCTGCCGTTGCGCTGCTCCTGATAGCCAACGCAGCGCTGGCCGCCGCGACCGCGGCTGCCGCTGCGCCGGCGCTGTTGCTGTTGCTGCTCCGCCGTCTGCTGTTGATAATATGGTAAACGTGCCGCAGACATGTCGTTCTCAAGTCTCACACGCTGCTGCTGTGGCGACGGCTTCGACTGCGACTGCGGCTGCGACTGCGGCTGCGGCTGCGGTTGACGATCTGCAATTCAAACTGTGCCGCGTTAAATCAAACAATTGCAGTTGGGACGTTTCGTATGCGGTATACCTATACACAATATACAATATATTTCTTGATACGGTTTTCGATATGGCGACGCCTGCTGCCTGCTTGCTGTCGTCAATTATTTCAAAACATATGCATGTATATTATACATTTTTATTGTTTCTTACAATTTGCCTGCTTGCTGCCTGCCCGATTGTGTGACCAGATCTGTTCATTTCAATTTGGTTGCCCCATGCATTATGCATGTTATATGCATATGTAGTAGTAGTAGGAGGCAGCGCACACATACACATACGGCAATATATTGCCCTCTCTTTGTAGAGCGCTGTTAACTTCTGTTAACAGAACTGGCAGAGTTGCCAAACAGAGTCGAGTCGTGCGAAATTTTCGCATAATAATACGATTTGTGCAAACATGAAAGAACAATCATAATTTTCAGTAACAAGGATGCGTGACCTTGTCTATTAAATTAAGGGTGCAGTTTTGGATTTATTGCAAGCGGACCACTGAGAACCACACGCACAGCTTGAGAGCTTAAAGCTGTGTGGCAGGGCCGGCAACCAACATGTATAAATTAATGTGTGGCCACTCTTTGGGAATTAAGGCAATTCGAATATGTGCACCCGAAATTCATAATCTTATGCAATTGCAATTGACTTGGTTTCGTTTGAATTTTTGATTTTGAATAAGAATTGTAAAATTTACTTGTATGCTTTATCCAGCGAATGCCGTTATGTGTACTGCTGCTGCTGCTGCTGTTGTTGTTGTTGTTGTTGTTGCTGGTGCTGCCGCTGAGATGTTATTGATTTGCTGTTGCTGTTGTTGTTGTTGTGGTTGTCCGCAAGGTGCCGCCACCCTTTTTTTTTCAGCCTGCGTCAGCCAGCCACAGCTGGTGTGATTCGTTGGTTGCGCGGTGTGGTGCGGTGGGTGGGGGTCGCGTGCGTTTTATGTATTTAGTGCTTGCTTTGCTTTGCTTTGCTGCTGTTTGTAACTGTTTAACTGAAATCGGTTGGGAGCGGATTTTGTTCGTCCTGCATGGAAAAATGAACTTGAACGCATGAATACAAAACGTTACTTGGATCAAAACGCTGTGCATGGAGTTTGTTTATAATTATTACTTCTTTTTCTCATTTTCTTTGACTTTTGCTGTTCTACATTCTTTGTGGTTAGAATACAGATACGGATACTTAACGAGAAGGCATCGGAGCCAAGAGACGTTGCAATAATTGCGTTTCAGCGCACATTCCGAACTTATGTAACTAACGCTAAGAACTTACGATTGTTTGCTTAATACGTAACTTACTTATGCCGAAATATAACTTTACCTCAACAAATTTGCAGTTAAATTGAATTAGGAGTTATGTAATTTTTTTTTCTTCTTTGCCTGCTGCCAAAGCCTTTACAGCCAGCGGCGTTGAAAATGTGTATGTGTGTGTGTGTGTGTATGTATGTATGTGGGGCGAACTTATGACAAATACTTAAGTGCGTGTGTTGTTGCATAAATGCAATATTTGTGCCAGTGGCTTACAATTTGTATTAGTTGCGTTTTTGATGATTGTTTTTGCTGTGCTTGTTTCAAAAACATACCTTTTGTTGTTACGGAAAGTACAAGGAAAATTTTTCAACTGCTGCGGCGATTAGGCGATTCTCGTTGTTACGAGCACGAACCAGTCGACGATAGTGTGTGAGATGAACAATCAAAAAATACCTATTGAAAATATCGACTAGATGTCAAAAACTGACAGTTAGAGCCGGGTTGCCAGATGCTCGCCCAAGCGCCACCTGCCGTGAAAACAAAAAAACGCACATTCATCGCTATCGTTATCGGTTGTAACATTTAACATTTCCTCAGAGCTCTCAATAAACACCAAATCGAAATCCAATTTAATGCAAGTAATAGACGGCGCTCGTGTAATGGGTGATTGAATATACGCCACGCTGTTGGTCTTGATAATGGACAGCAATCCAACGGAGCTCGGGGCAAAGCCAAGAACCAACAAAAACAATCAGCAGCGCCGCAACCAAAGCCAACGCATCGTCCGCAAGCTGCCGCCGCGTGCTGCCAGCGACAGGCGAAATATCTACATTACCAGCAAGACGGACTTTAAGGTATACTTATTATCATTCCATAATCATAATTGACTAAAAAGAGCTCCGATACACGATTGGCACAGGCACAGCAGAAGCGATGCGAGGAGCTGCTCAACGCGGGCGCTAAGGAAATCTATTTGCATTGCATGGGCTTTGCGATAACACGTGGCCTCAACTTGGCATTGCGTCTGATCAGGAACTCGGCGGGCGCGCTTAGCTACGCGATAAACACGTCCACCATCCAGCTGGTCGATGAGCTGCATCCACTGTGTGATGAGGACGATATAACGTTTCGGAAGCGCAACAATTCCGCGCTGCACATCAAAATCTACAATCGCAGCCTATTCGAGATTGTTGTGCCCAAGCTGCCGGCACAGCCAGCGCTGCCCGGGACCGGCGCCAGCTACACCGACTCCAACAACACACAGCGAAAATCCCAGCAGCAGCAACATAAATCAAAGAAACCGAAACACAAGTAAAAAAGATCATGTTCAAGTTATCGGAGCTGGTGCGCTGGCTCGGGCTGACCGAGTTCGAGATATTGGTGAATCTTTGCGGCCTGCTCGTCTTTACCGTAACGCTGGTCTTCAAAATATCGGGCACATTTAACAATGTTCTGCCCGAGATCATGTGCGACTGGTTCAGCATATTTAGTCCATTGTTCTTCATCGATATATGCAATGCATATTTTTGCGTTATTGTCGGCATACGCATGTACCTGGACTCGGATAACAAACGCAAGGCGCTGCATCGTTTCATGTGGAGCACCTATTTCCTTGTACTTATCGCCATCTTCAAGTATTTGCTCTGCCTCAAGTTGTCCGGCAAAACGGGACTCGAGTACAGCGAAGTTTTCTCGCCCATTTTCGTGCTGCTGCAACTAGTTGCGGTTCGTGCCTGCCAGCTGCCCAACTCTATTTGAAAATCGTCATCTTCATTGTCAACCCAATCCTCAAATGCCTATGATTAGTTATATATATATATATATATTATTGTAAGCGAGTTATGAACATACAAATACATACAAAGGTTTTTGTACACGCACTTAGCCAGCCCATTGCAACGGGCATATTTTCATTTTTTATATATTATATTTTATTTATTATTATTTTATTTATTATTATTTTATATATTCCAATTTATTATTGTTTATGTATTTAAATGCCGCGGGAAGACCCTCAATATCTTAACAGATTAATGTAAGCATCCGATAGTTTTGTGTAACAGCGAATATGCCTATCGATAATCGACAATCGAGTGTCTTGCAGCTCCAACACTGCGTTCGGTTTTGTTTTATTCGTTTTATTTTGTTTGCCAGTGCACAGTTATGTCGACATTAAATCGCCCCAAGTCCCCGCACACGCCCACAGCCATTAAGAAGGGCGAAAAGGAAGATAGCTTCTGGGACAAATTCAGTACACTTGGCCGTAAACGCGGCACTCGAGAAGGTAAAATAGATCCCCCCCCCCCCCACATTGGGCTAGCTAAGTGAAATCTGCTCAATATGGCCAAATATGGTCGCAGCATCAACTGAAGCGTTGTGTCAAATACGTGTTTGAATCTTTCCATTCAATCGTGCAGTGAAATATCGCAGGAGCAGCCACTCCTCCAGCGTTTGGCCAACGTTTCTGCCAACAGATGTGCATTGTCTGCCCGTGTTATAAAAAAAAAACATTGCGTCATTTACATTTGTGACGCATACAAACAAACAAACTGATCGCTTTGGGCTCTATGTAGGTGTATGTGTGCGTGCGTGAGCGCGCGCGCGCGTGTGTGTGTTCATGCGAATGCCCACGGTGAGCGTTTCGTGTTTTCTCGTCACACAAACACGCACGCGTGACACGCAATGTGCAATTTATAACAATTCAATAGCATAAAAGTGATAATAATCAATAATAATTTAATGTAGTAATTAGAACTTTTAACATTTTCGCGCTGGCTTTGTTTTTAAGCTTACGTGCTTTCGTATTGACGTGCGTGTCGTGTCCACACGGGCTCATCTCTATTTTTGGGTGTTCGTTGCGTGTCGCATTTGTGACGTCACCATCTCTATTGTTTACATTGCGCTATTGCTTGCTCACTCGCACACACACACACTCTCTCTTTATCTGTGCCGTTGCAGTTAAGAAAATCCAAGAGGAAGGCAAATATGCAATCGACTCGCCCGGCTCGCCCAATCAGTTTGATATACCGCCCGAGGATTATGCGCTGCGTGAGTATAGAATTGATTTAATTTATGTAGGGACATTAATTTGCTTTTCGCTTACCGTTAGGTGAGCATGAACAACGCGCCGTTATTGATCCGCAATCGAACAACGATCCGGAGATGTTGAAGCTGCAAAAGATACTAATCGATTGGATCAACGATGAGCTCGCCGAGCAGCGGATCATTGTCCAGCAGCTGGAGGAGGACATGTACGATGGCCAGGTGCTGCACAAGCTCTGGGAGAAGCTGACCGGCAAAAAGCTGGACGTGCCCGAGGTGACACAGTCGGAGCAGGGTCAGCACGAGAAGCTCAGCATTGTGCTGAAAGCGGTCAACCATGTGAGTCGGCAGTTGGACCCCCAGTTGGCCCCCATCAATAGATGCCCTAACAATTATTAATTGACTAATATATGTTATTTATGCCGCAGACACTTGGCTTCCATCAGAAGATACCCAAATGGTCGGTGGCCAGCGTCCACTCGAAGAACATTGTGGCGATTTTGCATTTATTGGTCGCTCTGGTGCGTCATTTCCGTGCGCCAGTGCGTCTGCCGGAGAATGTCTTTGTCACGGTGGTGATTGCCGAGAAGAATGCCGGCGTCCTGAATGCACAGTGAGTGGAAGGGGGAAAGCGATCCGATCATATTATAATTGTGTTCGTTTTGCAGGAAATTCCAGGAGCAAATCACGTCGGAGTACGATGATCTGGGCATGCGTTGCGAGAAGGACGCCTTCGATACGCTAATCGATTGTGCGCCCGACAAGCTGGCCGTGGTCAAGAAGTCACTGATCACGTTCGTCAACAAGCATCTGGCCAAGCTGAACTTTGAGATTAACGATCTGAATACCGATTTTCGGGATGGCGTCTATTTGTGCCTGCTGATGGGCCTGCTGGGCGGCTTTTTTGTGCCGCTGCACGAGTTCCACTTGACGCCGCAGGATGTCGACCAGATGGTCAACAATGTGGCGTTCGCCTTCGATCTGATGCAGGATGTCGGCCTGCCCAAGCCAAAGGCGCGACCCGAAGATATCGTCAACATGGATCTGAAGTCGACGCTGCGTGTTCTCTACAGCCTGTTCACCATGTTCCGAGAATATGCCTGAGCTAAATGTCATTTTTCTCTATCTAATCCTTTTTTTTTTCTCTTTGTTATCAATTAATAATTTATGCATGTTTCAAACGTAAATCGTGAATTGGCATTGAAATTCAAGTGTCCTATATTAAATATGTGTGCGTGTGTGTGTGTGCATCTAATCCCGTTATAACCCGACCGATTGTTAACTTGTGTTTACCATTGGGTAACATGCTTTAGTTGTTACTAAATGAATTTATATACATTTTTTTAATTGTATTAATAAATGTGCCTTGACAATTCGCAAAGTTGTTTGTTTGTTTGTTTATCTGTAAATCTACATACATTATATGTATATGTATATATATAATGGCTTTTCGTTTTATGTTGTTTGTAACACACTCAGAGACATATAGAGAAATGGAAAAAGTATCAAAAAATTATATTGTGTAATTTCGAATAATCGTCTTAGTTAAACACGAAACAACTTGAAATTGCTGCATTTTGAATTAACGTACACCAATCGAGGGAATTTTTGTGGCAGATTGCGCGTTGCCAGACTGTTGGCAGCAAACAACAGCGGCCTGCAGCGATGTACATTAACAGCGCCTCAAATTTGCGTTAACAGGACACAAATTGGCGTTAACAGCGCTGTTAAGTAAACTACTCAATTTGCGCTAACGGAAAGCAGCTGACTGCCCATGTGGAAAGAATTCATACGACGTCACAGCTATCAAAGTAAGGTAGCTCCAAATCGAGAGGGCGCCCGATTGATTATACGCCGTCTACAAAAAACTGTTCTGCGAATATTGCGAGATCCAGATTTTAGGATGTCAAAATCGTCATTTCAGCAAAAGCCAACCGAACCGGAGCCGCCGGTTGATAGTACACAATTCAGCGCGCATCGAAACAGCAAGCAAGATAGCAACTGTCGCACCTGCAACGATTTCAAGTCATGGTCGAAACAACAGCGTCTCATTTCAAATACTCAAGCTGCTAAGGTAAATCGCAATCATGTGCATTTGAAAAGGCACTTTGGCACCTGACACTTTATTTACGTATTTTTTTATATTTTCCATTTTTTTTTATTATTTGCATTTGATGTCAGGAAAAGCATATGGCTAGCGAGAAGCTAACTGTAAACGCAGCAGGTATTGCAGCGCCCCGAGAAGATTGCCCATTGGACAAGGTGCGCCTGGGCATATCTACCTGGGGCCTGCTGCATACCATGGCAGCCTTCTATTCCGACAATCCCACAGATACGGAGAAGCGTGATATGCGTACATTTTTCGAGGTGCTCTCACGTTTGTATCCATGCGAGTATTGTGCCAAGGACTTTCGCACAGAGTAAGTGTGACCGCATTATTTAATTATTGTCAATGCATTCACACCACCTTTTCACCATCTCTATACCATGCAGCATTGAAGTAAATCCTATTAATGTCAATTCACAAAAGGATTTGGCGCTGTGGCTGTGCAAGTTTCATAATCGAGTGAATGACAAGCTTGGCAAACCGCTCTTTGATTGCAGCAAAGTAAATGAGAGGTGGCGTGACGGCTGGCTAGATGGTTCCTGTGATTAGGTCTATTAAATTAGTTGCAAGACACCACGCACACGAGCACATACACACACACACACACCCATGCACACACAATGCAACTCTGGCACTAAAGTCCCACCCCCTTCACCTACCACCACGACCGCCAACATTTAAAGCGATGTGACAAAATTTCGATCATATATTTTTCAAACGTATTTGAACAGATGGAATTAACCCAATACGCGTGTAAAATTAATTCGGCTCCAGAGATTTCCAGTTTCAGTTCCTTTTGGGTATCCCGGCGCCACATTCTGATGACACAACAATCTAACATATCCCCCACACCCCCATAACCAATCCCACAACTCCCGCCGATACCGCCAGATTAAGTAGTATATATATTTTATAATTTTCAAATGTTATCTAAGTTAACGTTCAATGTTGGTCGGGCGATGATAATGTGAGAGTTGTATTGTGGTACAAAATTTCGTATTTTTTTGTTTGTATTATAAAATCAATAACTAAATTACAACCGAGTAGTTATTCTTTGTATGCTGGGTCGACATCATGATTTTAGCATTTATACATCTATGACCACAGAAATTGCATCACTTTTCGCACTATTTACGTTTGCTTTAAGTGAATTTCACAATTCCTTCTATGGAGCTGTGAGCTGTTATTTTCGGCTATGTTAATGTTAATTTATCTAAAAGTTCAATGTCCGCGTGTTGCGCCAGAAGCCCAAACTGTTGCATATACATACAGTGAAAGCTAACACTAACGGACAGCTTCCTTGGCCGGACATATAATTTAGCTGAAATCTGTATTTCCTATCTATTTACTACAAGATTTCAATACTGTTCGTTAGCATACAAAATTTTAATTATTTATCAAATTATATATGCAAGCTGTGCCGCCAAAAATACGCGGTGTTGCCATATCGTCAACAATAGCAGATTTAGTGTTTTAGCAAATTTATTTATTTATTTATGCACATTTCTTAGGGCATGTAGATAATAAACTTAAAAAAAAAATAAAAAAAATCTCAAAATGATTATTGAACAACTAGTTTCGATTAATCGACAATTCCATTTAAATGGTTCTCATCTCGCCTGTTGCTGATTTTGCTGTTGAAGGTCGTTATGAGTTACTGACGTATTCTAGGCTCTCCCTATTCTCGCCATTTTTCAGTCCGGCAAGCTCATACATATATTGCGCTCTCTTCGCTCCCAGTCAATTGAGATTGAACAAACGGTGCTGACGGTCTGTTATCGCGTGCTTTTTCAAATAAACTAACAATTCACATAAAATTGTCGAGCCGAGTAGACGTCCCGGTTTTTTTTGCGCAATAAACAAAAAAAGGTTTGCGTCGACGCGCTTTATTAACTAAACTAGCAGCAAATACCTAAACGTATTAAATAAATTAAAGTAAGTTTGTGACCCGGCAGTTAGCAACAAGAGGCAGGAACAGATTTGCAAATTATGTACATTTCGCAGATAATTGACAAAATCAAAGAGAAATTACAGCTGAGCGTAAGCCTTATATGATGATTGCCGTGTTTGTTGTTCTTGTTCCTGTTGTGAAGAAGATTATTTCACAAGTTTTGCGCACAATTTCTATGTATAATACATGCGCACACATACATCGCTTTATTGGCACGTACAAACGCACACACACACACATACATGCAGACAGACACAGACGTTTCCGTTGGGTTTTTTTTTGTTTTTTGCAATTTTAGCCGGCAACAAAAACGTCATGGCGGCAACAGCTATTGATCGTATTGAATCGTCCGGCATTCTTGTAATTTTTCATTATTTTCATTGATTTGAAAGTAATTTCACATTAGGCACATACTTGTAATTGCAAACGTTTCATATTTGTTACAATTTCGTGCCATTTGCCACAAATCACACAGAAAAAAAAATGCCGAAAGAGCGAGAGAGAGAGTCTGCAAGTCATTGAGTTCTTGCATCTTGCTTTTTGCACCCATCTTCTTTAATTGGAAATTTGCGGCCGCCATTTTGTTCAGGTTTTGCCCTTTTCAAAATTCGTCCAATCACGATTGCCAATTGGCAAAAGAAAAAGGTTAAAAAGCACAATTTTCAAAGCAGGTTTAACTCTTTCAGTTCTCAAGGCTTTAATAAGAACAATATTACTTTTTCAAGGATAACAAATACGAAAAAGAAAAAGAAGAAAAATGTAAAAAATGCCAATCAATATAGCAACAAGTTTGGCAGAATTTGACATCTTATTTTTTGCCTTACTTTTTTTGCTACCTTTGCTAGATGCCCCAAATCCAGAAGGCCGCACCTGATTTCTCCGGCACCGCCGTGGTGGGTGGACAATTCAAGGATATCAAGCTGAGCGACTACAAGGGCAAATATTTGGTGCTGTTCTTCTATCCGTTGGACTTCACCTTTGTCTGCCCGACCGAGATAATTGCGTTCTCGGATCATGCGGCCGAGTTCCGTAAGATCAATTGCGAATTGATTGGCTGCTCCACGGACAGCCAGTTCACCCATTTGGCCTGGATCAATACCGCACGCAAACAGGGCGGTCTGGGCAACATGGACATTCCACTGTTGGCCGACAAGTCGATGAAGGTGGCACGCGATTATGGCGTTTTGGACGAGGCCACCGGCATTCCGTTCCGCGGCCTCTTCATCATCGATGACAAGCAGAATTTGCGTCAGATAACCATCAACGATTTGCCAGTCGGCCGCAGCGTTGAGGAGACACTGCGTCTGGTGCAGGCATTCCAGTATACCGACAAGTTTGGCGAGGTGTGCCCGGCCAACTGGAAGCCCGGCCAGAAGACCATGGTCGCCGATCCCACCAAGTCCAAGGAGTACTTTGCCACCACATCCTAAGCTCTACAAATCTTATCTGCCCCCAATTTTGGTGCAGTGCGTCGCCCCCCCAACGCAGGCTGGGCTTGTGAAGGAAGAGAGAAGGATAGGAGAGGAGAGGAGAAAATCAAATTGCGTCGCACATGCATCCAAACAGAGGCTGCTCACACACACACACACACCTATATAATATTATTATAATACATACATACATATTACGTATATTATAAACATAGCGCTAAGTCGCCCTACGACATGAATGTACCAAGTAACCCCCCAACCCCCCCCTTTAGCACCCTCCCACATGTAATTTAAGCAGAAAGTTTCAACAAGCTCTGTTTACTTGCAACAATAAAGCCGCATTGAGTAGTAACCAAAACACGTGGACTTCATTCGCCGCATAACATTTATTTCTATACATTTATGTATTTATCTCTGCTGTTGCCGTCCAGCTAAGGCAGCCAGACTTGGGCTTATCTTTCGACTCTGCGCCGTCTGGTTATGATAACGACTTTTTCCAATCTATTTATGTAGCTGCCTCACGTAACGCTCCACGTGTTGCACGTGTCTGGTGGAGGAGGCGTATCAACCTGTTGTTGGCCCACTGTCGATTGCAGCTCCCGTTTTTCGGTTTCCTTTTCCTTTGCGTGTGCTGCTGCTGCTGCTGCAGGCCACGTGACCGCTGCGCAGTGTTGCCAACTCCGCCTGTTTCCCGCCAACTCTAGTTATTCCAGGGGAGCGGAAATTAGTTGCCTTGTGTTTTTGATGTGCAGGACTTTCCGCTTTTCCTAAGCTGAACAAACAATGAGCTGGCCACATCTAAGCTTAAAATTATATTTGATCACCAGTGTTGGGAAGTCTGTTTTGTTTTCTGCTAGATTCGGCTTTTTTAGTAAAACGATCACAAGCACCAAAACAGCGTATAGCGAGAACTTTAGCTTTTTTAGCTTAGAATTCCCCAGGAATTTCAAGGCAGAACTTAAAGGAAAAAACTTAACAGTTATTTACCCAATGAGCTTGCCCTACCCAAGTGGTACTTCACTTGAATGAAGGTTTGTCGCAAAATACGTAATATATGTACATATATATACATCAATTGCCTATAGCAAAGATAACCGAAGCATATAGTATTTAATTTATAATATATTAATATATTTAATATAAAGCTGTCGTTTTTTTTTTTGTTTCGAATGTCTTTTAGAATAGTTAGCATTTTTTAGCTACTTTTTTCCTTAATCTAGCCCTTTTTTAATATCAAGCTGGCGTTTTTTTTTTCGAATGTCTTTTAGAATAGTTAGCTTTTTTTTAAGCTACTTTTTTCCTTAATCTAGCCCTTTTTTAATATCAAGCTGTCGTTTTTTTTTTTGGTTTCGAATGTCTTTTAGAATAGTTAGCTTTTTTTTAAGCTACTTTTTTCCTTGATCTAGCCTTTTTTTTTCTGCACACAAATTGGCAACACTGGCGTTTGGTGTCAGCTTTCGCTTCGGAACCAGCATCAATGCATGCGTCAGCAGACTTCACAGCTTGACTTCGTTGTTGTTGTTGTATTGCTGTTGTTGTATTGTTGTTGTTGTTGTTGTGATTCTAGCGCATCACGCGTTGTGCCATTTAAGACAAGGTCTACGTCCCCGTCTCTTTGGCCAAACTCGTTTTGCACAAACACAGACACAGGCATAGACATACACACACACACACACACACGCGCAGAGACAGGCGCGCTTACTCGCAAAGCTTTGAGCCAGCTGCTATCTCGGTCGAACCTACCAGAAACCGAAACCCTTTCCAATGCTCGCCGGCTGTGTTGCTTTTGTTTAATGTATGTACATTATTTATATATGTACATAATTTGGGTAAGCTTGTGCGGCAACAACGCGACAGCTGCTGAAAAAAGTTGCTAAATTACTTACCTGTGTGTGTGTGTGTTCATGTGTTTAAAATAAATTTTAACATATGTGTACACACACACACACACACACACATACGCATATAGATACGTAGGCGCAATCCTAGCTTGCAGCTTTTAAATTACAAATACATGCACACATACACATACACATGTACAGTTTTAAGTATGTACATGCGTGTGTGGGTGCATAAGCTCAAAGTCGCAAATCATAAACTTGTTGCTAATTTATCCGAGACTGTTCCCTAATGATAACTAGACTATTTGTTAAAACAATTATCTTAATGACTGCGGCGCTGCTTGCTGAATCATAGCGATTGTATTTCCAGTTCTTACTGCAACAATTTTAACTTCATATCTTTTGAAGAGTAGCGAAAAGCGACAACAGTAATGCTGAGGACGTGCACAACATAAAGAATAAGAACATAATTATCGTCATCACAATTATCATTATCGCTGTCTAAGACAAATTTCGCCGAAGCGGCGAATTGAGGGCCCTATGCAAAGTATAGGCTGCATCTTTGACAGTTGTTGATTGTAAGAAAAGGAAAACAAATCAAATTAACAGTTAGTGCAAATGCATTTCAGGAAATGACATTCCAATGGCAAATCAAAACGAATACATATAAAGCACACCCAAATACATACATATGTATGTATGTGCACACATACATACGTACCATTCACATGGAGCTGTCTGGTTTGTCGGGCAATATAAATTATTATTAGTTTTGTTGGCGCAAAGTTTTATGTCTTGCTTTGATACAAATACATACATACATACATACATATATAGTCAGGAACTGATAAGGGCAAAAATTGTCGGTGTCGCCATAGACGCCATTAGAATGCCGTGTGGAAAAGCGTACATAAGTACGCCATACATATATACACACATACATACATACATATGTATGTATGTATGTCTGTGCATATTTTGATTCTGCCATTTTGAGGACCTAATCTGGCAAACGATTTTGATTAAATGTGAACAGTTGTACACGTACACACGTGTACTCAGGTATGCTCACACTCTGACAAGATGTTAAGCCCTGATAGGCGGATGGGCGTTGCTGTGTCTGTTCGATATTATTGATAAAAAGGCGACATTTGCCCCCCCCCCCCCCCTCAGTCCTGCTAATTGATATACATACATCAATTGAGCCAATTATTTCTGAGCGACACGCAATGTTGCTGCTGCATAGTTGTTTTTGTATTTCTATTCAATTTGCACTTGATTGATTTTTAATAATACAAAAAAAACTGACAATTCATCCAGGTCCTTAATTTGCGTGCGTCAGCTAATTGGCATATTCTCGTATTCAAAAAGTAACCACTTTTAATCAAAGGTGAGTTCGATTAGTTGATTATCGATAAATGATAAGCCTGAAAGTGTGCAACACTTTTTTTTCGTTTTAAATAATATTGCCAATTAATTAGCAAGCTGCCAACTTGGCTAAAAAAACACTTGTAAATTATGCATAAAACACATTTGGTGCTGTTTAAAAGTTAAATTATCGCTTATCTATACTTGTATATAATTACCTTATTAATGTTTATTTCAAACGTACCTTATTTTCAGCGTAACCTTGGCAGCGTTTCGTTCATGTTCCCAATTACTTTAATATCCTAATCGAGGTGGAAACGGGCGCGAAACTATTTAAAAGTCGGTCTGGTTGGGTTTCGTGATGCAATCAATGTTGCGAGTGGGGAACGGGACAAAAATGTATCCCAGAAATAACCGAAAGGTGGCAACGCTTTTTCCATACGTTTACAAATAAAGATCTAAAGTTCCTGATTATTAATTATTTGAAGTTATTTCAACAAAATTTCGGAATTTGAAATTATTCAGTCCAGACTCGCAGGAGCAATTTCCGATTTGACTGGGATCGAATAAATCTGTTTCTGAGTAGGCAGGATCCGTATAAAATATTAGATCCGGCGCTCCACTTTCCCAATTGCACAGGAACTCTTTTGACTGAGGACCTGTTTTCATGATTTGGTTACAGACGAGTGCGCAGAGGCGACTCCAAATATACATATATGACACAGGATTGTTTATAGATACAACATTTACTGCAGTTTCGTCACTTCAAGCTTACATTTGTATGAAAAAAGCGATTGTTATTAAAAA
Organism: Drosophila lacicola; assembly: GCA_035045355.1. NCBI lineage: Eukaryota > Metazoa > Arthropoda > Insecta > Diptera > Drosophilidae > Drosophila > Drosophila lacicola. The sequence goes on along the minus strand of JAWNPB010000148.1, from coordinate 1,139,647 downwards.
TTATGTATTCATCATTTTATTTCGCGTTTTCTTGTTGGATCTCATTCAGGTTGTCTTGAATGAACGATGTTTGAAGTTATTTATTGTTCACATGAACTGTTTTTATTTTTTTTTTTTTTTGATATTATCGCGACGGGGAAATAAAACAACTTGTACATATTTCAACTCCCCACACACACAAAAATAGCTTTAGATGTTGTTGGCTTGTCCTACTGCTCCAGTAGCGACCATTTAGAAGAAGAAACCGAGGATTTTGCCTCCCAGATGTTTTCTTCTGGCCTCCTCGTGATCCATAATGCCGCCGGATGTGGTCAACACGACATAGCCGAACTGGCGAGAGGGCAGCAGATTGTTGGTCCACTTCTCAATGTCGTTGATGGGCACATCGAAGCGTGGCGAGATGACGCCGCATTTGTTCAGACGTCCGGTAAGGTTGACAACGATCTTGCCAGAGCGATGATCATCAACAATCTCGAATTCGCCGATATAGCCGTGCTTCATCATCACAGTGAGGAACTTGATGATGACTTTGGAGCAGGGGCGCAACAGCACCTGACGCTTGCCGCGCTTTTCTGCGTTGTTAATGCACTTCAGGGCATCGGCCAATACGTTCATACGCACCATGGCTGCAATTAAAAACAAATTAGTTTCTTTTCCACAAGCAAACAAAAAAAAAAATTGTTGAAAAAAAAAAACACGTGCAAATGCGGCGCCTTGAAAATATGCTACTGCCAACTCTCTTACCCCCCCCTCTCACACACAACGACAACAGTGGAGCAGGGTTCACAGAGTTGCACTGAGAACTGTGTGCCCGGCTATGTAAACAACAACAACGTCCGTTTTGTCAATTCAGAAGCCCAATATTCGTGCTCCCGACAGCATTTGTCATTTTTGTTTTACAACCTACTTTTTTGCATTAACCATTTGCACTACCACATCCCAGTAAGTCACAGTAACAACAACAACAATAACTCAGTTAATGCTGCCAAACATGACGGCAACGGCGGTCTTTCGAACATTGCCTCACAGAAACAGAAAAAAATATATTAAAAAAAATGGTTGGATTGCCGTTTGATTTGCATTGTTTTCATATGCGTGCATACACTGAAATTGTTTTCAAGTTGCGCACTGGGCAGCTCATCTCAGTTGCGCCGATGCCGTCAAAACAATTTAACTTCATTTCATACACAATAAAAAAAATATATATGTCGAGGTTTTAAGCACAAAATTTTCAAGGCGCACGCACAAAATCCATAGCGCATATTAAGCAAGCGATAGTATTGTAATATTTGCCGTGTTTCTAACAATAAATCAGGTAAAATTTAACGTAGATTACCTAAGATTTAATTTTGTGGTTTTTCAACACAAATTTACACGACCGCGAACGTATCGGAAAAGAGGAAGTCCATCTTGCCGCATTTGACAGCTGCAGCTGTCAGTGGTGAGCGCACACGCAGGGTTGCTAACAGCGCAGAGTTGTTTTGGCTGGTTGGCATTAAGCAACACTAATTGTGTTTTTTCCGTTTGCCAACACTGCAGCACAAACAAAATGTCAAAACAGTGAGTTTTTACAATAATTTACGATAATATATTAAAGCTAATTTCATAAACACTTAACAGATTTGGTCTCATTATACCTGGCCAGCAGAAGAAGCAACCAGTGAAACCATTAGAACAAACAAAGCCATCCATTTTCGATGAGAGCAGCAACAGCTCGGTCAGCGATGACCATGACGCGGGTGCGCCAAAAATGCGCCTCAGCGGCAAAGCGGGAGTGGTCAGTGGACCCAGTCTGATGGAGCGTCGTGTGGCGCGCAATATGCAAGAGAAGGCTTTGGCCGAGGACCCAACTATTTTTCAGTATGATGAGCTGTACGACGATATGGACACGAGACGTGAGGAGGCCAAAGAAACCAAAAGGCTGGAGCCACGCAAAGCCAAGTATATTGGCCGCCTAATGGAGCATGCAGAGCGACGTAAACTGGAGAACGAGCTGCGTGTGGAGCGTCAAGTGCAAAAGGATCGCGAAGCAGAGGGCGAAATGTATAAGGACAAGGATACATATGTGACAGCAGCGTATCGCAAGAAGCTCGAATCCATACGCCAACTGCAAGAGCAGGACAAGCGTGATGAGTATCTAGAAGCCATTGGCGATGTGACGAAACAAAATGATCTGGATGGCTTCTACAGGCATCTGTACGAACAGAAATTGGGCACCCAACAGCCAGTGCTTAAGCCCAAGACAGCGCCCAGCACAACGGATGTCGCTTATAAGCCAATCAAGCGCGATGCGCCCGGCTCCAGTAAACAGCGCAGCTACAGAAGGCGTCGTTCCTCGGCCGAAGATGAAAAGCCAGAGGCGGCGGCTTTACCTACAGATGAAACCAAGGCTGGCAGTAGCAGCACAAAGGCGCATCTGGCCAACAATATAGATGCCGATTCAGACTTTAGCATTGACGACTCCAGCGACGACGACGAGGAGCAGCAGCAGGAGCAGGGAGAGCAGAAAGAACCGCCAGCAGCCAGTGCAAATGGTGTCAAATCGGCGGAAAAGCCGCTGCCACAACCTGATGCCAAACATAAGGACAAGCAGCCTGATCCAGAGACAGAGTCCAAGCAGAAGACCAAAGAGCGGAACGCCGACGACGACGACAGCGATTTGCCTAAGGAGTCGGCGGATGTGCTGCCGGTTGTCAGGACGCCCGTCGATCGAAGTTACATTTGGCTTAAACGCACCGTAGGCGAAGTATTTGATTCGGCCCTCGCTCGTTACCATCAACGCAAACTGGCCAGACGTGCCTGATCCTGATTCAATTTGTGACTCGCTCCGCCTCGCACTCAATGTTCATTTTAAATATATATATATATATATCTAAATTATGCAAGTGCTTCCTTTGCGCAAATATTTTGCCAACAGGCATTTGCATAGCCCAGAAAAAAAGACAATAATGATACAGTAAAAACTCTCTTGACGGAACAAAAGTTTGTATCAAAATTGGGTTTGCAAATAAAATGTCTGAAAGGAATTAAATCAAAAGACAAAAGCTATTTGATAAGAAATGCAAAATTGTAAATAATGGCAAGTTTTTCTGTATTTTTGTTTTTTTCTTTGACAGAACAAGGTCGCTCTTTAAGTGTTCGTTTGAGCGGGCTTTCACTGTATTCCATTTATTTTGTATATACGGAACACAAATAAAATAAAAAAACCTTACAAAGAGCAAGTTGGCGTTAGTTATTTCCATCTTTTTTTGGATTTATTTTAGTTTTTTTTGCTTTAGCCGCAAATGCTGCAAATCCCTTTTATAAATAGGTGTGTCCGCCATAAAAGCGAAAGCCGGCAACGCTGAGCTGACATGGTTAGGAGCCGTTGTCGTTGCAGCGCATTGCAGACATACGTACACAAAAGACACAAATGTATATACTTATACATATATATATGTATATAGACTGCAGCCACGAGTAGAACGTGCTGCTGTCAGTAGTATTTCCTTACTTTTGATGTTGTCAACGTTCGCGTTTACCCCTTCTTGCTCGGCCTCGTCCTCATCCTTGCCGTCGTGTCGGCGAAATTAATAGAGAAATCCATTTTCTATTTGGCAAGGCTTCGGCTATCTCTGTCTTTCGCACAGCCGCCATTGGCGCTGGCTGCATTTGGGTTGCCAGATGTCTCGCATGTGCGCTCTGTTTTATTCATGCCCCCGCTCCCCGCTCCCCCTTGCAACTTTCTGCTACCTTACAAGCAAATGTTGGTGCTTCCTGCTGCCACTAACCAAAAAACATATAGACTGGACATGCAGAAGAAAAAAGGTGGTCTCCAAAAATCGGATTGCATCTGGTCCAACGAGCGAGTAAGATATACATATGACATCTTTTGATCGCTCACACTACAGGAAACTCCTTTGGCTTACTCTCTTCCATATGATTTGTGCGATAGAACGGCATCGCTGTCTTTTTACTCGCTCACTCTACAAGAAACTGCTGTGGCTTACTCTCATCCATATGATTTGTGCGATAGAACGGCATCGCTGTTTATTTTTATCTCGCTCGCACTTACTCTCAGTGCTCTCAATGCTCTCTTCATGTCTAGGTACCGTTTAAATGTTTGTGTGTGCATGTGGCCGCACAAGCAAAAATGCCCACAAATTCAATTTTTCTCAAAAGTCGGTGGCATATCTTCCCTTTTGAGGGGACGAGTAATATGAAATCATGAAAGGGTTTGCCAAGTCGATGCGAAATTCTTTCATTTTAGCTCGGTATTGCTGGAAAGGGTACCTAAGCGTTGGCATGTGTGCATTTTAAAGTTTTTGGACTTGCTATTCACGCATACTTGCGTATTTTGTATATGAATAGAAGCATTTGTGCCTTTGTGTGCCTGTTGGTGCCTGCCTGCCTTTCCGATGCAAATTTGACAATATTTTTGGACTTCTGAATTTCGAGCTCTGCGCACACACACACACAGACACAAATGTGTGTGAATGGGCAGATCATGGGCGCAAAAGAAAATATCATTTTTGGCCCGCGGTTGTCGCGCACCCTTCTTTTTATGATTTTGGGTTTGATGAAATATACATGAACGTTGACCCCTCATTACCTGCAGATCCAATTCGTATATTAAAAAGCTAAATATTTAAAGACAATAAAATTATGAATACTATAAATATATAATTGCTCCTATTTTGTATTTGGTATATTTGAATATTTTAAAGATTTTATTTTTTACACAATTTTCCTTAAACTAGTTAAGTGATCAGTCACTTGACTTAAATATACAGGTACAGGTGCTTGGCAAAATTTTACGGGCTGCTGCAGGGGTCAACGTTCATGTATATTTCATCAAACCCAAAATCATAAAAAGAAGGGTGCGCGACAACCGCGGGCCAAAAATGATATTTTCTTTTGCGCCCATGATCTGCCCATTCACACACATTTGTGTCTGTGTGTGTGTGTGCGCAGAGCTCGAAATTCAGAAGTCCAAAAATATTGTCAAATTTGCATCGGAAAGGCAGGCAGGCACCAACAGGCACACAAAGGCACAAATGCTTCTATTCATATACAAAATACGCAAGTATGCGTGAATAGCAAGTCCAAAAACTTTAAAATGCACACATGCCAACGCTTAGGTACCCTTTCCAGCAATACCGAGCTAAAATGAAAGAATTTCGCATCGACTTGGCAAACCCTTTCATGATTTCATATTACTCGTCCCCTCAAAAGGGAAGATATGCCACCGACTTTTGAGAAAAATTGAATTTGTGGGCATTTTTGCTTGTGCGGCCACATGCACACACAAACATTTAAACGGTACCTAGACATGAAGAGAGCATTGAGAGCACTGAGAGTAAGTGCGAGCGAGATAAAAATAAACAGCGATGCCGTTCTATCGCACAAATCATATGGATGAGAGTAAGCCACAGCAGTTTCTTGTAGAGTGAGCGAGTAAAAAGACAGCGATGCCGTTCTATCGCACAAATCATATGGAAGAGAGTAAGCCAAAGGAGTTTCCTGTAGTGTGAGCGATCAAAAGATGTCATATGTATATCTTACTCGCTCGTTGGACCAGATGCAATCCGATTTTTGGAGACCACCTTTTTTCTTCTGCATGTCCAGTCTATATGTTTTTTGGTTAGTGCTGCTGCAGGTGGGTCGGCTTTTGCTTGCCTCTTTGATTGTGTCATCAATCACAAGTTGCGGTTGTCTTTGTTTTTGTTGCCGTTGCCGTTGATATTTGTACTACATTTTGGGCAAATTAATATGATAGCTGCAGAGCAGTTACCTTAAGCTAGACAGAGAAAGTGTTATTGGCATCTCCTTCTGCATCGTGCACGCGATCGTAAATTGGGTCTTGCGTCTCTTTCTATTAGCCACTCGATATGTATTAACTCATCTCTTTTTATACCACGCTACTTAAATGCGGAATAATTGCTTAGATCAAATGCAGTTCACCTACGAGCGCATCAAAAATATACTTTCGACTAGAAAACTAGAAACTTGCATTTCTTATCGATAAGTATCGATATCGATATTCCGATTTGGGTGCAGGGTTTCTCTAAATTGGGCACACTCGACTTTAGCATTGTGCTCGGATTGGGTTTCGCTTAATTTTCTTTCACTTTGTATCGGTGCTTTAAAAATATACGGTTAAGTTATTGCCAGCCCCTTTATTTGACCCAATTGCAGCCCCAGGAGCAGCAGCAGCAGCAGCAGCTTCTTCCCAATGTCCTTCGTAATCAATTTGTGATCATAATTACGTGGCTTTGGTTTTGGCCTTCCGCCTTTGGCGTAATTCACGAATAGCACAATTTCAATCCGAGCGACCAGGACAAAGGCAAACATTGGAGCGTGTGGCTGCTGCCTGCTGCCTGCTACCACTGCAATAAACCAGAGTAAAGGCTTAAAGATGTGATCATTCACGTGTAAATTCAATTATCAAAATTTCCAATGCGCTCGCTTCCAACTGCTGTGGTCAGTTGGGCTCTGGGGCCTACTCTGTGCATGTGTGCACTGAGAGAAAAACTATCTTGTAAATGATATTATAGCGCAGCGGAGAAATATACAAAATGCTTTATGCACTTGAAATAGGAATAGAAATTGGAGCAACTGGTTCGGTTCACAGTTCGGTTCAAAAGCAAAGCAAAAAACGAATTTCGGTCTGGTCACATTGATCTGTGCTTTTTTATTTCGCTGAGTGTCTGTGTGCGTGTGAGTGTGCATGTGTGTTTGTGCGTGTTGGTGATTTATATGTGCAGCAGACGCAGGCCAAGGCACAGGAGCAGGCGCGTCCAAAATTCCGCTGCAATGGACAGCAGCGTGTAATGAAAAACTGCGCATGGCTAGAAGATGGCAAGGCTTGGGGGACACACAGGGTATATAAAGTTGAGAGGGGAAACTGGAGGTTGGCTGCCAGTCGCCAAGGCGAAATGACAAGCACACACACACACACACTCACATACGCCTCGTAGCGTTGCCACTGCATCGCTTTGTATGTGTGTGCGTGTGTGTGCGTGTATTGTCGCTTGCAGTGGGCGTGGGCGAAGGGGGGGGGAGAGAGAGAGAGGGGTTGTGTGCTGCCTAATAAGCAGGAAATTAAAATGTTATATGCATTGCCCCATTGCCCCATGGCTGCCGCTTCGTTCCGTCTTTTCACTGGCATTGTCAACTCTGGCTCTGCTGCTGCTGCGCCGGCTGCGGCGGCGGCTGTGGCTGCTTTTTTGTTGCTCATTGTGACCCACCCCCCCCGCCGCCCACCGCCTTGAAGTATGCATTATTTTTACGTGTCAGTGCGCATTTTTGGCATAATTGAAGCACAAACAGCGCTGCTTGCCTGGCTGCCTGTGGCTGCGACTGCGGTTGCTCTGAAGGTCGCCCTGACGACATGACATTGCGTATACGCCACCGAGAGGGTCCAGCAGCCGGAGCAGACAGCGGGGAGGGGGGAGGGGGGAGGGAAGGCTGACGGATCGGGTTTTAGTTGGTTCAAGTTGTTGCCCGGCAATTTCGCTCTGCCGAACTATGCGCCAATAATAACAACAGCAACAACAGAAATTTTGAATACAAGAGCAAAGTTTACGGCCCCAATTTGTATGCTCTGTTGACAAAGCAAAGAAGAGTATATGGGTTATGTGCACTGTTCGTTCCGTTCGTTCGTCTGGCTGACAGTATTTCTGTCTGCGCTATAGAAGTGATTAGAAGTCAGGATTATATGCTATATACCCGACGGAAATAACATCAGTATAGGTAGGGCTAACCTGAATTTATGAGAAGCACGGAGGAGGGCGGCCGAAAAGTTTTTCATCTGACACACTTTTAGTTGTTAAGCGCATATGGTCAGGTCACATAAAAAAAAAATATTACTGAAAGGCCTTACTTGAACTTTTGAGAATCGCCGAGGAAGGCGGCGCTTAAGTTTAAATTGTTACTTCAACAATTTTAATTTACATTAAACTTTAGCTAAACTAAGCCATTGTTAAGCACCTCACCAAAAACTGACTTTACATGAAAGCGGGCAGCGCTTACTTGACTTTTTGAGAATCGCCGAGAAAGGCAGCTGTTAAGTTTTATTAAGTAATATTTTTTCGCGCTCTCTCTCACTTCTCTCTTTTTTTGTCCACTCTCTTTTACTCGCTCTCTTTGTACTCTCACTAACTCTCTCTGTCTCTGTTTCTCTCTCAAATTGTACTTGTATCTATCTGTCCTCTCTCTCGCACTTTTTCTTTTCAACTTTTGCTCTTGCTCTCCCTTACTTATTTTCTCTTTACTTTCCTCTCATATGAACTCTTTCTCTTTCTCTATGTCTCCTTGAATTCTCATTGTTGTTGTCATCTTACTCTTTCTTTTTGGCTGAGTAACTCACCCTCTCTTACTCACCTCTCGCTATCCCGATCATTCTCCTTCACTCTCTTTCGACCGTTATTTTGTTCTCTCATTGTCTCTTACTTTCTCATTCTCTTTTACTTTGTTCACTGTCCCTTAGTTTCTCGATCTTCGCCTGTCTCTCTTGCTCTCTTTCATTTACGCTCACTTCCTTTCTCGTTCCCTTACACTCCTCTCTTTAACTTAACTTATCTGTCTCTCTCTCTCTCTCTCTGTCTCTCTCTCTCTCTCTCTGTCTCTCTCTCTACCTTACCCACTCTCTCAATGCAACCCTCTCCTGTTCTCTCTCGCCTTATCATCCCACTTACTCTATCTCTTATTCTCTCTCTTACCACGCTCTCGCTCTTTTACTCGCTCTCTCTCTTTCACTCTCTCTCTCTTTCTCTCACTTTCTTTTGTACACACTCTTTCTCACTTTAACTTACCCCGACTCTCTCTTTCTCTCGTACCTTCCCTCTGGCTCTCTTTCTCTTTATCTGTGTTAACTGCTCTGTCCCCCTCTCTATTTCTTTGTGATACCTTATATCTCGTTCTCTCTCTTCTTCTCACTTTCTATCTTTTCCTCTCTTGCCCACTTTCTCCCTTCTACCAGCTTACTCTCTCTCTCTCTTTCTTACCAGGACGGTTTTCTTTTATTTTTGTTTCTCTCTCTCTCTTTCCCTCTCTCACACACTTCCTCACTCTATCTATTTCTTCCGATCTCTCTCTCTCTCTCAGACTCTCTCTCTATCTATATTTTACATACCCTCTCCCACTTACTCACCCTATTTCATTCTCTCACTCGCTCTCTCTCTTACCCAATCTCTTTTCCTTTCTCTTACCATATCTCTCTAACTTTTACCCACTCTCCCTCTCGATCTTTTCTCTCTGTACGCCTCTATTCGATTTTCTTTCTCTCATCCTCTCTTATCCTCTCCCTCTTACCCTCTCACTCCCTCGCCCCTCTCTCTCTCTTCCTTTCTCTATTACCAACTTTCACTCCCTCTCTCCTCTTTCTCTCTCTCTCCCTCTCTCTCACTTGACCACTTATTCTGCCTCCGTCTTCCTCTCTTACCCTTTCTCTCTCACTCTCTCTCTCTCTCTCTGTGTCTCTTAGACACTCTACCTCTCGCTTTCTGTCTCTCTCTCTCTCTCTCTTAGCCAGTCTTCTCCTCTCTCTCTATCTTATCCACTCTCTCTCCCCGCCTCTTGTAGCCTTTCTCTCCCTCTCTCTCTCTTTCTTACCCACTCTCTCTCCTCTTCTCTCTATATCTTTCCCATTCTCCCTCTCTCTCTCTCTCTTACCCACTCTCCCCCTCTTTCTCTCTCTCTCTTTCTTTTATTCACTCTCTCTCCCCGCCTCTCGTAGCCTTTCTCTTTCTCTTTCTCTATCTCTTCCTCTCTCTCCACCCCTTATACATTCACACACCCTCTCTTCTCATCTTTTCCTCTGCCATTTGTCGGCATACCCCGTTGCTTGCTCTCTCTTTTTGATTTACTGACTTTCCCTCTTACTAAACTGTTCTCACTTTTACCCGACGGCAAGTTACGCATTTGTTTTAAATAAGTTTTTCATCGTGTGCTGCAATTTGGTTTCACTTTCAACTTCTTATTACGCATGGGCGTGGCTGACAACCGCCCCTACACCCCCCCCCCCTCTCTCTACCCCTCTGTCATCAGTTGCGTCGACCCTTCATTGCGGGAGCTCGCGTTCTGTGCAAAACCTAATTAAAAGTGCTTTATTATGCAATTAATGTCGAGAGATAATATCGCATTCGCATTGTGCTGCATTCTGCTGCAGCAGGCACCAAGGAGCAAGACGCGATTCTCGGAGAGGGGGAAGGGGGGGGAGGTGGCAAGGGGGGGGTGGTATGATCCCATGCCAAAGAAGAAGAGTTGGTCGTGTCGTCTATCGAGTTTTCGATTAAAATGAAAATCAAATTTCGTGTCCATGAAATATGAGAAATATTGCAAGGTAAAACAAGTAAGAGGTTCTGGTCGGGAGCTCCCGACTAGGGGATACCCTGCACCCTCTTTTCCCAACAGGCGATGGGTATAAAATGAAAGATACTTGATATACATTTACACTATTCTAGAAGCTACATGTCAAGTTTGGTGATTTTAGCTCTTATTTTTTATCGATTTTTATCGATAACTTGGAAACGGGGAAAGTTCTCCATTATCGGATATTTCAAGTCTCTAGCTCTTATAGGTTTCGAGATCCTTGCGTTCATACATACGAACGGACAGACTGACAGACAGACGGACATGGCTCGATCGACTCGGCTATTGATGCTGATCAAGAATATATATACTTGTTGGGGTCGAAGATGCTTCCTTCTACCTGTTACCTACATTTGCACAACACACCCCTAATACCCCTTTTACCCATTTTCAATGGGTTCAGGCTATAATAATGAAAGAATTAATTAATGTTTATTATGAAACAGTAGCAATAAAAAAAATAACTTCTTACTGATTAGCTTTTGATGCGAACGTGGCTCTGCCACGTGCATATGCGTGTCGTATCGTGTTTCCCAATCGCCCTGTTATGCATGTCGTAACGTGTCGTGTCCTGTCGTGTCGTGTATGCGACACGTGCCCATCGCTAAAGAGAACATCGCAGAGCAATTGGTTTCGCTGTGGGTCAAAGTCAAAACTTGGTTTACTTACGCAGTCTTTGCGTCTCTCTCTCACCCACACTCTCTCCCTATTGTTGACAATTATTTTGCATAAATTTCAGTGTGCCCAAAAAAGAAAGATGAAAAAAAAAAATACTAACAAGAAGAATGTTGTAATATTGTCATTTTATATTCGGCCATTGCCGAGTCAGTCATCATCCAATTTCTGGCGGATGGCGGCGAATTCTTTGCACTTGGCACTTGTCTTTGCTTGGCCCTGATTTATGTGAATTTTGTGTGTGTTTGTGTTTGGCCCAAAAATGCGATCGGCCCCGCTGCCCCGCTGCCCTGCTGCTTGTGCTTGTGCTTCTTCTTCTTCGGCGACTGCTGCATCTAGCTCACACACATACACACGCACACGCACGCACACAGTTACTTGCAAGTTTGCTGGTATTGGTGCGGGCATTGCTGTTTATGCGATAAAACGCAAAAGCATGCTAATTTATTGCTGTTGATTTTAATAACTTTTGCCAGTTTTGCTATGCAACAACGCCCAGATAACTATGCTAAACTTTATTGAGTCCGTGCCTGTGTGTGTGTGTGGGTGTGTCTGTGTGTGCATGTGAGCAGCTGTACAGTTATTCGAAATTGTGTTGCTTGCATTCATGATATATGTATTTACTGAATTATCTTGTTTATCCGTTTTAGGCGTTGCCACACTGCGGCCGGCCACAGGGTGACCTAGGTGTGGCATTCATCCAATTATGATCACATCACATCGAATGAATGAATCTTTTTTTTATGCAACTGCCCCAAAATATGCTCTGGCTAATGTAACTGCCGGCCTGAGGCACATTCGCTACATAAACATAAACATTTACACTTATACAATCAGCCCTATTTGATCAGAAATGGAGGCAAATCGAAAATGGAATGAATGATGGAATGATGGACAGCTCAGCCACTTTGAATGGCATATTCATAATTACAATTAAAATCGGCTTGTATTCATGGCATTCATTAGGCGCTCTTCGTTCGCCGTCGCAGTTGACGTCGCCGTCGCAGTTGCGTCGCAGTTGCCGTCGCCGTCGCAGTTGCCGTAGCCTGTTCGCCCTGTGCTCGGCATTGCCGGCGTTGCCCATTCGCCAGCCACTAATAATAATGCGAGTAATTTGTGCAAATCTCCCAATCACTTAAAACTTTCGACGCTGTTGTCCAATGCAACAACAATTGCAACAGATTTTTCGTTGCAGCTGCATTTTGGTAATTTATACCAACATTTCTCATCAATTGGTCTATACACATATTTTTATGTATTTGTGTACAAAAACTTTACGCGCAAAGTTAGCCAATTGTTGCGGGAGGGGAGGGGGGGAATTCAATTGGAATTGCATTGAAATAATTTACCATTTCCCATTATTGTGTACATTAAACAAGCATAAACACAAAAGGAATGTAAATGCGTTTCCATGTATTTGTGTGTCTGTGTGTGTGTGTGTGTGTGTATTTGATATTTTATTATTTGGCTCGCTTTATTCGCACAATTCGAATTTGCGCAATTTATTTGCTTTGACTCTTCAACTTTTCGACAGCAGCGCTGGAATTATACAAATTTGTTTCAATTGCTTTATTATTGTTATTGCTGTAATTGTTCTTATTGTTCTTATTGTTGTTGCAGGCCTCAATTGAGGATTTCGGCCAAACAAAGCCCGAAACTAAGCCAGGCTAAATCGAAATGCTTCCTCAACAGTTGATTGCAGCTGTGAAAATGTTGCTTAAATTACACAATTTAATCGCTTTGAGCACATGATTATTTATATTAACAATCATCAGCACAAATTCACTTTTCAAGCGGCGCACAAATCAAATTGACACAGTGAGTCACCCTGTGCCTGCGCCGAGGATAGCCCATATAAATATGCTATAAATTATGAGCAAGATTTCGGATTGCGAATTATTTTTTTTTTTTTTCAATTTTTTTTAAATTATAATTTATATATACACAAATTATTTATAAAATCTAAAATTCAATAAAAATCTTTCAAATTGTCTCAATTTTAAAGTTTTATAATTAAAAAAATAAAAAAATAAATATTATTAGATATTTAATAATTGAATTAGCATAAATTCAATTATTGATAAATATATTATATTATCTGAACTTTTCTTCTTGTTTTTGCGTTAGCGCCAAATTTTTTGATTAAGCAATTTATTTTTTATTTTTTAATTTAAAAAATCAGCTAGGCTGGTTTGTGTCCAAATAATTGTTTTGCTTAACATTTCGTTGAGTAAGCCTCTGTTAAGCATATTCGTTAAATGTAGCAAATTCGTTAAAATAAACGTGAGTTGCGTCAAGTGTGGAACTACTATTCAACTTACAATCCACACCGGCTAGCCAAGTAAGCAACCACTTACAAATTTATAGCAAATGAACTTTGTCCCAAAGCCTGTTCGCAAACCAGTCAAAATAGGTCTAATTAAAGCTTGCTTAGCGCGGACAACCAACCAAAGCTTTACAGCTTAAGAGAGCTGGAAAAGAGCGACTCACTTGCAAGCTCTTCAATAATGCGCATACGCTGCGTAAGCTACGAATCGTAGCCTGCTTTTGGGCGAGTTCGCTCGCTCAGTTGGCCGCGCGACGTCGCCCAGCACGGACAACGCCATGGACGATGCGTTACGCAGACAATTGGCCAATTGCCGTTGCTCAGCTTCTGCCAGCAGCTGCTGTTCGCGTTGCCATTGTTATTGTTGCTGCGCTTGTTGTTGCAGCTCTCGTTCTCGTTGTTGTCGTTGTTGTTGTTATTGTGTCTCTTGTTATTAACGCCAGCAGCATCGCGGCCTTTGTTATTGTTAATACGCGAACTTTGCCCAAATTTACAGTTACCTTTTGCGTGTGGCGCCCTGTGATATTGTGAAGCGGAATTTAAAGAAACATAATTAAAAAAAAAAACTTTAAGTAAATAAAAAAAAAACATATATAAAACAAGTGCGCAGTAAAGTGAAAATTTGGGTAATTAAGCTTGAAGTGAGTGAGAAAAAATGCGAAATATTGCAATATATATATGCAACATTTATGAAATAAATGTATTTGGATTGTGGTTTTGTGGCGAAATACATTTTTGTGCGTGCAACTTGTAGCAAAGCGAAAGTAAAAGCAGCTTAAAAAAAAACGAGCTACTTGCATTTTCCGCAATGTAATTGCTCGTGTGTGCGTGCGTGTGCGTGTGTGCGTGTGTGTGTATGTGTGCGTGTCTCTACTTCCGCCAACATGCTCCAATTTTGTGTTATCTTCTGGCTCTCACTTTTGATTGCTTTGACTTTCGCTGGATTCTTTTTTCCCTCCAACTTTCGCTCTTAAATAGCTGGCGTGTGTGTGTGTGCATGTGTGTGTGTGTGAATACTATCAAATGTTTTGGCTTTGAGCTACGACTGTCTGACGTGACCGGAACTCATTTGGCTGCCAATTGGACCAACCGCGTTTCACTGTCCAGCCAAAAGCAGGTCACTTGCCTTCGCCCCAATCAACCCCCTCCTCCTTAGCCTATGCATCATTCACCTAACATTGTCTTGGTCTTGGTCACATAAATCAGCCGGATAATTCTCTATAATTGACTATCTACCTTTTTTTTTAATTTCTCCATCTTTGTTTAAGAGTGCCCAACTTGACTTTAGAACAAAATACCTCTATATATATCTATAGCTTTACAACACTAGATGTTGTGGCTGCAGACTTTTCAAAGTTACATTCAATATTAATCTAACAATTTTCTGCATATTGGTCACACTGTGCACAGTGGAATGACCTCGCAGTAGGTTAATGAAAAGTAGCTGTTGTTGTTGCTGCTGCTGCAAAAGTTCTGCAGTTACTTGGGATGCCAAAATGGCCGCCATCTCTCTCTCTCTCTCTCTCTCTCTCGCTTGCTGCTGCTCTCTTTGTATGCGTGTAGAGCTAATTAAATGCCTATTTAATTATAATGCATTTATGTCGCTGCATAATTAAAATAAAATGCCGCCGCCTGCAATTTTCGTTACCGAAATGCAATTTTTAGTATTTTTTGCTGACAGTTGAGTGCGAAACGGGGCCATTTGTCGGTAGTCGCCCCTCTCCCTCACTATCCCTGGGAGGCTGCGAGCGGGTTGCGGCTGCAGGCCAGAAAGTGCCCATATTGGGGGCTAATGGGGAAGAGGAAGCAGGGCAAGAAGAGATGCATAATTATGATGAAGATGATGTCAGCTGTGAATGTGACCAGCTCAGATGGGATTAACTTTGCTCTTATTTATATACATATATACATATGTATGAATGTGTGGAGACAACAGTTATATAACAGACTTTGATCTGTAATAAAGCTATAGAGTTATGTTAGAGCTGTGGCAGCCTCAAATATCCTATATAGACATAGGTCGAAAGTTCCCACCCCCATAACTCGGTCAAAACTCACCCGATTTTCATTGGGTTTGTAGTTTTGTTCTAGGTTTGACCTCTAGATCAATTTGGCATCTAAATCTGGCAACATTATTCTTGGTCAAAATTCATGTAAAAATGGTAATATCCTATATACCCATAGGTCTTATCTATGGCAGCTATATGATATAGTAGTCCGATATATATATATATGAGGTTTATAATGGAACTAATTAACCTTGAGTTTGTTGACGTTATCTCGATAAATAAAAAAGTTTTCGCATAGAAACAGAAAGGCGGAGGAACGGACAGTCGGACATTATTATATCAAGTCAGCTGCTGATCCTGATCAAGAATATATATACCCTACGGGGTCGGAGATGTCTCCTTCTATACAAAATTATTATACCTTCTACAAGGGTATACAAATTTTGGATTAAGTATAATTGATAATTCAAATAACATAACCCAGAGAGAAGCGGAATTTTCATGAATATGCCGTGAAGATAAAGGATGAAGGCAACTTGGGTCTTAAATTAGCTGTGAAAAGGCAGTGCCTAGGAGGAGGAGACAGAGACGGAGGAGGAGGCAGAGGCAGAGGAGGAGGAAGCATAGGAGAATGTGGAGGAGTTGACGGAGGAACAGACACAGAGGAGTTGACGGAGGAGTTGACAGAGGAGGACTAGGATTAAGAGTCTAGAGAACATCAAGCACACTTTTGGCCACTTTCAATTTGAGGAATAGTTTTGATCCATTGTCAACGTGACGCGTTGCTTCCCGATGACGGCTGTTTTATCTTTGAAGTGGAAATGCTGCAGCTTTGGTTACAAATTCAATCAAAAAACTGTCAACTGTCAGCTGACAAACGGTCGCTGGGCGGAAGGTGGGGTAGCTTGTTCGTCGAGGCTGTATAGAAATGAAAATAGAAATGAGAAAAGAAATAGAAATATAAATAGAAATGGAGACAGACACCTGTCGCACACAGTTATAGGACATGATACGAGCTGATTGATGTAAGGCGATGCTAGATGAAAGTGTTGACGCACGTTTCCCCGTCGCCCGTCACTCCTTTCCCATTGTTCCCTCCGCGTCTTGGAAATTCCCTCTCATCGTTTTCGCATGAAAAGTTTTTGGTTTAATTTTAAGTTTGCGCTGAAAAAACTGTGCCAAGTGGTCGCAAATTGGAGCTGAGCGCGTGCTCAAGGGTTTGTCCCAACGGAGCGGGGTAGCTACCGATAGACAATAGAAAGGTTTACCCTGATGGGAGTGAATTGGGGGAGAAAAGTACCAGAAGGGATGCCTTTCACTAAGAAGTAAGCACGTGGCAGGAGGAGGTGATGCCCAGAGAGAGAGAGAGAGAGAGAGAGAGAGAGAGAGAGAGAGAGAGAGAGAGAGCGAGAGAGAGAGGGAAGGTAGTGTCAAAAGGTTTGTCTGAAGGATAACAAGAGGCAAGAGATATTAAAATGGACTGGTGAAGGATACCACAGCAAGCGCGTGTTCAAGGCGAAGGGGATGGGCTTCCCCTCATGACCAGAAATACTTTTGTAGAGGTAGGGAAGAAAGTATTCCTAAAGTAAAAGGAGGCAATGTTCCGACCGGGAAACTCCTCCTGTCGCGAGGGAGCAGTGAATACAGCGAATGGAACTAAGTCAAGGAATCGTCCAAATAAGAATGATTCTTAACAAAGTGAAGGAATGGTTCAAATAAGAATGCGATTTATAAAGAAGAGGCAGAGCAAATGGTTTTCCCCTGAGTGACAGCAGCAAAAGTGGGGTAGCCTTACGATAGGTAGGATGGAAGGCATTTAAGAAGAGGTAAATCATGAGGAAGGAGGTAAGCTAAGTAGTAGATAGATTGCGGAAAGGGAGGTGGAATAGCCAAAGGATGCTTCCATAGAGGCAGGTCGGAAGGGTTTACCTCTATGCAAGCAGCAAGGAAGTCGGATGTCCCGACAAAGGGAGGAATAGTCAATGTCTTGGAGCTTCCTAGAGACAAAGGATTTCTCCATGGAGGCTGGTCGGAAGGGTTTACCTCTATGCGAGAAGTAGGGAAGTCGGATGTCCTGATAAAGGGAGTAATAGTCAATGTCTTGGAGCTTCCTAGAGAAGCGGAGCGACAAGGGATTTCTCCATGGAGGCAGGTCGGAAGGGTTTACCTCTATGCAAGCAGCAAGGAAGTCGGATGTCCCGACAAAGGGAGGAATAGTCAATGTCTTGGAGCTTCCTAGAGACAAAGGATTTCTCCATGGAGGCTGGTCGGAAGGGTTTACCTCTATGCGAGAAGTAGGGAAGTCGGATGTCCTGATAAAGGGAGTAATAGTCAATGTCTTGGAGCTTCCTAGAGAAGCGGAGCGACAAGGGATTTCTCCATGGAGGCAGGTCGGAAGGGTTTACCTCTATGCAAGCAGCAAGGAAGTCGGATGTCCCGACAAAGGGAGGAATAGTCAATGTCTTGGAGCTTCCTAGAGACAAAGGATTTCTCCATTGAGGCAGATCGGAAGGGTTTACTTCTATGCAAGCTGCAAGGAAGTCGGATGTCCCGACAAGGGGAGGAATAGTCAATGTCTTGGAGCTTCCCAGAGAAGCGGAGTGACAAAGGATTTCTCCATGGAGGCAGGTCGGAAGGGTTTACCTCTATGCAAGCAGCAGGGAAGTCGGATGTCCCCATAGGACCCAAGGACTCCTTGTACCTGAAGCCAAGCCGGCAGCTGCTTTGGTGCAACCTTGTCTAATTCCAATTATATTCCTTCCGCCCGTTCCAGCCTACAACCCAGAGGAAATGCACGCCGCGATCAGCTGCTGCTAAGCTACCTGGCTGACTAGTTACCCGGACTAATTACCCCGACTATGGACAGCGCAGCCATGTCGCTGACGTCGCTGACATTTACCAGCCTGGGGCTGTTGCTGCTGCTGCTGATGGTGTTGGTGATGTGCGTGCTGTTGGTCTGTCGTTGTTTGGGTCCGCGTGCCGCCAGCTGGATGCGAATGCGCTCCAGCAAGGAGGAGAAAATTGGCCTGTCCCAGCACAAGCTGTTCCATGCCAACGGCTACATGGCCAGCGTGAGTAGCGCAGCGCCAGCTGCCGCTCTAGACCCAATACTCAATTTTACTGTACCCGCAGATACAATCCGGCTCCGAGTTTCTGCTGAGCACCAGCGGCAGCTTCAAGCGCTTCGATACCATTGACAAGGACGACCACAATCGCTCCCAGCAGCAGCTGCTGCAGCTGCAACAGCAGCAACAACAGTTGCTTGGAGCAGTTGTTGGAGGCGAGAATATGACGACGACGACTCCTTTGTGGAATCTGCCGCAGGCGGATGTCAGCATTCCGCCGCAGCCGCTGCGCCCGGCGCCGGCGCCGAGCAGCGCCGGGCCGAGCAGCAAGACGGTCACCTTCTCCTTCAGCCAGATCAATGAGCTGGACTCGGCCACGACGGAGTCGCGCCTGCGACCAGCTGGAGCTGGAGCTGCTCTGCCGCAGCCGCTGGAGGCGCCGCCGCCGCCGGCGCGACTAACGACATCCGCGTCGGTGACGCTCTCCGCGACGGCCATACCGCGTCCCATTGCCAAGCGGCAGGTCTCGCTGCAGCAGGGCATCCAATCCCAGTCCGAATCCCAGCCGGAGCGTCGTCCGCCGTCGCTGAAGCGTCGCAATTCGAGCACGAATCCCTTTCTGTGCGAATCCACGGAGCAACTGGCGCCGCCGCCGCCGCTCAATGGCAATCCCTTCGCGCATGGCCAGAGCCTGTCCAGCCGCCTGCTCAAGCTGCAGCAGAATGCCAACAATCCGTTCACGGGGCTGACGCAGCGCGTCAAGGGGCCGCACATGCTGCAGAAGACCAGCTCCGAGGATTATCTGTTCCGCAAGCTGCCCAACGGGAATGGGAACGGGAATGGGAATGGGAACGGGAACGGGAATGGCAACTCGACCTGGTGCTTTGGTCGCTCGCTGCTGCGGCAGGATTCGAGCATCAGTCTGGGCCTGGGCAGGCGGAACAGCTCGCAAATCTCGCTGGACGGCTCGATTGATGGCATCCATTTGGAGCACGCGATCTCCTGCGATTCGGTCAACTCGGATGCGTCCTCGCTGTGCCTCGATCAGCTCGATCAGCCGTATACGCAAATCACGGGCTATCTGTGCGTCGGCCTGCAGTACGACAAGTGAGTGCCCATTCATCTAAATGAAAATCCATTTGATGCATGCGACACTCATCTTCCAGACAGCACAACAGCAGCCAGAACGAGGAGCAGCTGGAGCAGCTGACGGTCAGCGTGCTGGAGGCCAAGGGACTCATCTGTCCGCTCAGCATGGGCCTCGATTCGCTGGACACATTCGTGCGCATCTACCTGGTGCCCGATCATGCCGGCGGCATGCAGACCAAGGTCAGTGAAAGGCCACCAATGGAGTCCTCTATAGTCGGTGCCACACGAGCTTTGAGCTTTGAGAAAGCTTTAAAGCTTAAGAGAGCTTTCAGCTCCAAAGGTTGCCTAGCCTAAGGCTAGCAATGGAGTCCTTTATAGTCGTCCAAATGAGCTTTAATAAAGCTTTGAGTTTTAAGGGAGCTTTCAGCTCGAAAGACTTTAAGTGAGCTTCAGATTTGACCATTTGAGAATGAACATAATAGTAAAGAAGAAGAATACAAGGATAAGAAAAGCTTGAGCTTTAAGAAAGCTTTAAGTTTTAAGGGAGCTTTCAGCTCAAAAGACTTTAAGTGATCTTCAGATTTGACAATTTGAGGAAGAACAAAATATTAAGGATAAAGCATACAAGGATAAGAAAAGCTTGAGCTTTAATAAAGCTTTAAGGTTTAAGAGAGCTTTCAGCTCAAAAGACTTTAAGTGAGCTTCAGATTTGACAATTTGAGGAAGAACAAAATATTAAGGAAAAAGCATGCAAGGATAAGAAAAGCATGAGCTTTAAGAAAGCTTTAAGTTTTAAGGGAGCTTTCAGCTCAAAAGACTTTAAGTGAGCTTCAGATTTGATCATTTGAGAATGAACATAATATTAAGGAAAAAGCATACAAGGATAATAAAAGCTCGAGCTTTAATAAAGCTTTAAGGTTTAAGAGAGCTTTTCGCTCTAAAGAGCTTTAAGAATGAGAATTAACAAAATATACTAGAAAAATAATAAAAGTATAATAAAAGCTCAAAATATATTAAATATTCCCAATGAGCTTTAAGTAAGCTTTATTGCATCTAGCTAAGTTGCATTAGAAGAGGGTTTCGCAGTGTTAGAAAAGGGCTTTAAAAACTGTCGTAAAGCTCTTCAAATGCTCTCCGTTATAGCTCTCAGTTATAGCTAGTTAGAGCTTTAAGCTTAAAGCGAACTTCAAACAAGTAAGAATGCTTTAGACGAGGTTACCCGACCGCCTACCCGGCTGTTATTGCTGTACAAAGTAGAAAAGTGACTAAAAACTATTAAAGTCTCCTTTAAGCTCATGAAGCTCTCTTAAAGCTCACCTTAAAGCTTCAATAAAAACTGTTCAGCAAAGCCCTGTTGAACAATTAAGACACATAAGTTAATGATTCGTTTAATAATGAGTCGAGGCACTTCTTTAAAACTGTTCTCGCCAACTTCCTGCGGCAATTCGTAGTCTTAAAGCTCATCTTAAAGCTCTTTTCACTTGTTGAACTTTCCCTTTTCACTGTCGAACAATTAAGACACTTTCGTTAATAATTCGTTTGATTAACTGTTAATTCACTTCTTTGAAGATGCTCTCGCCAACTTGCTGCAGCAATTTGTAGTCTTAAAGCTCGCTTAAAGCTCGCCTAAAGCTCGCTTAAAGCTCGCTTAAAGCTTTTGGTTAAGAAGTTAACCCTGCTTAGGTCTCTCTTAATGCATTCTTCTGCCTGCTTTCAGGTGGTCAAGTCAACGCTGACGCCGGCGTACAATGAGAGCTTCAACTTTGGACTGAAGCGAGAGGCGGGCAGGCGATCGTTGTGGTTCCATCTGTACCACAATGGGCCCGCGCACACGCTGATCGGCGAGGCGGAGATGGAGATTGGCGAGATGACGCGTCCGATAACCACATGGATACCGTTGTCCGATTCGCGCAAATGCAATGCCCGCTGGGGTGAGCTGATGTTCTCGCTGAGCTATTTGCCGACGGCGGAGCGGCTCACCATAGTCGTCGTGAAGGGACGCAATCTCAAGCTGGACCCGGAAGCCGAGCAGCAGCAGCAGGAGCAGCAATCGGACGCAGTGCAGCACGTGTTTGTCAAGGTAAGGATTGCTCGCTGGATTTAGGTCGACCCATGCTCGAAGTTCGATTTGTTCCGTAGGTCTATCTGATGAACAACGACAAGAAGGTGCTGAAGAAGCGCACCTCGCTGAAGCGCAAGGATCGCTGCCCCATTTTCAACGAGTCGATGATCTTCAGTGTGCCGCCCCCGGGTCTGACCACAATCCAGCTGCGCCTCACCGTCTTCGGTGTGACGGACCATGGGATTGTGGCATTGGGTCATGTCATTGCCGGCAGCTGTGCGGTCGGCAAGGGTCTGCGCCACTGGCATCAGATGCTCTCCTCGCTGCGCAAGCCGGTTGCCATGTGGCATGTGCTACGACGCGCCGCCAATCAGCCCGTGTTCATTGGCGGCGCCGAGGCCGTTGTCGCCGCCATGCAGAGCACCCTGCAGCGGGCCAGCGCCAAGCGCAACAGCATCGTCTAGACGGGTGAGGCGGACAACTGGTGAGGCAGCTGGAGCGGGAGCGGGAGCCGGAGCGGGAGCAGAAAATGGAGCGCGTACTGAAGCAGGAAGTGGAGCTAGAGCTCGAGCAGGAACTGGAGCGATAATTGGAGCTAGAGCGGAGCGGGATTTGGAGCGAGAATTTCAGCAGGAACTGGAGCAGGAACTGGAGCAGGAACTGAAGCAGGAACTGAAGCAGAAAGTGGAGCTAGAGCTGGAGCGAGAACTTGGGCCAGAGCTGTAGCAGAAACTGGAGCGAGAACTAGGAAAAGAACTGGAGAGAAAACTCTATTGAGAGCTGGATTGGGAACTCAAGCAGGAACTGGAGCAATAACTAGAGCAAATACTGGAGCAAGAGCTGGAGCAAGAGCTGGAGTCAGAGCTGAAGCAGGAACTATAGCAGGAACTGGAGCAGGAACTGGAGCAAGAGCTGGAGTCATAGCTGAAGTAAGAAGTTGAGCAGGAACTGGAGCAGGAACTGAAGCAGGAACTGGAACAAGAGCTGGAGCAAGAGCTGGAGCGAGAACTGGAGCAGGAACTGGAGTAAGAGGTGGAGCAAGAGCTGGAGTCAGAGCTGAAGCAGGAACTGGAGCCACAGCTGGAGTCATAGCTGAAGTAAGAACTTGAGCGAGAACTGGAGCAGGAACTAAAGCAGGAACTGAAGCAGGAACTGGAGCAAAAGCTTAAGCGAGACTTGCAGCCAGAAATGAAGCAGTAATCGGAGCAGTAATCAGGAACTGAATCAGGAACTGGAGCAGGAACAAGAGCAGGAACTGGAGCGAGAACTTGGGCTAGAGCTGAAGCAGAAACTGGAGCGAGAACTAGGAAAAGAACTGGAGAGAAAACTCTATTGACAGCTGGATTGGGAACTCAAACAGGAACTGGAGCAGGAACTAGAGCAAATACTGGAGCAAGAGCTGGAGTCAGAGCTGAAGTAAGAACTTGAGCGAGAACTGGAGCAGGAGCAAGAGCAGGAACTGAAGCAAGAGCTGGAGTCAGAGCTGAAGCAGGAACTGGAGCAGGAACTGGAACAAGAGCTGGAGCAAGAGCTGAAGCAGGAAGTGGAGCTAGAGCTGGAGCGAGAACTTGAGCAGGAACTGGAGCCAGAGCTGGAGCGAGAACTTGGGCTTGAGCAAGAATTGGAGCGGGAACTAAAGCAGGAACTGAAGCAGGAACTGGAGCAAAAGCTTAAGCGAGACTTGCAGCCAGAAATGAAGCAGTAATCGGAGCGAGAACTGAATCAGAAACTGGAGCAGGAACTGGAGCAGGAACTGGAGCAGGAACTGGAGCAGGAACTTGAGCGAAAACTGGA
Organism: Drosophila lacicola; assembly: GCA_035045355.1. Classification (NCBI taxonomy): domain Eukaryota; kingdom Metazoa; phylum Arthropoda; class Insecta; order Diptera; family Drosophilidae; genus Drosophila; species Drosophila lacicola. Next base: position 1,116,274 of record JAWNPB010000148.1, on the reverse strand, counting down.
GCAGGAACTGAATCATGAACTGAAAAATGAACTGGAACTGGTAACTGGAATGCGATCTCCAGCGAGAACTCAAGCGTAAGCTAGATTAAGAGTTGCATCTTAATGCAAGGATGTTGCGATTGCATTCCGACAGAAGTCACATTCCGCCTCGCTCAAGCCACGCCCACAAATTACACACCACACACACACCATATACCCACAAGCCAAATCCCGCATCCAACTGCAATGTGCAATTGTTCCAGCTCCAAGATGGCAGCCTCTGCATTGCATTTACTAAAATTTCTTACTTTTCTACAAGTTTCCTAAAACCAAAACTTAACAGAAAACCCGCACCAAAGGACAAATCGAGCCTATTAACTAGTTATACACACACACATATATATAAATATATATATATATATAAATATATATATAGATAGATATAAACTATATATATGTAGTCGTATGCATGCACAATATTCCATATATGTACTCATTAAATACTGCACGCATTGTTATCAAGCATTTAGCACTTATCGATAATTATCGAGCTGCAAGCATTTACCACTTATCGATAATTATCGAGCTGTTAAATATCGATCAGATCTAGATCTTCGACAAGTCGTATGTTAAATACCCTCGCAATACTCTAAGATATTCGATTCGTTTTGGTTTGCTTCACTTCAATCAAGCCGACTTTACCGAGAAATTATTGCGTCAACTTATTTGGATATTGTAAAAACTCGAAATGTCTGAAAATGTTGCAAAATGATAGTTCCAACTGATAACAGAGATCGGATATATCTACTCATATATTACTGATTGACTGACTTACTCGCTGATTGACTGACTGACTGACTGATTGACTGACAGAGCGATTGATTGCGATAGATTTATCGTGACTAGATTTTCGATAACTTCCATTTTGAATGCAACTCTCGATTGCGATAAATCTTTTGTGATGATACTTTCAATAACACAGATCGGTTACATATATGTATATTGATTGACGGATTGACAGACTGATTGAATTACTGACTAACTGATTGCGATAGATCTTTTGTGACGGGATTTTCGATAACATAAGTCGAAATATATCTACTCATATAGACTGACTGACTGACTGACGGACTGATTGACTGATTGACTGACTGTCTGGCTAACTGACTGAGTGATTGATTGCGATAGATCTTTTGAATGCAAGTCGTGATTGCGAAAGATCATTTGTGACGGGATTTTTGATAGAACAGATCGGACATATACTCATATATAACTGACAGACTGACTGACTGACTGACGGACTGACTGACGGACTGACTGACTGATTGATCGATTACCCTCACTTGAATGCAAGTCGTGATTGCGATAGATATTTTGATTGACAGACTGATAGACTGCTTGATTGACTGACTGACTGACTGACTGACTGATTGACTGACTGATTCGATAGATATTCAGTGACAAGATTTTCGCAAACTTCCAATTGAATGCACTTTTATGTTTTTCATCCGAACTGTTCCGCATTTGTTCTTCTTCTTTAAATACCTTATGAATGAATGAGCTATTTTTTTCGGATGACAAATAACATGCGGCCGGGCAAAGCCGGTTAACTTATAAATTATATGCATAAATATATAAATATATATATCAATTATATTCTATGAATAGATAAAACGTTTTCTGGCAATCAAGATACTTGAAATATTTAAATACAAAGTGGAAAATGTTGCGAGCGAAAAAAAGGAAAATTGTGGAAGGAAAATAATTGCATATGAAAAAAAACCGTGGAAGGAAAACCCGATTCGAGCAATGTGATATGTAATAATTCAGATTTAGCTAATTAAACGAGATATATGTGAATGTATGTGTGTATTTGTATTCGAACTCGCATTCGTATTCGTATTCGTATTCGTATTCGTATTCGTATTTGTATTCGAACTCGTATTCGTATTCGTATTTGTATTTGTATTTGTATTTGTATTTGTATTCGAACTCGTATTCGTATTAATTTGAAAGCCAGCAAGTATTTACGAATGGTATTATGTTAGTTATATATATATATATATATATATATATATATACTCGATAGATCAACAGACTTGGCACAGTTTGGAGTTAACGAAAACGTTTTCGAGTGGAAATAAGATTTACCAAAGTAACAATAATCAAAATACACATAAATCAGATCGATTCGATCGTTATTTCATTTACCCCAAGACCTAATTACGATCCAAACAGCCCGAAGAAAGAACTAACTTTGCAAATACCCTTGTAGAATGTGCGAGAAGCAGACGGCATATCGAATATCTGGAATAACATATAAGATTTTCCATATAAAAACTTATTCCTCGAACGATTCTAAGGGAAGAACTATATGATATAACAGTCAAATGTGTAGAAAAATGTTACAGATCGCCAAGTCTGGTAAAGATAATATATATATAATATATATATATTTTCTTTTGCCAGATAACAGCGGGAGATTTAAGCTATATATAGAGATGATCATCAAAGGGAATTTATTTCCGAGCAATCAATTCCTATAGATTCTTCCGAGCGAGCTCTATAAACTCCAACTTCGATTCTGTACCAGAATATATATATAAATAAATTTCATTTCTCACAAAATAATCGCAAACCGAAAGCCACACAAATTAAAGCAAAAGACAATAACTTTGCAAGCATTTAAGAGAGATTAGAAAAAAAAAGCAATTTATTATTAGTAAAAATTGATAACTTGAAGCACAAATCAGACAATTTGTTAACCCGCACTGAACCCAGGCTATATATATTACCTGTATATATATAATATATATCTATATCGATCTATAGCTAAGCGTATTCGAAGAAATCGAAAAAACTATAATAGAACTATATAAATGACCAATCCAATCCAAAACCTGGCACACAAAACCTTTAGCAGCTTTAATATTCCAACTAAGTAAAAAGTAAAAATATCTAAATGAAGATAAATTAATATCTAAACGAAAACTTATAGAAAATTCAAGAAATAGCCGTAATTACTTACAAAATTAATTATGCAAATATCCGTTTTGTACTTTAACTAGGAATCAAGCGAAAAAAACATAATTAAAGATTGTTAAAAACTTAGTTAAATAATTCTCGTGTTGAATATTTGTATTAACTTACATGCAGCTAAGTGCAACACACACACACACACACACACACACATACTATATATACCTTATATATACACATATATATATATATCTATATCTATATTGGATAGATGTAAACGATCTATATGCGAATGCTACAAATTGTTATACAAATAAAAATCGAATTGAAATAAAACAAAAGAACATTCAAAAAGATTAACAACCAAGCACGCTCCACTTGTGTTTACTCGACGTGCGTATACCCTGTAATTTGATTGAATGTGACACCACATAGATCTGATTTTAAACTGAAGACTAGATTTGGCATATGAGAGAAGAAGAGAGAAGAACAGAGAAGAAGCATATTCTCAGTCCAGAGAAAAGTCTCGCGCTGAGAATATTATCGAGAATACAAAGAGAGAGTATAGAGTATTATATTAGAGTATTATAGATCTTTAAAGTCGCATAAAATGAGCAAAATACAAGAGTATTATAGATCTTGAAGATTCAATAAGATAAGATATCGATTATTTCGAATTAAAACCGAATTCAACCTAACCCAACTTTAAATTCAATGATTATTATAGAGTATTATAATAGAGTATTATAGATACTTAAAGTCCCATCAAATAATATCTAGATTATTTGCTGTTTTTCTCAAGAAGAACCATAAATATTTTGCTATAAATCAGAGCAAAGTCTTTTCAATATAACCTCACTTTAAATGCATTCACAATAGATTCAAGTTAACCTAAAATTGATAATAAACACAAGATTTTCGAAGCAAAGTTAACGCTTTGATTCTACAAAGATTTCGCGGACTCTTCTCCAGATTGATGCCCAAAGAACTGAACAATATTGTGACTTGAATGTGAATACAGGGTATACGAAGTGAAAAATCTCAAAAAAAAAAAAACAAAGCAATTAAAATTGATACTCTTGTGGACACACGCACAGCAGACGACAGATGTAGAGATACATTTGTATCTTTGTGCGGTTTTCAATTGAATTTCCAATTTCAATTTGTCTGATGCCAGCCAGCTGCTGTGCTGCCATTGGATCGGCTATTTTTAGTCACAGCGATTAGCAGCCAATGGGAAGGCAGCGGGGATTCATCCACTTGACGTCGTCGTCGTCTCGGTCGCTGCCAGACTGTCTGGCAAGTAGCAGAAATCACTTCACTCGCAACTCGACGCGATCAACCGGACCGGACCCGGGTCCTTGCCTGATAAGAGATCCTTTCAGTTCATAGCTGGCCGTGCTACCGATTAGATCGTTCTCTCTTTGTACTCCAAACAATCGATTAGGCTATAAAAAACGTGATGCAGTCGTTGACCGTCAACCTGGTTGGCAGCTCCAAGGAGCGGCGTATGCTGCGCACGCCCAAGTGCGCCCGCTGTCGCAATCATGGCGTCATCTCGTGCGTCAAGGGCCACAAGAGGCTGTGCCGCTGGCGCGAATGCTGCTGCCCCAATTGCCAGCTGGTCGTCGATCGACAGCGCGTCATGGCCGCCCAGGTGGCGCTGCGACGCCAACAAACCATGGAGGCTCTGGAGGCACATGCCGCGGAGTCGCCGCATCCCAATGGCAGCGATGAGGAGCAGCCGACGCCGCCGTCGCCGCCGTCGCTGACCACGCCCACCAAATGCAGCACCATGGCGGCGAATACGCTGCGCACACGCCAGGCCCTGATCGCCCAGAAGCGCATCTACAAGCAACGGCTGCGCAATCTGCAGCAGTCCACGCTGCACATCACCGCGGCCATGGAAGGTAAGTCCACCTCAAAGCTGGCCAAAAATTCGATTTAAAAAAAACGGCTAAATAGAGGCAGTTTAGAAAGAAGCAGTAGAGGGAATTTCGATATGATACCTTTAAATTACCCTTTAGCACAATATAACAATTATTATATAGTAATAATATTATAAAAGGCAACAGTTCAAATTTCACAAACATCAAAAGTCCTGAAAGTCCGTAAAGTCGTACAAGCAAAATTGTCCATTCAAAATAGTCCGTTTTCAAGCTAATAGCTAGTTGCCTAAACAAAAATACTAGATTTAGCTAGAAAATAGCTAAATTAGCAGCAACATTGCAAGACGGTCGCCCGCCATGCGGTGCCAGACTGTCTGGCAAGGCTTGTAACCCGAGCAAGGCGTGCAAAAGAGAGAGCGCGAGAGAGCGAGCGGGGGAGTGAGAGCTGGCTAGCGACAGGAAATGCCTGATTCCTTACAAAAACAACAATAACAATAAGAAGAAGAGGCAACAAATTTGTTAAAAATCAACCAATGTAATTGAACGCCTGTCGTATGTGTCCAATCCGTTGCTGAAGCCCAATTTTCTTTGCATTGTGTAAATCGATACGTGAAAACGGAAAAACCTCTTGAGGCAAATGTGGCAAAAGTCAACGGGGCAACGACAACAAGCAACAACAATACGTTGCAAGGGTGCACATTTTCGAATATATGTATTTAACTTTTCCATCTGGTTTCCAAGTAAACGAAAATAATCACGCAGACAATTTTGGTGCCGTGCTGTCTGGTTATGGTCTTTGGCTCTAGGATCTTTGCTTGTGCAGCTCAAATTACGCCTCAATTTCCACATGCTACACTCGGAGAAATTGTCACTCGAAATTCAAGTATACCGAAATATTCATTGATTAAGTATCAATTATGGGCTTAAAAACTGATCATAAGAATAGAGTAAAGAATTTCGTTCTCAGGTTAAGATATTTATGATCCTTTACAATGTACTTGATTTGACTACAACATACTTGGTTCTTTCTCTGAGTGTACATAGTAGATATTCGGTGTGCTGAACGAATTGAGACAATTTGAAAGCAATTTGTACAATAGATTTGACGCCAACGTCAAGATCAAAGAGCTCGCTCGCACAGCCCCCTCCCCCTCTCCTCTCCTCTCCACCGCCTTCACAACTTATAGCGTGTAATTTCAAATCTAATGCCACGCCTCCCGCCCTCTTCTCATATCCACTTGCAGAGTACAAGCAGCGCTTTCCCACGTTCAATTCACCGCTGCTGGAACGCATGCGCAAGCGTCGCGCGTTCGCCGACCCGGAACTGAACTATGCAATGGATACAACGCTACTTGGCAGCTCCGCCTGCGGCGGCGCAGCAGCTCCTTTGGCAACGCCGCCAACAGCAATTGGCAACGCCTTTTATGATCTATTGGGCAATGCCGCCGCCGCTGCAGCAGCTGCGCAACAGGAGCAGCATCGGCAGGCATATCAATCAATGCCGCGCATTACGCAGACGCCCACGCCAACGCCCATCGTCAAGAAGCCCAAGCTGAGTTTTTCAATTGAGTCGATAATTGGCATCAGCACGTAGCCGAGAAGCGGAAAAACATTCGCATTTTGTATATAGACAATTTTTTGAACTAACCTTTTTTTTATTAGTATTATGATTCTTAGGAAATAAAACAATTTTCACCGGATTTCAAATGTCTTGCTTTTTTGCTGAGCCGATTTATCGATAACTAAGTTGCAAATATGGCAACATTATCAAAATACATGTTGCCAAATAGTTAAAAAAACAGTCGCATTTTGTACATAGACCTTTTTTTTAGCCACCCTTTTTTTAGTATTTTGATTCTTAGGAAATAAAACAATTTTCGCCCGATTTCAAATGTGTGTATATAATTGATTGAACTGATTTAAAAATTGCGCGCGCGAATCATATTTATAGAAAATTTATCGATAACTCAGTTGCACTACGTGATCGGCGCTGAAATTGTATCGCAAATATGGCAACGTTATAAAAATATATGCTGCCACTTGTCAAAGCGTGACCGTGATTTGGTATTTTTATGTGGCGCAGTCACTGTTTGGCGCCTATTGCACATCTTTCACATGGAACAACAACAACACACAACTTTCGCCCGCTGCTGACTCAGAAATGACAACAATATTTTACGCAGAACCCGAACTGGTGCTGGGCCATGGTCGCAGGGTGCTGTTTCTCAATCCCAATGATCTGCAAATCTTCAAGGACATCGAATTGCCAGCGGACCTAACAACATGTGGACTCAAAATCGCCGCTGCCGACGCGACTGAGGAGCAGCAGCAGCAGCAGCAGCCGGTTGGCTCGGAGAAGGCGGCAGCTGGTGCAAATTTGGAGGTGTCCATAGTAAACGTGAGCTATTCGCCAGATCGACAACTGATTGCGCTGACCACGGCTGGCCAAAAGGCGCTGCTGCTGTACAAAAGCCGGCCCGAGCACGCCAAGCTGCTGTCCGTACGCGCCCTGGCCCGTGCCTCCAGTGCACTGGCCTTTGCGCCGGACTCGCGATCGGTGCTGGTCACGGACAAGACCGGTGATTGTTATCGCTACGATTGCGTGGAGCTCGAGGCGACGCCACAATTGCTGCTGGGCCACCTGAGCATCGTTTACGATATACTGTGGACGCCGGATCAGAAGCACATCATCACCTGCGATCGCGATGATAAGATACGGGTCACCAACTATCCGGCCACCTATGACATACACAGCTATTGCCTGGGCCACAAGGAGTTCGTCTCCGGCCTGGCGCTTCTCACTGGCACCGAGCATCTCGTCTCCGTTTCCGGCGACAAGACGCTGCGTATCTGGAATTACACGACAGGCAAGCAGCTGCTGCAACACGAGCTGCCCGCGCCGGCCGTGCGCCTGCAGTTGCGCGGCCATCAAGCGGCCGTGCTCTTCTACGAACACGTCGAAGCGATTGGCCTCTACGAGCTGGCGCTGGAGGAGCGAGGCAGCGATAACTGGACTGTGGCACGGCAGCAACTGGTGCGCGCCGAGGCGGGCAGCTGGCACATCAGCTGCTTTGCGCTCACCAGCGACAGCATCTACGTGGCCGGCGTCCTCGACGAGCGCCTCACGCTGCGCGTCTACAACAGCAGCGACGGCGAGCTGGCCACAACGACGCTGCCCACGGGCTGGCTGGACATGGTCACTGAGCGCTTTGCCGACGAGAGGTGCGTGCCCGAGGATCTGTCCGTGTGGTTCAAGAAGCGCTACGACAACGTCAGCGACTACCTCGAACGCAAGAAGCGACGCATCGAGGATCAGCAGCAGCAAAAAAGCTGACAATTTCACGAAAATTATATAAATAAATTATATTATATAAATATACATATATATATATATATATGTATATGTTAACCAGTTGCAATTTTGATCTGCAAGTACTTAAAATATTCGCCTAGATTTGGTTGCATCTCGTGCTTTAATTCCCGACTTCACCAATAAAATCCTCATTTTTCCTACTATTGAAATTGAAAATAGTTATACAAGCTATACGACCAGGGAATACCCTGAACCCTTTTCCTCCAACAGGTGACAGGTATAAAAAGGAAAGATACTTGATATATATATATATATATACTATATTCTAGAAGCTACATGTCAAGTTTGGCGACTCTAGCTCATATTATTTGCCGAAATTGCCCAAAAAAACAGAATTTCCATATCGATTATAGATTTATCGATTACTTGAAAGCGGGCCAAGTTATCGAATATCGGAAACAAACTCGATCTGCGCGTGGACTAGGAGCAGCTACAGCCAAAATTTCAAGTCTCTAGCTCTTATAGGTTTCGAGATCCTTGCGTTCATACAGACGGATAAACAGACGAACGGACGGACGGAGAGACGGTCGGACAGACGGACATGGCTAGATCGACTCGGCTATTGATGCTGATCAAGAATATATATACTTTATGGGTTCGGAGATGTCTTCTGCTGCCTGTTACATACATTTGCACAAATACATTATACCCATTTTCAATTGGGTGCAGGGCATAAAAAAGTCGTAAATGCCATGTGATTCTCCTGATTTCCGAATTGAGATCCATGCTAGAAACATCTGACAAATCTGTATGCTCATTAATATCTAAACACATTGCTTGTAACAATTTTTCTGCCAACAGTTAATAACATATTGATTAAGTATCTGTCCAATCCAATCCACATTGTCGTGCGAGTACATAATGTTATTGATATTTATTTAATATTTAGTTAGTTTGCATTTGACAAGATGTAATTAAACTGGCTTGTAGTCCAATTTGCTTTCAAGCTTCTTGTTGTCCGACACCTTGCGGACGGCCTTCATGAAATCCTCCTGAATAACATATTCACGTTCGGCCCTGCAAGCAAATTTTTAAATATTGAATTAGAAAGTAGCACGGAAGCAGCTGCAACTGGAGTCAAACCTGATGGCAAAGAGGCCCGCCTCGGTGCAGACATTACGCAAATCGGCGCCGTTAAAGTTATCCGACAACTTGACAATGGCCTCATAGTCCATCTCGCCGTGCTTGGCTATCTTGAGCGCGTGAATCTTGAGTATCTCCAAGCTGAAAACAATACATATTTAAATAGAATTGAAGGTTTTATGTTTGTGGTTGCAGTTTACCGCGCCTGCTCGTTGGGCAATGGAATTTCGATTTTGCGATCCAAGCGACCGGGACGCAATAGGGCCGGATCTAGCGTATCTGGCCGATTGGTGGCCATGATCATTTTCACCTGACCCAGCGAATCGAAGCCGTCCATTTGATTCAGCAGCTCCATCAGCGTGCGCTGAATCTCACGATCCGCTGACGTGCCCTCAGAGAAACGACGACCGCCAATCGCATCGATTTCATCCATGAATATAATGCAGGGCTGATGATCGCGGGCATAGTTGAACATTTCACGTATCAGACGTGCACTCTCGCCAATATACTTGTCCACAATGGCCGAGGAGACGACCTTCAGGAAATTGGCGTCCAGCTGTGAGGCAACAGCGCGCGCCAGCAGCGTCTTCCCGGTCCCGGGCGGTCCATACAACAGACATCCCTTCGGCGGCGTAATGCCGACGCGCAGAAATAGCTCCGGATTGAGCAGCGGCAGCTCAATAACCTCGCGCAGCTCACGTATCTGCTCGGTTAGGCCACCAATGGCCGAGTAGGTAACATCGCCAGGATCCTCGTGCGACATATTGTACACCAGCGGATCGACTTCGCGCGGCAAATAGCGCATTATTGTCAGCGTCGTCATATCGAGGGCGACGCGTGTTCCCGACTTCAGCTTGGCCTTGTCCAACTGGCGACGACAGCCGACCACATAGCGCGGTCCATTCGTTGCTTTGACAATGACTAAAAGAGAAGCAACAGAAGTTAGTCCATAAGCATATATATCCCGGATCAGACCCAGTCGATCTGGACATGTCCGTCTTTGTATAAAGTAGTCGATGTCCTTCTACGATTTCTATCATGCTCCACGCATACGAGATCCCATCAAAATCGGACTGCTATATCCTATATCCTTATTTAACTCAGCTGCGATTCACAATTCTCCTCAGGATTCTCCTCACCCGTTTTTAATGCTCGGCGCGCGCCTTTCTTTCTTGTTCCCCTAGCCAAGCTCGGCCATTTGGAGTGTTAATATTTACAATCAAAATATCGAAATAACAGCACACTTCAACTATAGCACAACTTATATTTAATCTAAATAGTTATTTCTTAGTTTTAGTACTTACACTTATCCTCGGTCAATTGTTTCAGCACCTCGCCCACAATTTGGCCGACGCTCTGCAGCGCTTTTAGATCATTTTCGGATTTGTCATACAATTTAGTCAGCTCCTTGAGTTCCTCGCGCTCTATGGTCGAATTATATATTTAATTGTTAAAACCTGATAGTAGTTATTTAATTATTAATTTTGCACCCACTTTCTTTGAGGCGGCCGTCGACTTCTTTGTGCTCCAGCAGTTTCTTTCTGTAGTCGGAGAGCGCCTTTTCGCGTATACTCTCCGTGGTTGGAGCTGCGGTTACGGTCATTTTAGATGATTATTTGCAATGCTTTTAACAGTTTATAAACAATTGCTAAATAAAAACGAAGCTGTCTAATGATATTGCAGTTTTGCAAAACAGTGTGACCGGCTTTGGGCGGGCACCGACAATGCCATAGACAAATGCCGAAGCTAGTATTTTAAATATACTGAATATGCCCTGAACAGTAGTATGCTGTTCACTGCAGTGCAAAATAATTCAAACAAAGAACGAAATAAAACCTTGTGCAGTTGCAAAATCACTTTGACAATTCTATAGAGCTAAAAACAAAGCGCAAAACGAAAGGCGTATTAAAGCAGAAATAATCAAATTAACATATACTGCAGAGGCCGTTGCGCAGCCACGTACAATTTGAGCGCGTGACGTCACAAGCCACACAATTACTGTTACGCAGACAATCTATAATCGTCCATGCAGTCCTGCAGTGTGCCATAATGCCGTTGACCGCCCAATTTGTGCGCAATTTGCAGCGTTTCCGGCTGGTGACCTTTGACGTAACGGATACGCTGCTCCGGCTCAAAGAGCCAACCAAACAATATGCCGAAACGGCAGAAGAATGCGGTATAACCGGCATAGACAGGGCACAGCTGGAACGCTGCTTTCGGCAACAATTCAAATTGATGGGCAGAACGCACCCGAATTTTGGCCGCTCTACGCCGGACATGAGCTGGCAATCCTGGTGGCTGCACGTGGTCGTCAACACGTTCACCTGCATGGACGCCAGCCTATCGCAGGCCCAGCTGCAAACTGTCGCCGAGCAGCTGCTGATCATTTTCCGTACCAGCGCCTGCTGGACGCACATCGAGGGCGCCACGGATTTTGTGCAGCACGTCCGTGAGGCCGGCAAATGTGTGGGCATCATATCGAATTTTGATCCCTCACTGCATCAGGTGCTCAGCGCCATGGGCTTCAATGACAAATTCGATTTTATACTCAACTCGTACGATGCCGGCGTCATGAAACCGGATCCGGCCATCTTTCAACTGGCGCTGCAGGGCCTCAATATAGCGCCCGCACAGGCGCTGCACATTGGCAATCAATTGGACATGGATTATGCGGGCGCACGCAACAGCGGCTGGAGCAGTCTGCTCGTTCAGCCCAAAAAAAAGCCGGATCCGGCGCCGGAGCCGGAGCCGGAGCCAGGCGATCCGGCCGGGCACACGTACGCCAGCCTCGCCGAGATGCTGCAGGCGCTCGAAACGCAGGCGATAGCCTGGTGAAAGAACAATTCACAAAAAATCCCAATCTCTTTTTTTATTTATTTATAATTTCATGTTCTATAATTTGTACGTACGTTAGTCGAGAGTTCACTGTACATAATTATAATAATCAAGCTGTGACATGGATCTGTTTTTAAATGAAGAAAATTAATCATATTTCTGATTAAATAAAAACATAAAAGAAAATTAATCTTATTTCTGATTAAATAAAAACATAAAAGAAAATTAATCTTATTTCTGATTAAATAAAAACATAAAAGAAAATTAATCTTATTTCTGATTAAATAAAAACATAAAAGAAAATTAATCTTATTTCTGATTAAATAAAAACATAAAAGAAAATTAATCTTATTTCTGATTAAATAAAAACATAAAAGAAAATGAATCTTATTTCTGATTAAATAAAAACATAAAAGAAAATTTATCTTATTTCTGATTAAATAAAAACATAAACAATTATAAAAAAGAAATTTTTTTTAGTTTTAGCTCCAAGAGTATTCAATTAATTATTTATTATTATTATCTTTTCATTAAGTATTTAAGATTATTGCTTAAAAATACAAAGATTAATTAAGTCTGGAGCTCGTTGAGCAAATAAAGTATACCCTATCTTTGCGTATTTGGGCATAGTTATCTTTAGCTCAGCTTAATGTATTAACAATTTTGTAAAAATTAATTAGAATTAGCTTAATTCGCATTTTGAGGCAAACATAAACTGAATTAAGATTATTTAACATTATTAGGAATTAATATATATTCTAGCATAAACAATAACTTAAAGTATTATTAATATATATGTACATAGAGATAAAAACATTGGCAACTTATTAATAAGAATTTAAAAAGAAACAAGTAAGAGTTTCTAGGCCCGACTAGGGGATACCCTGTACCCTCTTCTCCCAACAGGCGATATAGGTATAAAGTGAAAGACTCTAGCTCAGATTATTTTTTATCGATAACTTGGAAACGGGCCAAGTTATCGAATATCGGAAACAAACTCGAACTGCGCGTGGACTAGGAGCACCTACAGCCAAAATTTCAAGTCTCTAGCTCTTATAGGTACCGAGATCCTTGCAGACAGACAGACAGACAGATATACCCCTTTTCAGCCATTGCCAGGGTATAAAACAGGGAGACAAACGAAAACAAATTTAAAAGCTAATTTGTGACCCGAAATGTTGTTGTTGCTTTTTGGGGGGGAATGCAGATTTGTGAGCAGCTCTACGTGGATTTCGTAGCCTTGGCGGGCATCTGGGCCTTGGCGGCCTTGAGCTGCTCGAGATTGAACTGTTTGCGTATCTCGGTGGAGACCTGCCGGATGACGCTCTCGGTGTTGGCCATCAGATCGCGTTCGAGGACATCGATATCGATGTCCTTGCTCTCGAGCCGCATCTGCATGTCCGAGTAGAAGTCACAGAAGAGCACCGGCTCATCGGAGCCGTTCGGTGTGCGCGTACTGCAGTATTGTCCCCGCCGATGCAGATCCTCCGTGTTGGCCCGCGGGTCGAGAAAGCGACGGGCGCCCAACGGCAGCTGCTGCTGTACGAGTCGCTCGTGATGCTGCGATATGCGCTGCTTCAGCTTCTTGAACTCCTTCAGCTCGTTCTTCATGTACTTCACATAGCTGTACATCTTGGCTGTCTTCTTGGTGAGATTCTCCAGGCAGCTGATGAAGTTGCGCACCTGCTGTGTGCGCGGCAATGTGCTGGGATCGAGACGTTCGGCCTCATCGAAATGCTGCTGCGAACGATTGAAGTCGTGCTTCATGGCCAGCGCCGAGGCGAGCACCACATGGTTTTCGGCCACCTGCGGTGCATGCTCCACAGCGGCGCTGAGTATTAGATCCGCATCGGCCAGCCGGCCCATTCGGAAGAGTATCGTGCCCAGGCTTAGCAACGGTATATCCTTATGCTCCGGCGGCGCCAGCATTGTGGCCAGACGCGCGCAGGGCAGCGCCTGCAGCGCATTGCCGCGCATCCGCCAATAATACGAGCTGAGCGTATGGAATTTCCATGAGTCCGGCTGTCGGTGCAGTCCCTCCAGCGCAAAGCGTCGCGTCAGCTCGACCGTTGCGCTGCCAATGTTCGTGTCGTGCTCCCGATCCACATACGCCGACTCGAGCACCTCGGGCCGAAAGCTATCGAGATGATCGTATGTGGCCGGACCCACGCTCAGCTCATGGTAATTGCTGCAAATGGGCTCCAGGCTGCGATCGTGGCTTTTCGTGCGAATCGATGAAAGTGGCACGCCCTGCTGGTATTCACGGTGTTCGGGTAAATTGATGCGTTTCAGCTGATCGGGCGTGATTTTCAGATACGACATTCGCTTCTCCAGCAGATAATAGTCCATGGCGCATTTGGCCTGATCGGCCAGATCCTCGCCGAAGCGCATCGAGAAGCGCAAATGCTCGACAATTTGCTCCCGCTTGCGCAGCAGCTCCAAATAGCTGCGCTCCACAAACTCATTGTAGCGTATCTGCTCCAGAAAGGCGATCAGATTTTGCGGCTCTCGCATAAAGAACGGCGAATCCAATTTCTGTACAATGCGCTCATCCTTCAGCACCCAATGATTGCTGGCAATCAGCACGTGGATACAGCAGGCGGCAACCAGATACTGACACAGTCGCATTGTGCACGAGAGTCGCAGTTAATTGCGAGTTGCAAGCGAAAACATCTAAGCAGCGGCTTTTTTTTTGTTTTTTTGGATATGTAAATAAACACCGACAACAGTTTGTTTTGCACTTTTGGCCATTTTTAGTGCATTTCACATTAACAGTATTCGCCGCAAAAACGCCGCACTGTAAATATAACAGTAGCGTGTTAAGGTACCATGAAAGCCAGTATTGCCACATCGGCAAAATCTAGCCTTTTTTAAATTCAGCGGGCATACTGACTGATATAAATATTTTAAGTGCATATTTCTTGGTACATTATCATAATTTTGTGAACATATCCCTTTATCACAAGCAATGCCATAAAATGCTCTACGCTATACCTTACAGATGCGAGTTTCAAAAATGTCTATATACAGCCGTTGCCGACTCTACTTGGTCTCATCGTACTCATATTTACATCATTAAAAATTTTAAGATTCGCTCACCTATAATGCCTGCACTAAAATAAATGAATAAGGATATTTTAAAAAGCAGTATAAATATTTTTAAACTCAAATTTAGCTTTTTTAACCAACTCTCTTCTAGAACTTGCATCTTTTGTTCATCAAAAGTTGGCAACACTGACGAAAGCACTAGTTTGCGGTTTCGTGTGGCCAAATTTATAAAAACTTTTCTCATTATATCTATTTTTGTTTAATTTGCTTATTTCTGCATACATAAAAGTTAGTTTGTCTGATAACCTGTTTATGATTCAATGGCCCGGCAAAGATAAACTTGTCTACATGTAGTTCTTTGAAGTGGATTTTTATGTTTGGTATTTTTAAACGAAACATCGGGTATTTTTGCATTGATCGCTAGCGGTCACACGGCTTGCTACATAAAATGCGAAAAAACGGAATCGCGGAGAGCTGTAACGCGGAATAGTACATTAAAAATAATCGTTAATCGCGTGCGTGTTTTTTTTCTTTAACCGCTACACGGCACTTTATTGCTAAATATATTTTCATTGTCGTTAATTACAACGCGTCTTAAATAGGATAAATATGGGAAAATGAGACGTCGCGTTCATGCGAAGTAGTTGAAAAAGAAGGCACACACACATACAACATACATACGCACGCACGTCGTTGCGAAGGAATATATGTATCTACACATGCATGTGAATGTATGAGTGTGCGCTGGTGTGTGCGGCCGTGTGTGTGTGTGTCGTGCGTTAGCTACTGAGAGTCTCGACTCCAAGAGAGAGAGAGAGAGTGAGAGAGAGCGAATAAGAGGAGGGGTGGGGACAGAACGGCGGCGTTTGAGCGTTGAAAAAAAAACGTAAAAATGAACTGGCACAGCCGACGACGACTACTACAAAACAAACGCCAAAGTACGTACTATGTTCTACTACGGCTACAACTGTGATATTTGGATATAAAGCCGCCCCGCACCGAAAAAAAAAACAAGCTCCGTACGTGTATACGTACGCTTGTGTCTCTGCCGCTGGACGACGGAAAGAAAGAAAAAGAAAAAACTAGAGCTATCGAAGCAACAGACAAAGCGGCATCATCCAGAATCGAAAGAAGCAGACACAGACACAGCAGCAGCACCACCACCACCACCTCAGTGAATATTATTAAAGGTACGTACATACGTACATGTGTATATGTGTAATAGGCGCCGCCATTTTCCGTGTGATCCATGTAACAAGCTGAAAGAAAAAAAACCTGGACCTAGGGTTGGCAATGTGCGCATTAAAATCAATCTGAGCATTGTCTACAGCTTACAATTGGGTCCATATACGACATGGAGCTCCCCATTTAGGTCACAATAAACAATTGCCGAAATGTTTTGCAATTGTTGTTAATTCGCCGAGTTGAAACTTGCAATGTTTGTTGCTGCAAAATACTTGACAACCCTGCAGCCTTTTTCTTTGTTGACATTTTCGCTTGTGTGTGTGTGCGTGTGCGTGTATGTGTGACTGTGTGAGTTGTGCCTGAAGTGAAGCAGCGATAGTACTGCCACAAATCTACAATTTTTGTCTGGTCCTATATGAACTAGTGCTACAATGCCACTAAATTTGCATTTTAACTAGCGCTTGGAATGAAAACACACCAAATAAACGATTAGCCAATTTACCGACATTTACTTTTCCAAAAGTGGCAACCTTGCGCAGGTCACTCTCATTTATTTTGAGTCTGCAATGCGCATGAGTGCATAGTTGCTCTCGCTCTCGCACCCAAGCGAATGCATGTGTGCTGCTGTCTTGTGAACAGCTGAGAGCTGCAGCAGCTTTTGGGCACCAATAAAATACACACACACACACACACAAATATATATATATATATATATATATATAACTCACGCACACATATTTGCAATTATTGCAGCAGTGACAATACAACAAAGCCGCTAGGCGTTGTAAAATTTTTTTTGCCTATTGGCTCTGTAAGTTTGACTGTGTGAGTTGTGCGTGTTGTGCAAAATTAACCCATAACCGTTTCGCATTGTTTTTTTTTTTGTATTTTGTTTTGGCCTGAAACCTAACGAAATAATATTACTGCTTTTATTACACATGTGCTTCCATGTTAATTGATTTTTGTTTTGCACGTGTATAAGTGCCGAGAGAGTGGTCAGCAGAGAGGGAGAGAGAGAGAGAGAGAGCGAACGAACGCGTGCCGTCTGTCGACCTCGCATCTTTTCCTCTTTCCATCCACCCACAGCCGCATCGCAGGGCGAAGCCATAAAATAATTTTCAAATCAAGTTGAATGTGCAAATTGCATTTATGATTTATATGTAAATATGATTGCACACAGTTTGTACTGTACGTACGTATGCTCGGCAGAGATTTTCTGCGTTCCTTTGTGCATCGTTAGCCGTCTTGCTGGGTTCTCGCTCTGGCTCGCAAATTGTGTACGCTTATCATTTATCAGCGGCGTCAGCAGAAACAACTTTTGCTTTTGAGAGCTTTTCTGTAAATTCGAGTGTGCGTGTGTGTGTGCGCGAATATTCTGTGCCTGGAGTCAATGTTGCCATCTCGTTTGTTTCTATATAAAATTACGTACGGCTACAATGTGTTATAATTTGGGTTTTTTTCTGCAAACTCAAATTGGACAAGGCAATTGAAACATATTTATGTTCATATTTTCTGCATGACCATGACATGCATTAAGCCAAATATGTAATGTGGCATTCATGTAAAATTACAACAAAGGGTCTCAATTGCTGATGAGAAGCAGCAGCCATTTGCACTCTTTCTATCTTTTTCACTCTCACTTCGGTTCGAAAGCAAGTTGCCATATCTTTAAAATCATTGCAATGAATGCTGGCTAGTACGCTGAGCATGAAAAACCAAAAAAAATATACCGAATTCATGAAAAAAGTGACTTATTTTTAGACTGTGTCAGGTTTTTGTTTATGCGTAGCAAAAGCCGGCAAATAATGCGACACAGCTAGTCGATTTTCAAATAGTGAGCTGGCCACACTGTTGCCTGAAATTCAAAAGAAAATACAATAGCTTAACAAAAATTTTGTTCAAAATAATTGCAATAATTGTTTTTGCCTGTTTACAGACTGCACACATATACAGAATGGTCGTCGGCTCGAATCATACGCGGCGCAGTGAAACTGCCGGCAGATACACAAACAGCAGCAGCAACACGAATAGCAGCGGCAGCAACAACAACAACAATTCCACCAGCTCAACGTCTTCAATTGCAAACGCATCCTCAGCGGCGGCGGCGACGTTGTCGTCGTCCTTGTCGTCGTCGTCGTCAATGTCACACAACAACAACAATAACAATAACAAAAGCCAAAACTCAACTCTCAACAACAACAACAGCAGCAGCAGCAGCAGCAACTCACATCAACAGCAGCAGCAGCAGCATCATCATCATCAGCACAATCATCATCATTACCAGACGCAGCAGCAACAGAGCACAACGCATCATAGCTCCGCATCAGCACCGGCAACATCTTCATCAGCATCATCAGCAGCATCATCAGCATCATCAACATCAACATCGACAACAACAACATCGCATGGCAGCCTCAACGGTTGCAACGGCAGCGCCGTCAGTCGGCTATCGCAATCGACGGGCATGTCGCCCCGTGAGCTGTCCGAGAACGATGACCTGGCCACATCGCTGATACTGGATCCGCATTTGGGCTTTCAGACGCACAAAATGAATATACGCTTTCGGCCACTCAAAGTGGATACACAGCAGCTAAAAGCGATTGTCGATGAATTTATACGCAATCAAAACTATGACATTGCCATACAGCGCATCTACGATGGGCCCTGGATACCGCGTCATCTCAAGAATAAAAACAAAATTGCCACCAAGCGGTTGCACGATCACGTAAGTAGTCCCAACAATTAATCACAAATTGTCTTCGAGATGTTGATATTCGATAATCGATCAAAACGGTTTGACTAATGCGTGTTATCGTTCTTCTGCAAGCTATTTGGTATTTGGCTTCAGAGCTGCTGCCGATGACTGTCGCTAAGCAGATCGATATTTATCGATTTATCGATGCTGGATAAAAGGCGCTGTAGAGCTGTATACGAGAAATTTCATTCAAAATTTGCAGTCTTTAGTTATGATGTGCCCTAAAATCGAAACAGTTATCGGACCGAATAGATCGATAACATTTTCGATACTTTATCGACGATTGTGCTCATTAACAACAATGACAATAATTAATCGATCAACCGAACAAATATGCTTTATAATATCAACATCTGTGAGATGCTCTCTCTCTCCCTCTCCCTCTCTCTCTCTATCTCTCTCTCTGTACATATACGTACATACTTTATCGGACCGAATAGATCGATAACATTTGCGATACTTTATCGACGATTGTGCTCATTAACAACAATGACAATAATTAATCGATCAACCGAACAAATATGCTTTATAATATCAACATCTGTGAGATGCTCTCTCTCTCCCTCTCCCTCTCTCTCTCTATCTCTCTCTCTGTACATATACGTACATACTTTATCGGACCGAATAGATCGATAACATTTGCGATACTTTATCGACGATTGTGCTCATTAACAACAATGACAATAATTAATCGATCAACAGAAATATGCTTTATAATATCAACATCTGTGAGATGCTCTCTCTCCCTCTCTCTCTCTATCTCTCTATCTCTCTCTCTGTCATATATATACGTACATACTTTATTGGACCGAATAGATCGATAACATTTTCGATACTTTATCGACGATTGTGCTCATTAACAACAATGACAATAATTAATCGATCAACCGAAATATGCTTTATAATATCAACATCTGTGAGATGCTCTCTCTCTCCCTCTCTCTCCCTCTCTCTATCTCTCTCTCTGTCATATATATACGTACATACTTTATCGGACCGAATAGATCGATAACATATTCGATACTTTATCGGCGATTGTGCTCATTAACAACAATGACAATAATTAATCGATCAACCGAAATATGCTTTACAATATCAACATCTTTCTCTCTATCTCTGTCTCTGTCTGCGGAACACACTAATAAGACAAACTCTTTATCCCATTGCCGATTAGATTGTTCGCTATTTGCGTGTGTTCGACAAGGACAGCGGCTTTGCGATCGAGGCATGCTATCGCTATTCACTGGAGGAGCAGCGCGGCGCCAAGATTAGCTCGACGAAACGTTGGTCAAAGAACGATAAAATCGAATGTTTGGTCGGCTGCATTGCCGAGCTGACGGAGGCCGAGGAGGCGGCATTGCTGCATTCGGGCAAAAATGATTTCTCCGTTATGTACAGCTGCCGGAAGAATTGCGCCCAGCTGTGGCTGGGACCGGCCGCCTATATCAATCACGATTGTCGGGCCAATTGCAAGTTTTTGGCAACGGGCCGTGACACCGCCTGCGTTAAGGTGCTGCGCGACATTGAGATCGGCGAGGAGATCACCTGTTTCTATGGCGAGGATTTCTTCGGGGACAGCAATCGTTATTGCGAGTGCGAAACATGCGAGCGACGCGGCACTGGCGCTTTCGCTGGCAAACATACGGCCAATCAGCTGAACGAGGCGATGCTCGGACTGACAAACGGCCTCGGCCTGGGCCTGGGACTTGGCGTGGGCGGCGGCGCCGTCGGCGCCAATGGCGGTGGCTATCGCTTGCGCGAAACGGACAATCGCATCAATCGCATCAAGAGTCGCGCCAACAGCACCAACAGCACCTCCAACAGCAACAGCAACGACAGCAGCAGCAACGCGGCCAGCAACAACAACAATAGCAATAATATTGCCGCAGCTGCAGTCGCACAGAGTGGTGCCAAGAGCAGCAGCCTGGAGCTGAACGCTGTCGCTTTGATGGACAAGAAGCTGCCCAATGTTGTTGTCTCGCCGCTGACCATGAAGGAGCTGCGCCAGAAGGGCATGACCAAGTACGATGCCGAAATGATAATGGCCAATGCGGCATATCATCAGCAGCAGCAGCAGCAACAGCAGCACCATCATCATCACCAGCATCATCTCCATCAGCATCAGCATCATCTTCATCATCATCATCA